>VYXB01005647.1:221411-285306 GCA_013397135.1 Pachyramphus minor
TACGCGCGCTCCTGGGAAATGTCCATGTAAGTCCGAGAAAGTAACAAAACTGCCGTAAGTGCCGGCGGTGGCGCGGGGGAGGATCGGCCGACAGCGGGACCCCACTGCTGACGGGGAGCGCGGCCGGCCCGGGCGGGGCAGCGCAGAAGAGCCGCCGGGTGTCCCCCCGAGGGGGCGGCGCGGCCCGGCACTTCGCTCCGGCGCTTCCGCCGTGTCCCTGCCTCGTGCCGTGGCGAGACAGCAGATCCCAGCGGCAGCGGCGCGGGCTGCCCTCCCTGTGGGCTTCCCTGTCAGCTCCGGCCCCAGCACGGTGCGGCCGGAGCGCAGCGGTGCTGCCGCTCCGTGCCCGCGCTGCGCCGAGACAGCGATGCTCCCCCTGCCGAGCGCGGCCCTTTTACGCCCCGCCGCATCAAGGTGAGCTTGCGGAAAAAACACCACCCACCCCGGCACCCGCAGGCGCGGCCGCCGCAGGGCGCCCGCTTTGGCCCCAGGCTCGAGGGGTGACCCCCCGGGCACCCCACCAGCGCTCTCCCCCGCACCCCGCGGCCGCCTGCTGCGGGGCAGCCGCCGCCCGTACCGCTCCTGGGGCCGGGGTTCTGCAGCGGCCGCCATCCCCTGGGGACGCCTGGGAGCCCCACCCGGCACTTCAGCACCAACTTCATGAAAAATAGCTGCGTGTCACTGATTTTGCAGCCTGAGCACCGCGATTTGAAACTGTAACGCTAATTCCTGAAGGGTTAATGAGAAGTAGTAATTTTGGATGCTAATGTTAAGCGAAATTCAACAGAAGCATTCAGAAATTGAATTAAATGTCATGTGGTTTTTTTTCGTGCGGACTACTTAGAGGTCGGGCTCTCAAGCTTTGATTACCAGATCATCTTCAGCTCCCAGAAAAGAAGCTGCAAAGCATGTTCTGTCTGTGAACATTAACTTGTGCCCCTACTAATGCAACATGGGCACACCAACAGTAGTAATTTAATGCTACATGTCCAAAGCCATTCAATCAGATGCCTTTAAATGAAGAACTTAAACTTCTTCCTTCCTCCACCACACTTTCTCCTCCACTGCAGGCAACTTCAAACAGGAACCGTCTAACATGTGAACCACAGCAGCCACTCAGACTCATGATAAGGGATGGCAGAAACAGCACACATGTCAAAACAGATGTTAAGTAGTTGATACAACTATCCACAGAAACTCCATTAATATTTAAGCTTTCCAGTGGCACATATCTACTCTTCTTTCTTTGAATTGTAAATTGAGTTAGTTAATCCTTCATTCACTACTTGTTTGCATTTCCGTGGTTTGATATATGCAAGTGTTTATACTCTTTTTTCTTGTCCCTATGTATCCACGTACAGCTGAAGATGTACAGCATCCTTTACCATCAGCTGCTCCTCCGTGCTTAGACTTAAACTGGCCTTAGTCACTCAATTAAATTGTTTGAGGGTTGGTACTCAAGTTCTGGAAAGCCAAACTGTGCCATTCAACTGAGAGCACATGGTCCAACCTGCTTAGCCAGGCCTCTGTCCCGCAAGCACTCACCCTTGAGCTTTGTTTAGTTGCTGTGGGTGCGCAATGGCACAGCTCACAGCAGCACTGTTGATAGAATCGAGCCTTTAAGCTGTGGACTGGGACAACAGACTGAAAATTACTGAACTCCAGTTTCTGATGCTCCTTTTGTGATCCACTAAGAAATATTGTTATAATTCTGTGCCCTCTAGTGGTGCTTAAAATCATCAATTAATTTAAATAATCGTAAGGAGAACAGTCTGTGAGTACAAATCTGTGAGCACAAATTTGACCAATATTGAAATGTAGCCATAGATGCTGGGACAGCTAGAAGCAAACAAAAGTAATACACTTAGTGATGAATTATTTTATTTTTTGCAGTGTGTGAACAAGCGTATTTTCCCATCTGTTATCTGTTATTAAATAAATCCTTTTAAAAGTATATATTATGAGAAGAGATTGATGGTAATTATTCTAATCTCTACTTGTTCATATGTCAGATAACCAGGGCGTGATACACTGGTTGAATGTGGAGTAGATCATTAGCACCCAGGCAGCTGCCTGCCCTTAGCAGGCAGAGGAGCTGTACTGTGTAACAAAGCTAGTCCTCATCTAAGTATTTATTGCAAAATATGGGTCTACATTTATAGGACAACAAATTCCCCCGATATTTTGGCTTCAGACTATATAACACCTACAGAGATGAGTCGTGTGAAATTCTAGCACGCCTGCATGGTCCAAGGTCACCCTGGGTTCAGGTGTCAGTAAGAGGATCTACTTGACGAAATCTCCAAGGCAAGAACATCCCAAGGAATCTTGACTTCTCGAGACTACAGGTACAGTCCATAACACTTGCAGAGGGGCAAGTAAAATGGCATGCTAAAGTGCAGCTTGGGAGTAGCTGTTACTGTGCTTTAAGGCAAATGTCAACAGCATATTCCAAAATTTTTAGTAACTACTTTTAAGATTGTATTGCATAAAATGTTATATATCCTGACTTGTGGAAGGATCAGCTGATACATACAATCTTTGCTGATCAGGAACCAAATGTTACATATGTTTAGTGTTTTCAGGGTTTTCTTTCCAATGAGTTACTTGTGATATATTGCCTTAAATTAGACTTTCTGGGTTTATTTTAATAAAATAAAGGAAGTAATTTAAACAACACTGATAGTCTCCTATTCCCTTATTTATAATAATTTTATTTTTTTTTTACTAGAGCATGTAAACTTCTAAGCCATCTACTACTGCAATTTTGGGGTTAGCCACACTAGAATTTAAAGCAGGCATTCACAAGGACTAAATTTGCAAATGAATAACAAGAATACTGTAATGCAATGGTGCAATTGTGACACAGGGTATATATTAATAAAAAAACCACACCTTGTTACAGGCCAAAGAAAAAGAGGGGGGGAAAAGAAGTCCAGTTGGGTTGGAGGGCACTGGCCAGAGTTCAGCATGCCCAGTTCATTGCTTTGTTCTGTGCTGCCAGACCAGATAGAATCTGGAGCCTGTCCACATCAAGTCTAAAGCAGCTGAGCATGTGGTTACCTCAAGTCACTGACAGATGCTTACTGAGTTGCTGAAAACCAGCAGCTATTTTAGCATTTACATGGATATGAAGAATCTCTCTTCAGCTGTGTTCTACAGATACATTCAGTTACATATCTGTCATGGGGTGGTAGCAGTGTGTTCACAGAGAAAGGGATTGTTAGTATAAATTCATGGAACAGTGTAAGATTCTCAAATGCAGTAAAAGAGAGAGCTGTAGAAATCACAGACATACAGTGGCTGTTATAAGCAGAAAAGCAGCCAGAGTGCAAGTTGGAGGGCCTTCGTAGCAGCACTTTGCAAAGGTCAGTTAACTGTGGTATCATATTTTGAGTTCATTTGTGTTCCTTGTTAATAACCTTTTTCTTGTTATATAATATTGTGAGGTATCATGTATGCTCTAGTTTTGCATCTCTTTGTAAAATTTTTAGCATTCTGCCTAATTATATGGAGAGGGGATACTCATAGCTATTCTTGGTGACAAGAGTCAGGAATAAGTTTTCAAATCACTTAGGTGTTAGGAACAATTCATTTGCTATGCTGACCAGTAGTATAGCCTGGAATACCTGGTATGGACCTCCAAGAAACTCCAAATCAAACATCACTATTGCATAATAAATCAGCAGCAAAATGTCAGATGAGGTGAACAGCATATTAGGATGCATATTACAAGCTGTCCAGTCAGCACATGTAATGTGCTAGCAGCTGTACCAGGGCTCTGATATTAATATTCAAAAATGTTGTAATACATTACATTAATATTCCAAGATGTTGGAATATTTTCCTGCAAGCTTTTTTTCATATGAATGAAAGAAGCGAGACTGTAAATAGCATGAGGCATTCAAACACTGACCACAGCAGAAAGGATGGCCCAGCCCTCCTGTGTATTCTTCATGAGGTCCCTTAACCCTGAACGCAAGAGTGTACCTTCGAGAGTAATTTACTTTGATGTCCCTTTTATTTGTTAATCTTGATGTTAAACTGCAATGAGGTTACTAACTTTGAGGAAGACCTGTCTCCACAAAGAGCTGTCCTGACACCAGACTTTCATTCCAAGCAGCCTGTCTCTCTGTGTTACTACCAGCACAGGATAAATTTTAATCCGAAGACAAGGTGAGAATAGCTCACTCGCAGTACTTTTGTCTCCTTGGCCACAGGTATGCTAAAAACACTTCTGCCTGGTTATTGCACCTGTAAAAACCAAGACCAGTTCACAAACTGTCAGTTGGATCCTTTCATCTGCTAGGAACTGTTTGTTCCTTTCCAGCTAGAGGAACAGTTTGGCCTTCTCTCCTTGCCTGGTCAAGATCAGTGGCAGAAATTCCTGGCCTTGGTTCTGTGCTGTCTGGCTGTCCTGGCAAAAATGTTTATTTTGCTCCCTGACATCTAGTATTTCCTCTCCCTCATCAGATATTAATCCCTGATAAGAGAATTAAGTTATTCCATTGATTCCTGTTTAACTAAATACCTAAACATCTCCATTAATAAGGCATGCCAGACCTCAAGACATGCTCCTCTAAATGGCTCTTCTGTTCATCTCCTTTACTTTCTCTTTCATTTTTATTTGTTTTGTTTCTTTGTTTGTTTATTTACTATTTTTTGGTGCTTCTCTTCCTTCCTTCCTTCCTTCCTCCCTAAGCCTCCTCCCTCTGTAATTCAACTACCTGGACTCGAAAACAAGCAGTCTGGTGACAAAACAAAACTGTCTATCTTGAATGGTGCAAACCCTACCACAGGTGCAAGGCCTGCTCCATAGACCATTCTCACTCTCTAATCTAGCAAAACAAGTAATTTCATCATTTAAAAAACCTAAAAGAGGCAAAACCAAAACCACGAATCTATACTGAGAACTGCCAGTTTACCATCCTGAGCTGGGAATATAATACAAATAGAATAGAATATGAAATGCATTTTTTCAGATAGAAAGGTTTGTTCTCTCAGAATATATGGATTTTCAAAATCATACTCCCCAAAATATCTAGAATTTCTGAAGAAAACATGCCAATCAAAAATGTAAATGTTTTTTGCAGTCTTTTGTAACTGAACATAGTTTCTAAATATGAAAAGAGAATCTTCCGATCCTTGGGATATTGTCTTGCAAATTGTTTGTTTTTCAAGGAGAAGAGTATAATTTGGCTAGCTTGCATGCCAGCAGTTCTTTCCAGCAGGCATGATAACAACCCACGGCAGACTTGAAGAAATCTGTCAAGGTCAGAATACAGCTACTTTAGAATTCATCAAGGGGGCTTTCTTTTTTCAGGTTTCCAGTGTAGGAAACAAGTGAAGATTTTTTTGGTTTGGACTTATTTCTGGTATCTTTGGGTAGGGAGGAAATACTTTATGAAACCTCAGCTTCATCCCTAGAGTGAGCAAAAACTCCTTTAAGACACAGTGATATCTGGTCTTAGTGAGGCATTAGATCATCTAGGGATGTACCTGAATAAAGCTGGTGGCTGATAAAATATCAAAATGCATGAGCTATATCTCATTATGAGCTTTTTCTTTATCCGCAGTGACCTTTATTGTTTACCAGACATGAACTTCTGGTCATCTCATCTTTCCCCGTCTCTGCACATCTCTTCCACTTGTATTATTGCAGCTCTGATTTAAAAAATTCCTGTTCAACTGTGGCCTAATCTTTGAAGTATTGAAATTTTTTGACATTACTATTTTAGAATCATCTATTTTTTTTTTCTTATCTGAAAATACACAGAAGCAGGTCAGTCTTCATTCAACTGGAACATAATTTACATTTATCCCTCTGTCCCAAACAAATTTAAGACAAATATGTGCAGAGTAGCATGGAGAGAGCCAACCACTTCAGGTGCTCTTGCCTCGGTGTGCTTGTACCGCAGAGTTGCTCCTGGGCAGCAGAGCCATGCTGAGGCTTGAGGGAGCACTCTGGCCACTGACCACTGGGACAGGTTGGCAGCATCACCAATCTCACATATGGTATATGACAGAAGATACTGTCTGCATGCTTCTGGCAAGTTGAAAAGGTTCCTTATTTTGTGCCTTGGCTTCTGTGACCCTCATGAAGGTGCCTATACACTTCGTGCATTATTGAGATGGCCTAGTCCTATTATAGGAGTCTGGTTTCTGCTCTTGGAATAGGACTTCAAATTTTAGGATCTAAACCACAGTGTTTCCTGCCATCTAAACTTTCCCTTAAGGTCTAGGAGTGATTTAATATTCTCTAAAGATCGTTAGCTGTTCATCTTGCATGCAAATGTTCTTGCATCTTAAGTTTTATTCATAGCATAAATGTAGGACTCGAAACTAAATTATTGTAATTCTCTGTAACTGGAGTAACATTTTTTCTAAATTAGATGGTTAATCACCACCCTAGTATGTTATGAAGGTACATTTTAAAATAAAAAAAGTAATTTACTGCCCTTTATCATAAAAAATAAAAAGATATTTGGCCTATTTGATGTGCCTATTCAAATAATTGGACAGCATTTATGATACTCAAAGAATTTGAATAAAATGTGTCCTCTAAATTATTCAAGTGGCATAACAAGAACTTACTCATAAGCTAGAGGCACTACAGAGAACTGGAAGAACTCTGACAGCATATGCTTCCATTAGTGTATCAGAGGACAACTAGTCATTGGAAAACTTTGGTAGGAACTGTGTGCTTGGGACTCCTCCTTTCTGCTACTCTGTTCCTGTTGAATTCATTGAGATTTATTCCCCTCAATAGGTAAACTGTAAAGGTGGAGGTGAGAGTGTCTAACGTTGGTAGGGCCCTCAACAGCTCCTGTTGGATGAGTAAAGACATTCGGTTGGAGCTGTTGGAACCACAGCACACCAGAAAGGAAACACCATAGGCTTCTACAGGCATAGTTAGGCACTTGACTTGCTCATGTTCTTAAATCTTATCCTAAAGCATGCACTTCAAAAAATCTCAATCAGGAGAAAGATGAAAAATAAGAAAGCAAGTGTTGAGAGCAAGAGATCTAGTGAGGCTGTGAGACAGGAACAATAACGAGACAGAATTTATAATGATAGGTAAGCAGGAATCAGAAACATGGAGAATAAGATGATAGTTCAGAACAGGGCTTTTTCACATGCTGCTTAAAGGGGTGGTCTAACAGCTACATTCCTAGAGAAAGGCTGGAGGTAGATATTCTATTTCAAAAGAGGAATAAAATAGAAGCCATGATATATCTAAAGCTAACTTGTTTTATGTCTCTGCATAAATCATTGTCTGCAAGGAAACATATAACCAAAAGTGGGTTTTAATATCCTTGTAGGCCTGAGGATGAATAAATGCCATAGGCCAGATTTACTAGGGAAGTATTTGCATGAGAAGCAAGATGTACAAATATAGATATAAGGCAAAACCTGTGATCTTTTAACATGAGGATGGTTGGACACTGGCACAGGTGCCCATATAGGATGTGAAATCTCTGTCCTTGGAGTTTTTCAAAGCTTAGCAGGCCTCAAGGAACCTGATGTAAATTTGATGAGAGCCATGTGTTGGGTAAGTTGGAGTAGATGACCTCTAGAAGTTCTTTCCAACCTAAAATATTCCATGAGTCTAGATGACCTTGAGCAATGAATACTTTATGACCTACCCTGTGAAATAAAAAACCCATTGATAAGTTTGACCTGGTCAATACTCCAAGACACATAAGCATCTGTCACTGCTGATATCCTGCCCCTGCTGCAAAATCACAAACCTTATGTGTAGGGGGCAGAGGGTTGAAAGGAGAGCAGTGGTTTCTGCCTTTGGTGTAATTGCTCCTCCAATTGCTTCTCCAAAACAAAGGAGAACAGAAGAATGAGCAGAGAGAGGCATCGTAGCGCAGTGCCATGTGAGCATAACCCTGAAGAACAGCACAGGACCAGGTGCCTGCTCTGTCTCCTCCATGGGTCCCAACGTTTTGCAGCCTATTGGCTTCCCATTCCTTTCTCCAGCTCTCTCTGCCATAGCAAACATCCTTCATTTTCTCATTTCTTTCTTTTCCTGTGAGATTGTTTGAACTTGGCTGAGTTTTTTGCAGCAGTACTTTTCACTGTCAAGAGATTATGGGTGATGATTAGTTGCAAATGTTATTATCCCCAGATAAAAAGGCAGCATTTAATACTATTTTTTATAAGAGAATAGTTATTTTAATTGCCCTACATACTGGACCATTTAAAGAAAGCATTGAGTTCTCCTAGTTTGAATATCATATTTTGTTAAAGTTTCCCTGCTACAGTGTTGAAATCTCTAGCCCTTTTTGAAAATCTTGATCAAAGTTTGCCTCTGGTTAATGGGACATTCACATTAAAGCCATTTAGGCTATTTAATTTAAGCAGGGGTCAAATTCTAGCTCTATTTGGTTATTCTGCCTGAAGATTTTTATTCTGCAGGGAGGTTCATCGGTTCCACCTAATGAGACAAAAACAGTTGGTTCAAGTTGATGATACCATAAATGCTTGGTATGAAAATTAAACATTATTATTAGCAACTTTCAGCAGGGTTTAAAGTGTTGAAATTTAACCTTGCCATGTGGATCCCTATCACTTAACTTTAATGAGTAACCAGTAGCAGGAGAGTTTCCTATATCATGTGTGCAGTAGCTGCTGAAGAGAGATATGACATATTATCTAGACTGCTTTATAGAAGCAGCTATCATATCACTGCAATAAAGAGGGAAACTAGAAATTTAAGCCGTTATCTTCTAAAAGGTGCACTATAAAACTATTATTTTAAAATTGCTTTCATAATGTAAAGATCAAGTACTGGAAGCAAAACTCTTACATATTTTAAAAAGAAGTGATGGCCTAGGTGATAAAGATGAGTGGTAAGTAAAAGCAACAAGCTGCCTTTATAACTCAGTTGGAAGTAGTTATCATAATTATTCTACCTTCTTTATGGCAGATCCTGATAGCAAAACCTTTTTCTTTTTTTCCTCCTCAAAATGTTTCTCTGGAGCAGAAGGGGGAAATAGTTGAAACCTTAGAGATGAGTGTTTTGGAACATTTTGCAGAGCACACTATCTGGACCATAAACACACGATTCAGTTGTAACCTAAAATATCGTATTGAAGTTGTTCTTTCCATTCACTGTCTCTTTCCATATTTAAATCCATACAGATAAGGATACGTCTCCATTTCCAGAGCGAATCTGTACACTTGAGTAGCGTAACAGTGGAGATAGTTTCCTGCTGAAACAAATGGGCCCCAGAAAGTAATAAACATTTTATTGTTTATTTCTGCTCAACTGATGAGGAATTTCTGACTTTATTTTCTAAAGAGGGGAGCATTTTCACTGCTGATGACAATTTTGGAAGACCAATGTTGCTTTAGAGCCCAGGTAATAATGATTGGGATCTTATTGCCTCTTAACAAAACAAACATGTTTTCTTTCCTTAATATGTCAATCTCTTTCGTACAGTGCTTTTGGTTGGGGAGCCTTATTGAAGGCATTTTGTGTTCATGCACCGCATTAGTTAGTACCAATAATTTCCATCATGTAACCTTACCTTCTCTTGCATAATTATTTGCTGCCCACTGAAGCAGCACCTTCTCTTTCTAAAGCACTTCTTTGAAATCAATGTGCTTTTTAAAAAAAAAATTACAGCAAAACACACATTTTGGAGATGCTCCAGAACCATGAAGGCTCTAAACATCATTTCACTTATGACCTACTAACTGGCTGCTGTAGAAGGCTAAAACTGCTAAACTAAGTAGCTGCGGGGACAGAACGGAAAGAAAACGGACAGTCCTAAATTTATCTTTATTTGACACCGTCCCTAGCGCTGTGATGTTGCTGGGTGAACGCTCGCATCCAAGTGAAAGCATCCTCCGCATGCTCCGCAATTCCGGGCCCCGGCGGCTCCCCGAACCCCCAGAGGCTGCACGGGGGGCGACCTCGAGGGGACCGGGGGGGCTGCCTGGGGCCGGGACCGTCAGTAGCTCGGTGCCCTCAGCAGGTGGCAGTGGCGTCCCGCGGCGGGGAGGGGTGCATGGAGCCCCCCCAGCTCCCGCCCGCGAGGGGCGGCCGCCGGGGCGGCTGTTGCGGGGTCTAGGGGAGCAGCGTCGCAGACAGATGGCAGGACATGTCCTTCTCCTCCACCCATCCCCACAGGCAGCGTGAATCTTATAATAAATATTAAGTAACTAATTCCTCAAAGGAATTTCAAAGTAAAACAGATGCAATCAGAAAACACAAGCAAGCAAGCAAACAAACAAACACCCAAAAACCAAACCAAACCACCTCCCAAAAAACCCAACTCATTCACAAAAAGCTCTACGCCTCCATCTGCCCCATCAAATCAAAGGTATGGTGTTAAGTCTCTTCACCGTCACAGCTGTGGCTGGATTTGTGTGTAAATGATAAAAAAGTAATTGCAAAAAGCACATCTTTTTGTTAAATTTGATAAATGTGAATTTGGTGCTACTATGGTTAAATACTTCTGTGGCTGTTTACACAATGCTTTATAAATATTGCTAGTCTTCAGCTATTCCCTGTAGGGAGTAGATACATAAAGTATCAATGTAAAAATATATTGAAACAACTAAATTTCAGAGAGGGCAATCCTTCTTTATTTGAATTACCAAATTATTAATCATGTGAATGACTTGAGTTTATATAGACATGGTGTATGGTGTCTGTCTTTGTTTTCTCTTTCTTTTTGGGGTATTTCATATGTTTCTGCAATATGTATGATATCTCAAGTGTTTTAAAGTAATCTCAGGTAAAATATCTCTCTCTTTTTTTTAAATGACTACATATTAAAAGGATTAGGGTTTGCAGTAACAATTGCTGAATGGAGTTTGTTTAATTAATACTCATCTAAATACAGGTAGTTGAGATGTGGATACAGAGTCTGTTCCTCATGGTGTCTGTACTAACTTCAGTGGAATGAAATCAGTAATGAATACCACTCACTATTTTTGGTTATTTTAGGGTTCAGTTTAACACATACAATCCTCTAGTTAAGAGAGAATAAGGTAGGAGTAATGGAGTGTTGTACTTTGTATGTTATATTTATTTGCTAGCACCTGTATATAAATTATGAAAATACATATTTTTATCTCTTTGGCTAACGTGCATACATTGTCTGACAGTTTTCTCTTTATTTTCAGAAGCTGTGTATCCACTATTCAAAACTGTGGCAATTTCATGCAGTCATCTGCTGGCTACTCAATGATTTCAAGTAGAACTCAATTTTCTAAAAGAAATGATAGGTCTTGTGATTTGGGGGTTTGGACAACTAGGAAATAATACATATTTTATGGAGGAAAGAACAAGCTTTTCTTTGTTGACAAGAGCTTCAGAAGCTACCTCTGGAGCCCAGAGAAGCATATTGATTGACAGTTCCTCTTCACCTGTTCACTGATGATGATTCATATCAAGACAGAAGAGGAAGTAAGTAGGAAGCACAGAAAGGAAGGAGGTGCAGTTTGGGTAGTTCTGTGCATCCCACTGAGGTTTTTGTGCATTCCAGAGGAGACCTGCTGGTGCAATGGTTTCCATGGCTGCACTACTCTGTTTGCCTTCTGTAGCATTCAATAACACCTAACTTTTCTGTATTTTTCTAATTGCTTCCCATTGGAGAATATTGCCATGCTTTTGCTTTTTTGAAGTCAGGTTCTATCCCTTGCTCTAAGACTTCTCCATCTGATTATTGCAGTGTTTTTCCATTAAAATGCATGTTCTGATGAAAGAGGCTGGTACGAAGGCAGCAGACTAGCAGAAGCCTGACTGCTGTTAGGATGTGGAAATGCAAAATCCTACACATTTTTCATCCTACATTTATCAGCTGTCAAACTATTGCACTATATCAGACGCTTGCAGTTACTTAAAATGAAATCTGCAGCTTACAGATTTCTTGAAAAACATGTAACTCTAGGTAAACAAACTATTTTAAATTATGAATTTAATATTTACATGCTATCCTTCTCCTGACAAAATAATATAAAGAGGACTAACCATATCTATGTATTTTTACTTTAAATGCATCTTTACCCTAGGGATTTATACCACTACCATATAGGAAATATGTTTCTCCTGGGTTCTGACTTTCAATTGTCCGTGTAACTGTGGGTACCTATATTACTTCCCCCAATCACCAGAAGCTGCTTTTGCTTTGGGAGCAATACTACAAATACGAAGAAGGTCTGGAAGACTTTGCCTCCCTGAGGATCATGGTTTTTATGACTCCTAGTGCAATTATATCAATGACTTGATACAGATCCCTGATAAAATAAAATGCTTAATAATGCAACATTACTTTTTACATAAAATATGTATTCCCATATTACTCCTGTGATTGTTACAAGTTGTAGCTCTACCATACTATAACACTTTTAATTTTTTTTCTACTTGCTTTACATCCTGAGAAGTTCTATTACTGTATTTGCAAGTGAAATAATGGTATTGAATAGCAGTTGTTTTGGGTTTTTTCTAGTTTAAATAGAGAACTTCATGTCATTTATTGATCCTTAAATTGTCCTTCTGTAAAAGAACGAAGCCCCCAGATCTTCCACTTCCTACTTCGTAACTTTTCTCATTTATTCAGAGGGCACAAACTCTTTCTAAGGAGACAAAGGCAAAGAACACACCTTCAAGAGATAACTGCAAGGGGAGATTAACTGTCAGTGTTCCACCAAGTTCCCTGATTTTCAGTAAGTGTGTTACTAAACGGGTTCAGCATCTGCCATGTTGCCATTTAGTACATTTCTGTGCATTTTCTTTTTGTTCCAGACAGCTTTGCCTCAGTAAAGCTGAGATTCGAGACTCACTTCAGACATTTTGTTCCCTCTTAAGAGGCATGCAGAATGGGGCTTGACTAAGCAATATCTTTTCTATGGCATGAGAGCATCATGTCTGTGGCTGGATCACTAGATATTTGCCTGAAGGAAGCCTTTCTCTGCAATATTTTTAATAAACAAGGGAAATGTTTATACAGATATTAAATAATTTTTCTACAGGGGTTGTAAGCTGTCTGTAGTGTTTTATCACAAAAACATTTCTCTGAGCTAGTAGTTCAGCATGCTGAGGAATAGACTATTCGTGAGTTTTTTTCCAGCCTTTTTGAAAACTCTGTATGTTAAGTACTCTAATTGCTTAATTGGGAGTTATGCAGGCAGTATAGTGCATTGCAGGAGAGAAACTCAAAATGCACAACTCCCCTTTCCTAAGCTAACTGGGGTACAGGGCAGAAAAAGAACTCAGATCTTGGCCAGAATTACATTCAGGATCTCAACTTTTAGATTAAAGTACTTGTATGAAATGAGGTAAGAGGGTGAATTAATTCTGGGTTTAGAGTCTGTTTTCCTATTATGACAAAACATCAGAATCCAGATTGTTTTCTAACTTAACTCCTGCTGATTAATCTTGGATGTCTTGTGAACACTACAGCAGATCCATTTGCCAGGAACTCCATATTTTCTTATCAGCACAGTGAGCAGTCTCATCAAGCAGATTTGGGGAATTACATGGCATGCCTATGCCTCAGTTTCACAACTGTAAAATTGGAGTAATAATTTGTCACTTTACTAGTGATAAATGTTATCCCCCTCAATTTTCATCAGTTTGCTGTATCATCGTTAGGGTGGTTTAAAAGCCTATGGTTAAATAATTCTACTTTTCCTCCATATTCAGAAACAGCACAGTTCGCTTATCTCTTTGATCCTCTACCACAGATGGAGAGGACTGTGCTTGCAGCCAGGATAACTCTGGCACAAGAGGATGTTACTTAGTCAGTGAGATGTTTTGTACATTTGTCATTGTGTAAAATACATCTATTTTAATGCATGACTAAAAGTAAAAAAAAAATTATTACTACAGGGTAAATCAATTACATGGTCTTCTTATAACAAGTATGCATTTCTAACAGAACATTTTGTAGCATCTTGTTATATTGCTCTACATTGTTAACAAATGGATTCTATTAAACACAAACAGTCTAACTCTGACTCAGTTACCCTGCAGATAATTTTAGAATGCCTTAAAAATTTTAATCATGTAGCAGTTAAGGAGCACTTTATTTTTTTTAAAAAAACAAAACAGCCCTGAATTGAAGCTTGCCAATGGAAATAGCAATATGAAAAGGAGTGGATTAAACTCATATTAAAACCAAGTCATGCTGTTGTTTTATTGCAAAATATCAGTCTGAAATACAATCTTCTGAGTGCATGCTCATAACAGTGATATTCTTCTCTCCTCTAGAGGATGTTTACATTTCTTTTCCCTCTCCACCAAGTAATTTATCTACTTATTCACTAGTTCTGTAAAATATTTGAAAGATTGCAAACACCTTGTTCATAGCTGAACAAACCAAGGTTCTTCCACCACTTTGCTCTCAGCCCCAGCAAGATGGCTTAAGCTGCACGGCTTCAACTGTAATAGCCAATTTGCCAGATGCACTGTTTTGGGGAGGTAGGATAAAATCCCCATGTACTTTACATGGGGATTATGAAGGGATGTGGTGGAAGGTGCCTCTGGCTCAGTCTCAGGCTTATGGCTTATGTGTCACAGATGCTCAAAATTTCCTTCTTCTTTGGCCACTTTAACTTATACATTAAATCCAAATTCCTGTGAACAGCAAGGGAATGTGAACTTTCAACAAGTCAGGAACTGTTATCTCTGCAGCACCTCTGACCATTTAACCAGCTGAGAATATGGACCCGGGGACTGTTTCTGGCCATAGTTCATGGGCAGGTTAATGGTATACACGTTTGTTGTTATTATTATTATTGTAGAGAAATTATTGAGCCATTGCTTTTGTTCCAAACCACAAACCACGGAGTATATATAGTGAACATAAAGTACGTAGTGCCCATATCTTAAAATATCTTTTTTTAGTGTTTATTTTTACAGTGTCTTAGTGGACACTTTATTAAGTTAGTGGTTACATTTATCAGAGACAAGTGATTTTAGAGTTTTCTGAGCACAAACCTGTAAATCCAATGGAATACTTCTCCAGCTTTTCATCTCTGAAGGTCTACCTCTAAATGTAGTCTGTATAATCACCTGTACTGCAGTTTGTTTTTATTGCTTTGGTAGAAATGCATAGTATTATTATGTTTTCTAAAGATTGCTTAAAGTATTGATGCAAGAGCTTATGGGCATGTATTGTTATATATAAATACTGTCAGAACTGTGTTTACTTAGCTAGGTTATTGGGAAAAATAGTGAAAGGAAATAAATTTGCCATATAGTTCACAATGAGCAGAAAGCAAGAAAAATGTAGAGATTAACTCAATTTTTTTATATATTTGGGTTTATGCAACATATTTTAAATTGTTCTGCTTTTCCTACTGGTAAGCTGATACTCAGCCTGACGATCACTTGTTCTGGGGACAAAACCAAGAATTGCATTACAAACTAGCACTGTGCAAGCCCTGATTTATCCTACATCCCAGTCTTTAGGGATTTTTGAAAAGTCCTGTGTATCTGCTTAATTTCTCAAGATAGAAGGGCACAAAGGCTTGCACAGCCAGGGTTTGCTTTTGGAAACTCTGCAGTGGGTTCTGATGTTCTTAGCACATTGACAACTTCCATCTCCTCTGTCCAGGAGTTCATTTGGGCAAGCAGAGTTGCCCATGCTCTGTGAATGTGAGCAGCTGCTGCAGCAAGAGGACACTGTGAGCTGTCAATATTTTAACAACTGCTTCTCATTTTTAGATGCCACACCACAAAGCTATCCATTGTTGGTTGCAGATGAAGGTCTTGGAGGGTGAAACCAGAAGATCAAGTGGAACATCTACACCCTGTTTGTGTCACTCTGTTGGCCATGGTCTGTCCTGACCACTGCTGACTCAGCAGTGCTTCCACGGAAGCATCCATGAAAAGGTTTAGGACAGGGACACCAAGTACATTCCCCAACTGTAGGCAATTGTGATGGTAAAAAAACTTTAAAATGCTCAGAGCTGCTCTGTTACCAGCTCCCTCTTATTCCTCTTGGCTGTCCTGTGGGAGAAGTAACAGGTCATGCCAGCAGCTGAGCAGGAAACTTTTAATCTCCGTTCCTCCTGACTGGCATCAGACCTTTCCTGGGCAGTACTGGCTGAATGTAATCAGCTAAAGCCAGCTGCAAAGCAGGATCAGACAGGGTGACGGTGTGGACCACAATCTGCCATTACTGTGACCCAGGGGCCAGGGAATCTGTCTCTTTGGGAAGTCTTGTCCCTGGCAAATCTGCTATGCCACCTCTGAAAAATGGAATATTTTCATTCCATCTTTGTTTATTTTGCCTCCATTTTCTAGGATAACATCGTTAAATTTCATCTATTTCTGCTTTCATTTCTTTGCAATCTCAAGGATAACTTGTCAGAGAACTATGAACAACCAGTTTGAAATAGCTAAGCCTAATTTTGCACAAGCCAAGGACCACTGCACGGTTTGTGGGAAATTTTGAAAGGTAAAAGCAAGACGAACATTTCTCAGATTTCAGAGGGTTAGTTTTCATTTTCTCCAAAAGACCATCTCTGTCTCCCTTGCAGGGTAGATGATACTTGTTTAAAGAAAATAGTCAGAGGATGTGGTTCTTTTGTTTCAGCTCTACTCTTCAAAAATTGCAACATGAATTCACCAGAGAGAATTTCTTGTCTCTGAATTTCAAGCTGACACCCAAAAGCTGCTTATCTTTCATGTCTGTTCACACTTCGAGTTTAGACATCAGTGTAGAGAGACCATTTTACCTGTGACTCTGGTAATATCTGCTCCATAATTTAAAGCAAAGCTAGAACTATAGGGAGAATGAAAATGCTTCCAAAAGTTGGAGTTTTCTAGAAGTACTTTAATATCAGTTCTGTAAAACTTCATTAATAAAGTGTTCTGCACTTTATATAAAGTGTAGAATAAATTTTAATTATAAAATTAAAAATATATGGTTTCAGATAGACCAATTCTTTCCAATTTAGATTTTTTTAATGCATCTCACATATATCTGTATGAACACAAAAACCAAAATAAAAAGCGATTTCAAAAAGAAAAGCATAAGACTTTAATTGAAAGATGTCAGAATGAGCTATTTTGACATTGCCAGAGCCTTTTAACCTGTTTTTCTCTCACATAAATGAAACTTCAGTAAAAAAAGACAAGACTTCACAAAGCATTCGAAGAGTTCTGCTAGTGGTTTGATTATCAACTTTAATCAGAATAATTGCAGGGTTTGTTTCCATTAAAATAAAAAAATGAGACTCTTAGGTAATAATAAGCTACAGCAGCACTCAGTTAACTGGCACAGAGTGTATAATAGCATCTCCTTCAGAATTCACTTCTCAAACAGTCATTTATATTATCCATCAGTCACTGATATTCCACATACAAAAGATAAATCCTCTTGATATTGTTTAGTTCTGGCAGGTAGCAGACAAAAATGAGTCTGAATTTTCAAAGAAATCTTTTTAATAAGAATAATTTTCTGCTGCTGAGTTTAGATACGTTGCTACTTTTTTTTTTAGTTGATTTTACTGGAATTTTGTGTTTATTTATAGTAACACATGTAACATATTCCACAGAATTTGATGGAACTATGAGGGTTTCCTACATATTTGAAGAATAGGGATTTTAATAATTGAAGGACTTCAATGCATTTGCTTTAGCAGGCAATTATTCTGTATGAAAACTGGATTCCTATTAGAGTAAAAACAAGTCTCTGGTAATAGCTACCTCCTTGTACAGTGATTTAGAAAGACAACTAATTGGCAAACTTGGCATCATGCTATATTAAGTAAGTAACCTGCTTTATCTTATTAGGCCTGTTATCATACCCAATTTTCAAATTTGATTTGGAGATACAGAGAACATGAAGATCAGCTGTTGGACCCACTTGTCCAGTTGTGAAAATCAAAACCAGAAAAAAGTCTGTTTTCCTATGCCATGAAACATATTGAATGCTAGTCATCTATTGAAATATTAATAGGAAGCAGACAGACATTTAAATATTTTTACCAATTCCAGTGGGGTTTCAATGAGTACTAAAGGGCACAGAAGAAATATCCACATAGTTTCTTTGTACATCATAAATGATCTTTCATGACTCTTGAATAAAAAAAATGTTCACTGTCACTTAGGTATGAGATACAAGACTAATTTACAAGTAGCAGAGTATTTCATTAAAAATGTTCTGAGATCATCTCCAAGTTAAGCCAAAATATAAAAACTCTATCTAATTTCTTACATGAAGATCTAAGATGTGGAATAGCAAGTTAAGATGAAGGCAACACTGTAATTTGTTTCTTAGGCTTCCTGGTTAATCTTCCTGCATATAAATATTAATTTCCAGTATTTTCTCATACTTCCAGTGATCTTTTTTCTGCAGCAGTGATGGTAAACAAATTTATTTTTAAAAAACAGTCTAAATTTCTGTCAGTGATTCCCATCGAAATCCTTGCTGATGCCAAATCTGGCACCAGCTTTTTTGCACTAAACAACTACTGAACTCTGCAAATATTTAAATAGTAGTGAAAGATATGTTTGTTAACTGTGGTGCTGCTTCTACTTCCTAAATATTATCCATATCTTTCTGCAAACACATCAAGTGACTTGCTGGTGACCACACCTTCCACCCCCCAGCAGGAAAGCACCACTGTCAAGCTCCCTGCCTGCACCACCTCTGAGTTTGTGGAAATTGTAGATACCTCTTATTTCCAAGCACAGAAGAAAGGAGAGATTTTACAGAAACCTATCCTCCTCCTCTTTCTTGTCCCTTCTGCTCCTTTTCTTTTATTTCCATGTTTAGAAAGAGAGCATCTCATTGCTGAGTAGCCCAGTAACACAGGAGTGGCTGAATATGTGGATATATTGTCTCCTTTGACTGGGACAGGGAAATGCAATGGTGTGGACTCCTTCATTTAGATCAGGACTGCCACATCATGTTGGAGGTGTGGTAGGACCCGACTCGGGACCTGGCTTTGCATCAGGAACTGGAAGCTGTTTTCCCTCTCTGCAGAAAAAAAGAGGGAAAGGGAAAAGGTGTTGGATCACCTGAGAGAGCCTCTTTGTCATCTCCAGCTGGAAACCTTGTCATTTGCCTGCAGCCAATGTGCTGCAAACTGGCCCTAGAAATAAAGATAGCCAGAGAGGTAATCTACTGCCAGTATGTCCTCAGTCAGGCCTTTAGTGAAATAGCTCTGCAGGCAAAGGCACTTCTCTAAACTCCTCTGTTCACATGGGGTCTTCCTGCTCTTTTCAGAGCTGATGCTGTTTTGGGGGATGCCTCCTAGGTCTTTATGAAGAGAATGGCAATGACTTAATGAAGAAGTGCAAATGGATGCGTGAGTAGAAAGAGCTGAAGGACACAAGGGAAAGAATGTGCATCTTTGTGCGTGACCTGCCGTCACCTTGCAAATGTTACACAGCCTCCACAAAGCAATGAGCTGGGGAAGGCTGCCACTCTCCAGGTTCTGCCTAGAGGTTTGTGTGCCTGTTCCTGTGCAGACTAGGGAACAAGCCACACACCTGACAATAGTGGCATATTACATGTGCCTTGCTTGGGGACAGGCAAAACGCATTAGAAAAAAGTCAGTTTAGGATGCATCACTCATCTTTTTAAATCACAGAACAATAATCAGCAGTGATTCAAAAGA
The DNA here is from genome assembly GCA_013397135.1 of Pachyramphus minor. NCBI lineage: Eukaryota > Metazoa > Chordata > Aves > Passeriformes > Tyrannidae > Pachyramphus > Pachyramphus minor. Next base: position 241,014 of record VYXB01005647.1, read on the forward strand.
TGGTTTTGACAGTTTTTTAGAAATGTGTGATGTCTTTCATGTCTTGTATGCATTGTAGATATATTGGTATGATATACATCATATATAATTTATTGTATGTACACATTATTATATACATAATACATACACACACAATTAGCATTCTTCTTAAAAATATGTACAACCTTTGTATTTATAAAGAATGGAGAGTATGATCAAATGTCAGAGCCTGAAAAATCCACATGCCTAGGGAATGCCACAAAACCTGCCATCTCTGTTCTATGGCAGGTGGCTTTGAGTGGCTGCCAGAGCAACCTCATGACAGTGAATAAAGCTGACCATGCAAATTAAAAGTTTCTTTCCTAGGGGGAGTTCAGTTTGGATTTTTATTTGCTTACTTGAAGCACAGTGTCTCCAAAGTACCATGTTTCTGGTTTTGTCTTTGTGATTTCTTTTGCTGCCTATTCTGAATTGCAAATCTTTTGGTTAGAACTGATAGTGAGGGTTACAAACAGACAGCCCCTGTGGACATCAAGCCCGTGAGCTTGTGAGAGGATGAAGCCACTGTCTTCAACAGAAAAAACAGCCAGGTTAAAGCTGACTTTTCCTCAAACCTTTTCATACTTCTCTTGAATTAGTTCCAGATGCCAAGCAAGCTCCTAATCGCGATGCGGAGACTCCCAACTGGAAAACTGGAGGACTCCCTCTTCATCACACTCCCAACTTTTTTATTGGTCTCTTTTCCATTGATAGGCCACCACCAGTTGGGTGTAGCTCCTTCTACCAGATAGAAGCCTGTGTGAATGCCTTAAGCATCCTCCTGCCCTTGCTGCAAGGACAGGACTCCTGCATTTTCATCTCTTAAGGAAAAAAATTGTGTACTCAATTCGTATTTTCCTTTTTGACCAAGCAAGCATCTGGAATGCATTGCTCCAATCTGCAATTTATATTTAAACCCTTTATTTTAGTGCATTCTCAGAAAATATCAGATGTCAGTCTTCAGCAGTTTAATCACACAGTGCATTTACTCTCTCATCTGGATTTGAATGTCTACTTATAAGAGCTTATTTGTGCTGTGAAAATTTTCACTTTCACATACCAAGAAGGTATCGTTTCAGTAATTAATGACTGAAGACTGTGGTTGCCCTCATTTATGATGATTAAACCTTACTTCATAGTTTGTTTCTATACTTTTAGAGCAAAGAAGTGCTCAATATAGGAATTCTTCATTCTCCTGAAAAAAAGCAGCAAAGTAGCAATCTATTTCATGAGGTGAAATTTCATCCAGCTTGGCAAAATATTACAATATTCTCGTGCTAGGATATTTCATGCTAAACTATTTAAAGTTCATGATTACTTAAATCATATCCTGGTGACTTCTTATGACAAAGAACTAAAATTTTACTAAAACCATAAAATAGGTAACTACTGTAAGGGATAGGTTAATATAATTTTTTGAGAGGGATGGGTCCCATGTCCAAATAAATTATATCTAGTTCTTTCCAGAACTTCACTCCAACTATTATGGCAGTAGAAATGACAGCTACCCAAAAGTTGCCCACATCAGCAGAAGTGGGAAACATCCATGACACAGTTTTGTAGCAGGATGACTACAGTAGATTGAGTAATCTACCCTTACAATGTTTACAGGGTACAGCATGATATGGATGAATTTTTTCTCTTTTGTTGTGTTTTATTTTCTTTTTTTTTTTCCCCCACTGTTCTTTCAAGGCATTTAGAAATAACCTAGCACTGGGATGATTTTATGGTTTTTGCTTATATATAATATGTTTTTACAGCTTTTCTACAGAAAGTAATAACATAATCTAAGTGGTTTCAAAATGAACCTACGATGTCTGCTCTGAAGGAAAAAGATTTACCTAAGGAAATTAATTTGTGAGTCTTTAATATGTCCTTTGGATATTATTATTATACAACCTCTAGTAATTTTCCGTAAAGTAACAGATGTTTCCCCTCTTCTCTGTTTGAGGTAAAGTTATCAGACTTCAGATTGATAATCAAGTTAAGTAGATTAAGTCTTTTTTAATAATTTTTGGTGAAATCATTTGAGTCTAACCCAAAGAAGAGAGGTTAATTGAAGCCTTTTGAAATGTAACTAAGTTCTATTAAAAAAAAAAGAAAAAAAGAGAATGATATGACAAATCTTTCAGAAGCCATGAAGATGAGATCACAGTCTTCAAAGATTCATATTCTTCATATTTTTACCCAAATGTTCTACTGTTGGTTAAAATAGTTATCAAAAGCTGAAGTTGGATCACCACAATTGCTTGCTTGTTTTTCACTAAGAAACTCACCACTGATTGAACTGGTAGAAGCTGATGTGCATTTCTTCTCCCAGACAACATCTGTATACAATTTTGAATGTTTAGAGTGTTAGTCCTGACCTAAGGGATACTATAGGTCTTTTCACAGGGTGAACTTGCAAATGAACTTGCAAATAACCATTTTATCCTGACAATTATAAAAGGAAATCTGTGTTTAGAAGTTTTGCTGCCACTGAAAAAACGTGAAGTAGGCAATCATCCCTCTTAGAATGAAGAATAGGCTTATGATACCTATTTCTGAAGCCTCTTTTAGAAGGCAAGGTTGTTGCTTAACACATAGTACTTGTATTGCACCCAGCTTAGCAAGTACAATAAATAATCATAATTTCTATTTATTATTGAGCTTTGCCATTTCTCCTCATACCTATATACATAGGTGCATTGTTTTCAGTAACTCTGAATATTAGTCTGAAAGAATATTTGGTACCCACAAAAGTACGGACACAAGCTGAGGTAAAACTGACCTCACAGGGTAAAGAAATTTCAACTATCCCCAACATCTTGATTTGTCCCACAATAAGAGCAGACTGTCAAACTACTTTTTAAAAAATGGGCCTAAAACCAGTCTTATATTGTTCTTATAATTTTGGGAGAAAACTTACTTTGAATGCTTTCCAAAAGAATGTTAATGTTTCTCATTCATTTTTGACTGTCACTCTCCTTTCTCCTGCCTTACTCTTCATACCTACATCATCCTGCCCTTCTTTCATCTACTTATAAATACTACAGTCTGGCAAAAAAAATTCAATAAAGGTCACAACACAGTCACATCAATGCGATTTTTGGGAATGATGCTGGATAAGTCATTGTCCTTACACTTATTGCACTGTCAGAATCTTTTGATGTCTCCGACATCAGTTGCAGGGGTGGCAGTGGATCAGTGGATGCTGACTGCCTGACTTCATGGGCAACCACAGACTTTGGCTCTGTCAAGGCCAGTGCTTCCTGCTGTTCAGCCCATGTACATTTATGTGCTCAGCACTGATAGCTCTCACCTTAGCAATGCTGTCAAGGAACCTCTTTCCTACAGCTCCTTCTCTTTCCCTCTGTGGGGAAAATGCACTCTTGGTGCATTATGGAAAAAAGCCATCCAAGTCTGACTCCTCGCAAGTAGTGTTGTTAGCTGTGATTCATTGTTAGGAGACCATTCACACTGTTTCAGAAAATAAGTCTACAATGCAGAAAAGACAAGGAAAATGCTTTTCAGAATTTGTTCTGCTGCATAAATTTCTATTGAAAAACATCTTCCTATTGACACTGTGGTGACAACTTGACATTCTTGTAATGTGTTGCATATTGAATAGATGTGGGTGATGCTTAAAAGCAGTTTTCAAAATTTCCCTAGAAAAAAACCTAAGCTGTTAAGAATTATTTAGTCTGTTCATTTTTCTTAAGGCTTTTCCTATGGAAATATGAGAAATTGGTTAGTTTTTAGCTAGTTAGTAGAAATTAGTTAGTCTTTGGGAAGAAAAATGTATTGATGGGACAGTATCTTCATCATCTTAGTAATAATTATATCCTTAAAACACATATCTGAGTTATATCTAGTCAGATATGCTTGCTGCAAGCTGCTATGTCTGGTGGGAGGTGTCTTCCTTCCTTGGAGGTGCCAGCGCTCCTCCAGCTCTGTCTCCCAGGGGCAGTGCTACTGCTGACCTGCAGGAGAAGTGTGGGAACCCACGATGGCCGGGACCAAGAAGGATGCAAAGCCTGCAAGATGCATAGTCTGCTGTGGGATCTTGCATGGTGGGCTGTGGGGGCAAAGCTTTTGTATGGTTCTGGCTAATTTTACAGCCCACCCAGCACCCAGCACATGCATGCCCATGAAAAACCACTTTGTAGGAAAAGAGGACAACTGTGCAGAGCCTATGGCACACCTCTGGCTTAGGAGTGATTTCTTGTGACCTCAGAGTGACATACAAGCAACATTTCATACTCTTCATGAAAGTTAAAAATAAATGTGGAGTGATGTGGGGCCTCAGTGTGCCCCCAGCTGCCAGTTTGTATTGAGCCCTGTTGATGATAACGCAAGCTTGGCACTTAGCTGACATGTAAACAACTATGTTTAGCTAACTAATTTCAGGTATCTTGATCCTGTTTCCTTGGGATGGGAATCCCAAGGAAGTTACCTGAACATAGGTTTTTAGAGACATTTCAAGGACCGTAGACTTGAAATGCCTGAGGACATTTGAGTCATCTGAGCCATCTGATATCTCAAATTACATTAGCAGCTTGTACTTAGGTATCATTCTCTGTCTCCAGCCCAAAGTTTGAGAAATGAGGGGCACAAATCATTCCTTGTCCAGCCCACTAGTCTCTCAGACAAACTAGAATCTCTTTGAGTTCATTCTAAGTTTAAAGTAAAGCACATTCATATAATCTAAGAGGGATCACAGCCACTAAAAAAATAATTCTAAAGATGCAGAGTATTAACACCCAGTATCAAGAAAACCTTAGGTTTCATTTTTAGGGATGAAAAAAGACAAAATTCTGATACAGAATAGTACCTTTGGGAATAAAGAATTTTTACGACTTACAACAGAAGTTTCGACAAGACTTCAACGACAAATACACTAAGGAAGAAATTTATAATAAAGTCATAAATAAGACTCTCTAACTGCTAGAAGTGACAGAAAAGAAAAAGCTGCAGCTGCAAGGGTTTATGGTCAGAGTAGATTTCTGTACTTACTTGGAGAATGTAGAACATTTTCAGTGTAAACAAAGAAAAATGGATTTAAATTCTGGGAAAAAGAATTCTTGGTGTGCTGCAGGACTCAAAATTATACATATCAAATGTTGTTCTAAAATATAGATTTACAAAAGATAAGTTTAGTTTAAAATCATGCTACAGTTAATTTCTAGCTCCTCATCATTTGAAGCTAGTTTTCATTTATGTATAAAACTCAAGCAATAATTAAAAAAAAAAAAAAAGAGGCCTTTCATATTTCCTAAGAGAGAATACAAACTTGTAACTGAGTCCAGGAAAGGCACAAGTGTTGTAGAAATTATTTTATAGACTACCTGGGGAAAGCCTAAATATTGCTGTTATTTTACTTTATACTTAAAATACATCACACTTGGCATCCTTGTATCCCTTTTTCTGGTGATATACTTTAATTCACCAGGGAGAAGGATTTCATCCTCATTCTTTCTCTGAAGTACTGCATATCGACTTCTTCCAGGCAAGTGGAACAAGACCCAGAGGGAATATGAATATTCCCACCTTATCCTGTGCAGCTGGCTGTGGTGGCCTCAGATGCAAGTTGTATTTGTCCTACAGATGTCCAATACCAGAGGTAGTCGCAGAAGGGCTGAACGAGTGAGGATGATGACAACTAAGGGGTTTGCACCCCCTCTCTTTCCTTTTCACATTTTTTGTGAAGCTCAATCATTCAAGTATTCCCCAGGCAATCTTGCTCACCCATTGTGCACTGTATGCAGAGGTCTAGCGGGGCAGGTTCAAGAAGGATTAGCTGTTCAGTACGTTGGAGCAGAATGCTTCCAGGAACCTGTGATCTCTAATCCAGGGTAAGACAGCAGCTGAACAGTTGTTTTGAGGCTCAGTATTGTAGACTCATTTGTAAATCCCTTTGTGATTGCAGTTCCTGGACTCTTTTCTTAGAGGTAAACACGAAAGAGTAGTTTTGTTTAAATGCAGTGCCAGATTCACAAGTGGTGTCAGCTGGCTCAGCTCCACTGCATAGTGAGCTTACCCAGACAAGAAGGGCACTCAGAGATGCTGGGAGGGGAGAATGTCTCACCCTCTGGTCTTTGCATTAATTTGTACCGCTGTAATTTTAGATGTTTCCAAAGAGCATGCCTGCTGTAAAGGAGTAAAATCATTCCACAGAAGATGAAAATAGAAAAAAGAGTCAATCAAACCTCAAGAGTGCACTGTGCCCAGATGCTGCCCAAAGCTGCAATTAGAGCAAGCAAAGTTTTTTTAAGCAGGCAGATTTTTAAACAATAATAGATAGAAAGGAGGCCATGGCAGTGCACAATCAGCCACTGACTCCTTACCTATGATTTGGAAGAGTGCTGATGTATGAAACAGTTAATTTCCAAGGGAGATATGCAGAGAAAATCAAACACACTCTAACTGAGCAGATCAAGTACAGGCAGCCATATCAGTGTGTAGGACATGGTGTCTGGGAACCATCTGTGCTCAGAGCTCCCAGCTGGCACTACCTACATTGGAGCCCTGGGCTGCAATGACAGTCCCAGACCTCCACGTGCCAGGGAGGGCTCTGGCATGCGGGATCTCAGAGGGTGCTGCAATCACTGAATGTCACACCCATGGAAGTTAGGAGGATGCTTGCAGAACATGGAATTCATAGTGCTAAAAGGTATCAGGTTGGAAAGTCCTTATTTAGTACTTAGACTCACTGCAGGAAGGTTTTTCTCTACAAAGAGGTGATGTGGAGAGGCACAGTACCTCCTGCTTCTAGTGTTGTTCAACACCTGTTTTTCTGCAAAAGCCAGAGGAAGATTTTTGTCACACTGGAGGGCTCCTGTATGGAAGCTGTGTTTGTGGGTCGGTGTGGGAGAACTGACCTGCACTTAAGCACTCCTATGAAGAAACAGTCCCAGCCTGAAGAAGAGTTGCTTTACTGAGGGCATGATGAAGCACCAATAAAAATTAAATATGAATGTCTTCAGCGTAAAAACAGAAGCATATATCTTACTCAGAAAATCTTTGGATGCTCCATCATTTCATTCTAGTACCTGAAAGGAGCTTACAGGAAAGATAGGGCAAGAGTGCTTATAAGAGCAGGTAGAGACAGGACAAGGGAGAATGGGTTCAAGTTGAAAGAAAATAGGTTTAGATTATTAAATATTAGGAAAAAAATTCTTTACTGTGAGGTTGGTGAAGCACTGGAACAAGTTGCCCAGGGAAGTTGTGGATGCCTCACCCCTGGAGGTGTTCAATGCCAGGTTGGATGGGTCTCTGAGCAACCTGGTTGAGTTGACCGTGTCCCTGCCCATGGCAGCGGGTTGGAACCAGATGATCTTCAAAGCCTCTTTTCAACCTAAATCATTGTATGATTCTATGATCATTGGATATGTTCAAGGTCATGTTGGATGGGGTCTTGAGCAACATGATCTATCGAAAGATGTCTCTGCCCATGGTGGGGAGGGAGTTGGACTAGATGATCTTTAAAGGTTCCTTCCAACCCAAACTGTTCTAATACTCCATATTTCAAGTCAACATGCTTAGCTTTATGGAGTGGCAAACTGTGGTACTGAGTGATGGAAAACATATGACTGCTCTTCAGAAGTAGAAGCTGATTCATGTTCTTCGCTAAGATGGATTTCAAGGCTCTGGGTCGATTAGTTAATGGGATGGGAGAACAGGTGGCGTTCGCCTCAGTTTCTGCAGTAGCAGGGATGAATGAGGAGTAGGAAAACCCATCTCATCAATAGGTGGCTAAAGGATTGGTGCCACCAGTGGAATTTTGGTTTTTTTGAGCATGGGGCAGATTCCATGGTACCCAGTCTCTTCAAATCAGATGGTTTCATCTATCTAGCAAGGACAAAAGGACTTTAGCCCTTAGGTTGGCAGGGCTGATCAGGAGGGCTTTAAACTAGGTTTGAAGGGGGAAGGGGTTGAAAACAGGCTCTCCAGAGATGAGCCTAAGGTTGGAAAGCCTCAGAGTGAAATCTTTAGCCCAGCTAAAGGGCATGTACACTAATGCAATCAGTATGGGTAACAAACAGGAGCAGCTGGAAGCCATTGTGCAGCAGGAAAGCTATGATGTAGTAACCATCATGGAAACGTGGTGGGATGATTCACATGACTGGAGTGCTGCCATAGGTGGCTACAAGCTCTTCAGAAGANCATTGTCTAGTAACTGCAGTGATAGTGGATAAGGGTTGGACTTGATGATCTCAGAGGTCCTTTCCAACCCAGCTGATTCTATGATTCTCTGCTAAGGCAGGGGAGCCGGTCATTCAGGTCAGCACTGGAAAAGAAAGAAGGCAACAAGTCTGTTCTTTTCACGTTCACAACCTGGGAACGTATCCTTTCAACAATATCATTCAGTAGGTCAAAATTTAATTTTATTTCCAGTTTGAAGTCTTAGACAAGGAAGCTGATTGAAATATAATTTTTAAGGGATAGTAAAAAGATGCAGCAGATACCTGTTGATGCTTAAACACCTAAGAGACTGAAACAGTTTCTACTAAAACTCAGTGCTTTCTTCGTACATGTGTTTTTTCATAGATTTCAGAGTCTGGAGGCTGAAGTAACTATGTTTGGAAATTTCTAAAAGTGATAATTTTAGAAAACTTTGAGCAATAGTAGTAAAATAAAAATCAAGAAAGCTAAAATTTCATGCTTTCAGTGCAGTGTAGTACCATGCTCATTTCACACATTGTGTTACAGAAACAATAGTGCAGCTGATGATTTTGCATAATTTCACCTTGAATTTTTCCTCTGCTATTTCTTTTCTTTATATCTATATGAAAATGAAACTTAGGAGAAACAGGTTTCAACACACTAAGAATTAAAAAGAGGTAAAGGTAGTTGAACAAAGGTTGGCAGCTGAAGGTTGTGGCTTGGAAGGTATGTGGCATTAACAAAATCACATATTAAATGATAAATTTCGATTTAGATGCAAGACGGAACACTTGAAAACTGTTGTGGAGTTCCCAAAATTAACCTTTGGACAAAGCCATTAGATTTTCTCAAGCAAAGGAGCCTACCTGTCCAGAATAAATGCATTAGGAGTAGACATCTAAGCCCAGGAAGATATATGAAAAGAGTGAACCAGGATAGAAAAGTATACGAGAGCTCAAAGTAAACTTCCACAAGGAACTAATGCAAAATCCCCCTTCTTATTCTTTGCCAAACAGCACTGTCAATGCCAAGCATATGGAAAAAAAAATACAAATCTTGGACATGCATTTCTGTGGTACATACACAGAAAAGTAACAACAAACACCACCATACTGGTAGCTCAAAGGGCCTCATAGGGCAATGATGCAACCAATGACGAATGGACAGTCAGCCTGAGAGCTAATGGGAAACATTACATCTAATATGGTCAGAAGAGGAGAAACCAAAGTGGTGCCAAAATTAAACATTAGCTCTAAAAAAACCCCAAAAAACAAACAACCACCACCAAACAATAACCTTATAGACTGAAGAAAACAAACTGCCATAATCAGTGGCAGTTGTAATCAGGGTAGCATCAGAGAGTTCATTGTTCCTGTCCCTTTTACTAAAAGTAAGGATATCGCTAATGATGGGTTGAGGCATCACTGCCCTTCACCAGGATTGGTTCATTCTACTTCTTACTTAGCTCACTCACCAACCAGCTTTTGGTTTTTTGGCTTTGCTGCCCATCTCCTCTTGCCATGCACTACTCTCCTGCTGCATGTCTACAACCTGCTTCACTGTGCCTTTGCAGTAGATTTTCTAATTGCTTCACTGGTGTCAATTTTGTACACTTGTGTGTGTGAAAGAAGCAAAAGGACAGATATGATAGTAATATCTTTTCATTAGCTTTTTCCAGGTTTTTCCTGTGTGATGTATTTACACTCCATTTTACACAGTATGGAAAAGATATTCCATTAATAGTACTAGAGAAAAAGACCACATTAGAAACATGCCAAACCCCTTGGTTTCATCCAACAGATGCATTCACTGCAGATGACAGGGAAACCAGCTGTGTCAAAAATGTTCCAAGATTCTAATCACAGGAAAAGGAAGTTCACCTCTATCTTCTATGTTCTACACTTGAAAAATGCCAGCAATCCCACAAAACCCTCTAAGTTTGGGGCAAGAAGGTAGGGAATTAGGCTTCTTGCTTCAGAACAATACAGAAAAAAAGGAGAACCAACTGATATCCAGGAACATGCAATTCAGTGCACAAAAAGGACCCTTCATTTAGATATCAACTCCAAAAATCTATATAGTTACACTAAAGCTCTCTTACCTAGAAACGAGGGGAATATTTAGAGAAATGGTCAATACAAGCTATTTTTTTCTGTGCTCCTTGAGCCAGGCTGTAGTAAATTGTTATCCTGATAGAGACAAAACACTTATTCTGGCCCTTAAAAGAGGGAAGAAATTAAAATGGTTGAAGAGATTTCAGTGGTGAGTTGCTATGATGATAAATGCAAAACAAGTCTGTTCACTGATGGCTCTAAGAAAAGCATTTCACAATCCTTTACAATGTGGTCAAAACTTAAACCCCCGTAGAATAATCATCATAGGAACAAACAAAAACCAAGCTTCCAATAAATGGAAATAAAGAATGTGGCTTTGGTCTCAGTCCATGAGTGAAAAATATGTCATATTTTTATTTATGGGAGGCCACTATTAGCTGACACTGACCATAAACCACATGTTGACAGTGTCAAAAGGGGCCTGGCAAACCATTCTGCTGGGACTAAGAATAGAATTTGTTTTTTCAGCTACAAATCTATTTTTTGCAAATTGAACATCAAGTGGGGAAAGAATTAGTGGTTGCAGACACATTCAGAGCATTTTGACAGCGCAATGAAGCTAAGTCAAGAGGTATGTTATGTCCCGTGGATCTGATTAAAAATGTGGTCTGGTTTCAGGTGAAAATGAGGGCTATTATTCCTGGCACAATTGTTAGGAACAAGATCCTACAAAAAATAGCCCTGGAGAATCAGAACAGTGTATTCCTAGAACTCATTATAAGGGATGGCTTTCAGTATTGTTGGGATTTTATTGGAAACCACCAAGATAATGATTGCCAAGTTATTATAGCAAAAAAAAAAAGAAATGCTTCAAAAGATCATTATAAGGATGATTTACAGAATCAAAAACCTACGGTTAGGGCAAAACTTTAATGCTGACCTAAAAAGAACAATTCCTTTCATTAAGGCTGTTTTACTTACAAAAACTACAAAGAATATATATACAGTAAGATGTCTGAAAGAACTAGTGCTCGTGATATAAGAAGACATGGTCTCATAAGGAATCACAGGTAAAAATATAGTATTTGTTTACAATAAGGCTTTTTAATAGTTGTTCTACCTTCCCTGAGATTACAATACTAGACATACTTGAACAAACGATCATATAAATCTATTTTCTTGGAATAAAGTATCCCTGGTCTGACTACAGCGTGCTTCTTAGTAGGCAGTGAAATTTGACTTTTAATTGACTAGCTCAAATTATCTCTACCCTAAGTAGCTGGAAAAAGTTAGTAACAAAAATTTATAGTACCTAAAAAGATACAGAGATTGTGATGCATCTGTGTTAAATACAATTCACTTAAATTCACTTAAAGTAAGAATATCACCAATGAATGACTTTTTTCCCCCCCTGTAGAATGCTGAAACAAGATGTCTTTATTGCTATACACTGATATTAGGTAGGGAAATTTTTGGAAAAAAACAAACACACAAAAAATTCGTATGGGTTGTAATGCAATTCTTTCAAATGGGATTGCAATAGAATTGGGCTAGCAAGAACCATATCTTCTGATGAGAATGTTTCTCAGGATTGGTAAATAAGATAAAGAAACAATTTACCACCAAAATCATGGCCACCAATGATTTACTGTGAAGAAGGCAGCTGCAGGAAGGCCACAAACACATCATGATGAGGTAGCAGAATGAAAGCACAGGAAAGTCAGAAAGAATGGAGGTAGCACTGCCCAATATAGCTGGGGTATTGCTGTGGGAGAGCCATAGGTCTACCAAAATTGAAAATTGCAGATAAGTTGTAATGCAGATGAAGGCTGACACATGGAGAAAAAGAACTCTACCTATACATTATCTACTGAAAGGCTCTATCTAAATCAATTATTACATCTCAGGAAATGGATCATGGAAGCATTGTGGATCACTCTAGGATGATGTCTGCTCAGAAGGTAAAACAAAACATTATACATTATTAGAAAAGGCAAAGAATCAAAGGAAAGAAAAGACAGAAGAAAAAATATGATGCTACTGTCGATCCATATCTTGAGCATCACATACGGTCCTGTCTTCCCCGCCCATGTACGTGTATAATAGAATAAGGACAGTGGAAGGTGGCAAAGATGAGTAGGAGTATGAAACAACTGCTTTATAGGTGGATAGATTAACATTCTTTAATAAAGAAGAAAGATTCCTTAGGTGAATATTCTAAGAGTGTATGAAATCATAAGCACCATGGAGAATGTGAAGAGGGAGTTACCACTAGTCACAACACAGGAATAAAGAAACTAATCTAAGCAAGCAGATGCAGTCAAAAATATTGCTGCAGGATGTTAAGGAATCCAGAAAGGTAAATTGGTTCAAATAGACTTTGATAAATGCATGAGTGAAAAGATTATTAAAAATCCTAAAGACACAGATAAAAACACTGACAACTGCCAGGTTGCAGGAAGTTTATGCAGTAAAGGTACAACAAGGGAAGCATGACCTTATGATACCCTTTTCTTACCATCTGTCAGTGAGAACACGGATGGGACTCTGGATGTATTTACATCTTACTTTAGCCTGAGCATAATTCCACACAGTCCTGAGTAGTGGTAGTGTCCACGATTTAAGCTTTAGAATATATGGAGAATATATTCAAAATATATTCCACAAATATACTCCACAAAATCCATGAAGACACAAAAGACCAGAATCAAGAAGTTTCTGAGTGTATTTTAAAAGGGGGATGGAAAGAAAGTTCTGTAATGAAAGCAAGCTCCACTCATTTTGTTGTCTGTAGAGAGTTCATTGAAATATCTGATTTAGGGAGGAAAAAGTCATAGTATCACAGTCACAGACCATTTGAGTCTGGATGGCAATATCACCTGTAGCCTGTTGCCTGGGATTGTGTCCAGCTCGGTTTTGAACATCTCTACAGATGGAGAACTTGACATTTCCCTTATTTGTTTTTGTGCCCATTTCATCTCGTCCTGTCACTGAATACCACTAAGAGTCAGGCTCCATATTTACTTCCTCTCCTCAGGTATTTATATACACTGGTAAGATTTCCCTGAGCCTTTTCTTCTCCAGGCTGAACAATCCCACATTTCTCAGCCTCTTCTTCTATGTGTCTCAATCCCTTTATCATCTTTGTGGGCCTTTGATGGGATTGCTATACTACGTCCATGTCTCTGCTGTACAGGTAAGCCCAGGCTTTAACCCAGCACTCTGGATGTGTCTCACCTGAGCATGTAGAGGGGAAGGATCATTCCCCTCAGCCTCACGGCAATGTTCCCCACTGTGCAGTCCAGGATGGCTTTGGTCCTCTTTGCTGCAAGGATGCGTTGTTGGCTCATGCTCAAATTGATGTCCACCAAGGCATTCAGTGCTTTTTTCTGCCAAACTGTTTTCCAACCCATTGGCCCTCAGCATGGAGGTGTATCCCTCGTGGCATATAGGGTAATTCCTCCCTAGGGGCAGGACTTGACCCTTCCCTTTGTTGAACCTCATGCGGTAACAACTGGACATTTTTTCCAACCTGCCAAGTTCCTTCTGAATGGTGACACATCCATTTGGTACTTCAGCCACTCCTCCCAGTTTTATATCATATGCAAACTCGGCCAGGATGTACTTTGCTCCATAATCCACATTGTTAATGAGCAATTCATAATTGTTAATGAACAGCACTGTCCTCATTATTGACCCATGGGGTATTTCACTAGTATTGGCCCTCTAGATGGGTTTTATGTCACAGACAGATCATAACCTTTCCAGCACAGGGCTTTGGACAGTTTTTCAGTTTACCTCACTTTCCACCTATCTGATCTACACATCCTCAGTTTGTCTGTTGGGATGTTATGAAAGGAAGAGTCAAAAGCATTACCAGAGACAAGATAAACAACATCCACTGCTCTCCCTTCATCCACTGAGCTAGTCAGCTCTCAGATGGCAGGGAATGATTTACCCTTTGTAAATGCACAGTGACTATTCCAAAACACTGTCTTGCCCTGAATGCGTAGGTGTGATTTCCGCTATTAGTTGCTCCAGGATATTCCCAGGAGCCATGCTGAAGTTGGTAGGCCTGTAGCTGTTGAGATCCTCCTTCTTGCCCTTCTTGAAGACAGGAATGGCATTTGCTTTCATCCAGTCCTCAGGAACCTCATCCCTGATCACTATGACCATTCAAAGGTAATCCAGTGTGGCCTCACACTGGCAGCTCACACATCAGGCGGCTCCTTCAACACTAATGGGTACATCCTGTCAGGTCCCCTGGATTTGTACATGTCCAGTCTGTTTAAATGTCTCCTAATGTAGATCACCCTTTGTGGAGAGTACAGGATTGTGATGAACAATCCGTCCTGCATTTCTGTAGGCCCAACCTTAGCATAACTGAGCACAAACAGTGTGGGAACACTGAACTGTTTTGATAACGAACCTTCTGGTTTGAAACACAGAGACTCCTGGGCCAAAATAAGTGAGGAGTCCCAGAAGGTAAACAATGATTTCACACTGTGTGGACACCAATTAGGTGTGTGATAGTAATGCATGTTTAGTACATAGATCCAATAGCTTGAGAGTGGCCATAATCTGCATGTATTGTAAGTATATAAAAAGGGCAGTTTATGTAAATAAAGTGGAACACTGTTGATCACATTGATCGTAAACAGATTTTGTTCTGAGCCCCTCTGTCTACAACCCTTCTCGATAGGTAAGTCTCTTTCACTTCAGAAATTTCCACTCATCTCATGGACTCTGCCTTGCCCTCTGTTGATGCAGCTGGACTTTCATACTCTGGCACCTGCTGGGTTTTGGAAAAGCTCCAGTCAATCTCCTGCTTGTCATCTCTGATGCTGTGAAACCTGTGGGCTCTCTCAAGCTCCCTCAGTTGGCAGCCTGGACTGTCCCCAGCATCCATGTGCTGCAGGCAAGAAGCATGTCTAAACTGGGCCCTTGGTGAAAGGCCTCTGGTGTCTCTACAACCCCCAGAGGCAAAGTTGCATCCATCCTTAGGAACTAAGTCTGGTCCAAGGTCTCTGATGTGTAAGGGGTAGATAGTCCTGGGGAGCCAGAGTTGTGCCATGTCCCCTGCCACGTCACCTGCCACGTCACCTGCCACATCACCCATCACTGCAGAGGATGTGGATCTCTGTTCTGAGCACAGATGCTGGCCCTCTCTGTTTGCTCTCCTCCAAAAACCTGTTGTGTCTGGGAGCAGACTAATGAAATCAGAAAACTGTCATTTGTTTTTAGTTATGTACTGGACATGTAAGCAGAGCATCAACTTTTGGCAATTATCCTCCCAGCAGATGTATGAGCTGCACTCTGTTCTCCAAAACAGAGTGGAAATATAACTAAGTCAATATGCTTGTCCCTGTGTAGACCCTCAGAAAAAACTTCAGTCCCTTTCATTTTCTTTCTGGAGCATTATAATCTCCTTAAGGTTGACAAGTGTTCATCTCTTTATATGGAAGGGTTCAAGGGCTCAGGACTCTAAAAGTCTCTCAGCTGTCTGTTTAAAAATGTTCTCAGCTGTTTCAGTCTAGACATATAAAATATATAGCTATCCTAAAAATTTCTTATTCTGTGCTTCAATTTCCTACTTATAAAATAAGCATAATAAACTTTCAGCCCACCTAGAATTTGAAATTATCAAATTGTGAAACCAAATAATGTAACTTAACATTTCTAGCTTTGTTCAGTCTGAGCTGTTCCATGTAAATTCTAATTTGAAAATATTTTGCAGGAACTTTTTCTTTATTTTCTAAATCAGAAATTAAAAATACAAGACTGTTCTATGCAATTGCATGTAATGCAGATTCTGATTCCCACACAAGTCTTACAGTCAACACTGTTAGAAACCTGTGATGGAATTAATGATACTGAGAAAAATCTCCTTAGAGGGTTAATTTTAAGAGTGTCTTGTAAACAAGGAATAAGGGCACATGACGAACAATCCAGAATAAAAATTTAATAAATTGCTACCCTTTAAGTGAGATGCCATCCATCCTATTAGGTAAATGAGGATGAAATCTTGACAAAGAATGGCGTTGATAAGGTAATTAGAGACTCCATGATAGCACAAGCTATATGCATATCCAAGAGGAAACTAAAATAAAGCTGAGGAGAAAACTTTAATTACATTTCCTAAAGTTGAATAAGAAAAATCTTAAGGGGGTCCTATAAGCAGTCTTCAAGGACGTATGACAAATTCATCAAGAAGACAGAAACAGGCAGGATGAGAGAATGAACCTAAATTGCAGCAGGAAAGTGTTCAGAGTACACAGAAAGAGAAACTTTAACTCTGTAAGGACTGTTCAGCAATGGAGCTGGTTTCTGGGACTGCACATTTTCAGGACCCACTTGGATAAAACCGTGAGCAGCCTAGTCTGACCTCCTAATTGACTCTGAATAAGAGGTTGGATTAGCAACCTCCTGAAGTCTCTTCCCACCTGGATCATTCTATAACTCTGTGAATTTGCTTTTTTCTTCCATTAGACTTCTTGACACTGTAGCCTTATTATTTTTTATGCATAATATTTATGCATTGTCACAGAAAGATTGCAAAGGTAGCTATTTGTGCTTTCTCCTCTAGCTCAACTTCTTTCAGTGTAAAATCTTCACAAACCAAAGGCCATCTGAAATAAATTGATCACTCTGACTTCTAAGTGCTCTTTTCAGAGCAATTTAAAATAAATGTTCATAGTGATCTGTGCAACTATGGATTGCTCAGGATTGGCCCTTCCCACTGAGGTTTTCAAAGATGCCACATAGCACTATCAAAAATTGCTATCTTGTTTCCAGCCTCTGCCTTTAAATTTGAATGTGCAACTAACTGGGCTAACTGTGGAGAAAGGTAGGATCAATTATAGCTTCAGCCATTTGGTTTATAAATTTATGTATCTTTAGGATGGCCCAGTGATCTTAAAACACAAGACATCTTGTCACAATCACATCTTGACACAAAGGCAAGCTAGTATCCTCTAGCTTTATTAACAGTGAAAGGGCTAAAAGGATCAGAAAAAAATAAATGAATCCAGAGGACACTTCTGCTTATGGAAGAAGAAAACCCTTATCTCCTCTTTCCTATTTTTGTTGTGCAAAGGACTTTGGAGGTGAAGGAGATGTCAAGACAAGGGTGTTTCTGATTAATTTGATCTTGGGAAGATTGTAAAGATCATCTGGGCAGAATTTATTCCCTCTCAACACTAACTGGGTAGATTTTTTTTCCCCCCAGTGATGAATAATTGGTGAAATCAGGACTTAGATCTACCTGAATTTAAATAGCAAATTCAGTTCAGCTGTATTGAAACGTTTCAAGTGAGTTGGTTTGTTTGCTTTAAGAATCAGACACACACACACACACACACACACGCACACACACAAATTGATTAAAATAAAGCAGAATGTTGTTGCTCAGTCAAACTAGGCATCGAGAACCAGAATTTTTCAGTAGTTTTCAGGAATATGCAGGGAACTAGAGATGCAAATTCAGTTCCATTTTATGCTTGAGGGAACTGCAACCTGCCCTCTTACCTTGGTGTAAACCAAGCAAATAATTTGCCCTCAATCACACTGTGATATAAAGAATACACATTTATCTTTTTTTTTTCTAATGGAATGTAAGAATATCAACAGGAATTAAATAGAAAGCTGAACATAGAACTGTCCCACCATGCTGGAGAGTGGGGTGCTCTGCAAGGATATGGGGCATGTAGGACAGGAAGGAATACAGCCAGTCGTAACATGAGTGAGAAATCTGATCCCTGAACCTACGGAGCTAAGGCATGACTTTGCCACATCATATTTTATGAAAGTAATGCTTTATTTCTTTGGCTTTTCTTCCAAATACCTAATGGTTTTGTTTGTGCCAAATTGGAACATTCTGTGTCAGAACATCAGTTTTTTGTTCTTGCTAAAATAAGAACTTAGAATTTGGTTGGTGTCAATGACATTTTTACTTCTCACTCCTTGCTTTATTTCAGAATTGAAACAGACAAACAAACAAACAGTAATTCATATAAAGTTCTGCAGAAGGTTTGCAAGGGTTATTCAGCTTAGAGCCAGAGCTAGAGAGCTCCTTTCAACCCTGGAATAAATAGGCACAGCTCCTGTTGGCTTTCTGGTTTATCCTGGTAACTATCCAGGGTTGTGTTTGAGCCATGGAATAGAAAATTGTAGAATAATAAAATCATAAATGGAACTGAAGAGGAGTTAGTAAGAGTTTTAGGTAACCAGTAAATAATGCACATTTAATGCTCCAGACACAATAACCCCAGTGTTTCTAAAATTAACGAGGGTTCTTTTTGCCCTTGCCTGACTTGCATTGTGTTGCTATCTCATATTACTGATAAACCCTGGAAATAGAGAGAATGTTCCTTCCACAGGTATCCTTCACAGCTCAGTTCTGAAGATACATGCTGTACTTTGGGCTGTGTCAGGATCTACTGTGCTTCCTACTCATCTATTCAAGCCTTTCAGACTTTAAGATCCTCTGCTATTGCCATGGGGATAGCCATTAAATCAGAAAAGTGTTTATTTCATGTCAGACACTTACATGGTAAGAGTAGGCTCAGGTTCATTCCAGTTTTTTACTCCTGGTAAGGATAAAAATAAATCCTTCATTTTAAAATATGCTTTGATTTTCAAGTTATGCATTTGATTTTGTTTGCTTCCACAAGCATCTAGCAATGATTCTCAGAAAAAATTATCTTTCTTTTTCAGTATCATAAATCTGAAGAAGAAAGATATACTCTCCTTTTTCCATTTCAGTTTTCAAATTTGTACTAGATTTAAAAAGTCTCTTCAAACTTCCACAGCTACCAAACACGATTCCTTGCCAGATCAATCAGACTTACTGTGAAATAAAGTTTCCTGTCATATTAAGGTACAGCTGTCATCTTAACCCTCAGTGCTGTAAACAAGCAGTTGCTGGCAGCAGATCATAAGCAGAACTATAATCTATGTACCTCAATTTTCCACATGTCTGGCCAAGAAAGGTATGTCTCCATGACATCATTCCATCTCATCAATTTCCCTGTCTCCCCAGCCTTGCAATGCTTTTATCCTCCTTTTTATTTCTTCTGCATTTGCTTCCCGTGCATCTCCTTGAATCCTTTCTCTGTGCCATTTTGGTTACCATGTGTAGCCCAGTGGTGACTCATGGAAATATCTGTAGACTCCTCATCTATTTATTCTACCAGACATATCCTGTAATTCGTCTGTCTCTCAACTATTGTGCTTTACTTTAGAAATGTTGCTTTTCTTGCTTAGGATTTTCATTCATTAACCCCAGTGTAGTGTTGCTTTGGTGTTTTTCCTGCCTCTAATTTTTCATGCTCCTCTGACCAAAAGAATGCTACCTCTGTGGCAGGTTAGTGAAATGTATCAATCTACCTTCTTACTCCTGCAGTCTTCTAAGACCCACTATGAGTTGTCGGCCCTCTTTGCTTGCTTCAGGAACCCCAATGCTGACAGAAGCCAGAGGACTTGGCCCTTTAACCCTAGTCTCACAGTCACTGTATGATGACTTCAGTGCACTCTGCAAGTGGGTTTTTTTATCTGTACATCTTGTCTATCGAAGAAATTAAAATATTCCCCACTTACATATGTTTACAACTGATTTTGTTCCTCCCTCTAAAAGAATGACAGAAGTAAAAGAGCAAAGAAAGAAAAGAGAGGAATAGAGAATGTGTGTTTTGTTGTTCTCCCATAACATTTTCTATTTCTTTTTCTGGACACTCCTTAATGAGAATTCCAATTGTACAAATCTGAAGGGAAAAAAGCATGTATTCTGCACTCTCCTCTCTTTGAGGGTACTGACACTATCATTAGAGGTGGCATCCATAGGATAAAAGGCCCTAATGCTTTGTCTCAGTAACACCTTTATTAGCATTTTTGCTACCAGTATTTTTAAATGATAAATCATATGGGGATAAAGAGTATTTTTTCTTGCTCTATTAGCTTTGTCAGATATATTCTTCCTCATTCGTGCTTTTAAAGTACCACAGACTTCCCTTCCTTGTGATACAGTTTTCTTCAGTCTCAGTGTTAACATTCACTGCACAAAGATTGCTGAATTTAAAATAATAACAAAGAAAGTTCCTAGACCCTTCCTTTACCAACTGCACCTATCAGTTTTGGAGCAGGGCTCCAAAGCAACAAGGAATCTGATTCCTCTGTCCCTCAGAATCCACCTTCAAAACCTATGTGCTCTCGCAAAGACTTCATCATCAGGTAGGGTTTAGAGCACAGTCAGGACTCACAGTTCCTGCAAACTTCTCTTCCAGTCCTCCTGCAAAGACAATCCCACTAAAATACAACACCACTGCAAAAAAATCAGAAACTATTCTCAGGGATCACTTACAGCTTTAGGCTCTGACAGCAAAGGTGCCTGAAAGGAAAACATTTATTATGAGTGGAACATGTCACTAGGGGCAAAGCAGGAACCCTCAAATAAATCTTAAGGTTTCAGTATTAGCACAGAGATTCCTTGATAAATAAAGAGACTCAGATCTTCTCATCTTTATAGTTTTCAGACACAATCACTTTTATGCTCAAGAGCTCCTATCCTACAATCCCAGTGTTTGTTAAAAGCTCCAGAAGAAAGCCATTACTCTCATCCAAAAATATACGAGGCTGACAGTTATCATAATTTTCCCCAGAGGATTTATAATAATATTAAAATTTATACTACTGAAAATTTAGATGGTAAGAGGACATGAAAGACACATCCATTTTGACTGAATTCATCATACACTATTGAAGGTTTTACTTTTCAGCAGAAAGACTGCAGAATTCTAGTTATAAAACTGATAGGTAAAAAGTATTTCTGACGCAGAGCTCAGTGAAATTACAATTGTACGCCACTATGCTTGGCATAAAGTTTTGTGGAGTTTCTTAATGTCTTAAAATAAAAAATCTAATTTTCTAAGTAACTTTTTACTTTTTGGGTGGAACTCACATAGCCTTATTTTTGCCTAAGCTTCTGTTTAGTTAAAGTGATGTACCTGAATGTCAGTCTGTGAATTTTAAAGGTGGTAAGGATGGATTTGAGTTCACAAAAATCTAAACAATACCTAGAACCCAGGCCATCTACTACCAACATTTCTATCTTTTCAATGATTTATACTACATTCCTACACTATAGAGAAGGAGCACCACTCTTCCTTTTCTTAAAAGCTCTGATCAGTTAGACACTATTATTTGTGCTTGTAACCTCTCCCTAGCAGGTGGATATAATGGTCTTTTTCTGAACTTTCCCTCAGAACCCTTTGAACAAAAGGCAAAATAGAGGCATCTGTTGACACAAACTACACTTGCAGCAAGGAGTGAACCAGAGTCTTTGCTAGAGCCTTCCACAGAACATTTCTTGACATTTTGCTGCTTAAAAGATTAGGCAGTTGTGACCTCCCCACTTAAAAGAATTGCCTACCCTCCCATATGATACTATTTTCTTTCTATTAAACTTTTGTAGTAAAGATATGCAAATCCTTGTCTAAAACTGCCATTCATGAATACTTGTTCTGGCTGGATTCAGCACTTGAGATACCAAAATAAATCAGTGCCAAATTTCTTATTGCTTCTTCATCAAAAGCTCAAACCAAGTAATAAACATATGCAGGAAGTACCTCTCAAATGTTTGTCATTCTCTCCAAAAAAAAGAAGGAGGGATGTATGGTTTTTATATGCTTTCATGCTCTTCACTTGTTGTAGGGTCAGGTCTGGAAGAGTAGTCTTTTTTTTTCTTTTCTCCTTTTGTCTTAATTGCACATGACAGTCTGTTGGCTGATAAAAACAACAGAAATGGATCCTGAGATTTTTTTTTTTAAATGAAAAAAATTAAATAAATAAATCGGTAAAGCGGGATAACAACAGTAAACTCCTGCTTTTCAGAGACACCTTCTGTCCAGTTAATAAAAGATGCTTTCTAGGAAAACATTACCTGTTCAATTTACATTCATTTGGCTGACTGAAGACATCACCTTTTCCTAGTCTGCATTCAGCATAGGAAAGTCTCGGACTGTTCTGCTACTGACCTTGCACTTCAGACATCAAAACAAAGTATTGATGTCTGCCTATTTGATAGGAGAATGTGTGTAGGGAATGGGAGAAACAGTCTGCAAACAAACAAAAATTCTCATTAGACTATCTTGTAAACTGAGAGAACTATCCTTAGCTAAGTCCCAAGACTAAATGTGGAGCTAAAAAAGAATTAATAAATAGTGTGCTTTCTGGGTTACAAAAAGAAAACTGTTCGCTGAAGGGGGGAAATAGGACTACCAGGGTGCATACTGCCCTTTTTAGTAATTGTGTCTGTTTATGAACTCCAGCTCAAGGCTGAGTGGTCTGAAGGAGGGTTAAGTTTTCCGTACTTCAGGGTCAAGACTGAGTGTAGTCTGGTTTCCCTGCAGCAGCCTATGCCTTGATCTTCCTGCCCAGGCATATGTTTGCGTTCCACACAATCTAAAATCCCAAACTAAAGTATAGATCAAGACTATAGGTCAAACCTAAAGCCTGAAGGCATTGATCTAACTTATTGCAGGCTTATGACAGGCACTCCTGAAAAATACCATTCCAGTAATACAAAACATTGCCATCAGATTTAATTGTATGTCTTTGACATTACATTAGTAGCTAATTGCAAACATGCCTGAGAAGTCTGGAGAACTGCTTGCGTAACTAAGGAAAAAAGAAATTCAGTGATTCTGTGATCCTGTGAACCAACTGTTCATTGTTGTGAGTCCCAGCTTCTTGCCCTGGTCTTCAGGGTCGGACATTTCTGAAGGCTGGTCTTGGTAGTAAAGACTGAAGCAAAGAAGGTTTTTAATACCTTAGTCTTTTCCATGTTCCATGTCACGAGGACAACTGCCCCTATCAACAGATAGCCCATGTTTTCCCTACTTTTCCTTTTGTTGCCTATGTACTTCTAAAAAGCCCTTCTTTGGCCTTTGATATCCCTCACCAGATTCCACTCTGGTTGGGCTTTGGCATTCTTAACCCCCATCACTGCAGGCTCAGAGAGTGTTTCCATATTCCTTCTGGGTTATCTCTCTGATTTCACTTTCTGTAGGCTTCCTTTTGTGTTTGAATTTTGCCAGAAACTCCTTGTTCATCCATGCAAGTCTCCTCACGTTTTCCTTCCTTCTTATTAGTATAGACTGCCCTTGAGCTTGGAGGTGGTGATCCCTGAATATCAAGCAGCATTCTTGACTTCTCTTTCCCCCAGGGCTTTATCTCATGGGACTCTTTCAAACAGATCCCTGAAGAAGTCAAAGCCTGCTCTTTATTCTCTGTTGAAACTTTCAAATGCCCTTATATCCTCCTATTTGCCACTGAGATTTGCACAGACAATAGACATGACAAACAAGCAGAGGAGAATCAAAGAGGTGTCCTGAGTTCATGTCCCTCTAACGAGGAACAGGACATCAAAATAAAGATATGTCATTAACATGAAATAAGCCAGATTTTACAGACTTTCACCTTATTTGTAATCAGCACACATAATGAAATTAATTGTAAATATTCGACATGAAATGACTAAGTCAGTCAACGATTGTATCATACATGTACATATAAGCATCATATGAACATATATTAGTATATCTCAGTATGAAACAGATATAACAATATATGTATGCACAATTATGAAAACTAAACAATTTTTGAAATTTTAAGGTGTTATAAACAAACAAAATAGTACGTGCCATTTCTTTTTCTGTTTGGAGGTGGTATGTAGAACAATTTATGGTAATCTACATTATTTTTCAAAAAATCCATGCCTAGCACTGGAAGAATAGATTGACATAAGCAATAACTCACATTTTAAAACAAAAACCAGCATACACAAAACAATAAAAAATAACTGATGTATAAATCCTAGGCAAGACTGCCTCATTTAAGTCTATTGAGAAAAGCCATGGAAAATTTTATAATGGCCATTATGTAAAAAGAAAAAGGCTTCTGATAGAGTACCTCAGAATAAATTAGATGCTTATGTAAATAAATGCATTTGGAAAAGATTTTCTAAAACAAATTCATTCAATGCTTCACTGAAATTCATGATGAACACATTGTACTCATTCACTAGCCAAAACAAGAACTAGGCACAGAAGATTGAAATCAATGTGCCTGTAAAGTGTAACTATCTCTTGCTGAAAATCAACTATTTTCTGTATCACTGGTGCAATTACCTAATAAGTGTCAAGAAGAGATATCAGAGTATTTCTAAAGATAAAGCCTAAATGGAATCTGAATTTTAGAACAGAAGAATGGTTGAGGCTGGAAGGGACCTCTGGAATGTCATCTAGTCCAATCCTTTGTTCAAGTAGGACCACCTAGACCAGGTTGCACAGGACAATGTCCAGATGACTTTTGAAAATCAAGGAGGGAGACTCCACAATCTGTCTGTGCTACTTAATATTCTCAATTTGGTATCATGAGATGCATATAAAAATATTTTCAGTAATNGTTTTTATATACCTGAGAAAAGAAAGTAAATAAGTAAAAGAAGACCACATGACAAGCTAAGATATTATAGTCAGTAGCAGAACGATTACTAGAGCTGTCAGAGTGTATTTCTAATGAGAAATGATTCCACACAAATATAGAATTATAGAGCAACTGAACAGTGTACGTTGGCAGAAGAGTCACAATAGGCAATAGACAATGAAAGCCCCATGTACCTGCAGGTATGTGTCTGGCCCCATTTCTTGCAGTCACTGTATGATAACAGCAGATTTTTTATATCCTTATTGCCTAATAAAGCGAAGTCTCATGAGTCTCAAGAACAATGTATGCAGTAGCGTACACTTGGATCTGCAAAGAGCTTATATCAAGTATTAAATCCCCTGAATATTTTTACAGGTGATTTAGAGATAATTCTGGTGAGCTGAGCAACAAGTCCCTGTTGCATTACACAGTGGATCCATCCCCAACAAGGATAGGGACTTGGCACCACCCAGAGCTTCTGCATTTGTCCCCAGCCAAGATAAGATAAGGGGGACCAGTCCACACATAAGCCTAACTCTGCTGAGGGGATGCAAACTTGGTCTAGGGACCACAAAAATCCTGCCAAATCTGCCAGTTTGAATCTCTACTCCAGGACAAACTATTCTTTTCTTCAAAAGTTTTACACAGTTACTTACTCTTCATGACTGCTGGGTTATTTCAGCAACCCTCTACATCCTGATTTCCAGCCATCTTCCTCTCTTGTCCCTTATGTGAGTGCACTGGGCACGAAAGCAGTACTGAATTTATTTCTTGTGTCGAAGATCAGAAACAGTGTTTGATGGAACAGTTGGGACTTCTGGGGATACGTTGTCTGCCACTCACTCTCCAAATAAAAGTTAGAGCAAGGTGCCTAAGAGCTGTTTCAGGCCTTGGGTCGGATTGCTTCAGGCTTCTCACACTTCTCAGCATCTCTGACAGAATCAGAAGTTCTCTGGGCAGTGAATTGTTGTGATAACATATGGGTTTAATGCAACAAAATTGAGAAAACCTTTTAACAGGCAGTTGTTACCTGCCACCAACCTATGTGCTTAATGTTTCTCCACTACATTATATTATCTTCTCCTTAGCTCTGACTGGCATCTGTTGTAAATTTGCTTTTCTTAAATTACATTCTATTAAAGGAAATTCTTGGAAACTGTGTGCAGCTGAATTATCCTGATGTAATTCTATATTTGACTGTCTTCCATGAAAGCAGAAGTGAGTTTCACTATACCTGCCTGGGATAGTCAGCATCACTGCATTTCACCTCTTGCCTTCAAATATTTTTATTGTGTTCCTGCTAGGATGAGAACGGGTTCTACAGAATTCATTAGGTTATTGTACTTGACTGTGCAAAGAGCAATGCAAAAATGCAAGAAGAGTTTGAAAGAGGTGACTTTTCACCAGAAAAAGCAGATGCCACTTAAGAATCACAACTACACTTAAGCAGCTAAATGCTTTTAAAATTTGGTTCTTAGTAATTCTGGTAGAATATATGTTTTGTTTCTCCAAAGTCAGCAGGAGCTTCTACCTATGTCTTAAAAAAAAATCCTGATTATGCTCACAAAGGAACAAATATTAAAGGCTCTAAGAACATATTGATTTATCCTGGTGGGAAAAAGGTTCCTCTGTGTTAACTTGGGAAGAACAAAGCTTGTTTTTAGGACTCCCGGTTCTTCTAGACGATAGGACCCAATGTGCTGCAGCTTCTAACAATGGATTGCCATAGGCATCAGCCCATCAACTGAGAGACAGAGTAATTGACTGCAATAGCCTCTCCCAAGCTTTTCCAGGGGGAACAGGAAACACTACACAAGTTAAAAACATAATACAACAGGTGAATGAATATAAATATTTCCTACAGAAATATGTTCAAAATTCAAAATTTTAATGTTAACATCCAAATTAAACTATTTGAATGTTTGGAATAGTGGAATGTGATGGGTCCTAGCCAGCACTTTCAAATAGATTTACTTTTCACTGTAGTAAATTCCAGAAAGATGAAAAGGCTTCTAAACTAAAAGACAGGTCTTATTAGCACATAAGTACTTAGAATCATAGAATCATTTAGGTTGGAAAGACCTTTAAGATCACAAAGTTCAACCACTAATCTAACACTGCCAAGTACACCACTGAATTCATAAATAGAATGGCACTCAAAGTGACCGGGTAAGATGGAACAGAAGTAAAAGGGTTTATAAACAAGACTCTCTTCTACTCATTATACCATCACTTTCTGGAATGCATTTGTCCAAATCTAGAGCTGTTGTTTGGGGTCATACTGTGCCTGTTCCTTTTAGTTTTCCAGGATGCTTCCTTCTTACCTCCATTAATGTTGTCTGCATGCTCCTTGTCTAGTCCCAGAGCAGAAGGTGTCCTGCTCAATGTGACACCTCTCCAGCTCCTCTACTGGCTTCTCTGCAGCCACCCTCTGGGGCCATGGACAGCAGCTGGCCCTG
Source organism: Pachyramphus minor (assembly GCA_013397135.1). NCBI lineage: Eukaryota > Metazoa > Chordata > Aves > Passeriformes > Tyrannidae > Pachyramphus > Pachyramphus minor. The sequence goes on from VYXB01005647.1 coordinate 268,171, forward strand.
CTCCCCTTGCAGGTTCCAGCAACCTTCATCCACTTCTCTGCAGGCAGCCAGAGTGCTGATGGAGAGAAAACCAACTCAAAGTGTCACTGGGGCCCACACAGAGGTGTTAACATACAAAGCACCAAGACTACAAATCCACTTTGCACAGCTCCCAACTACCTGGTCTGATGCCAGCTGAGATCTGAAATTGCTTGTATTGCAAGTAGGGTCATTTAGGATACTGCTTCCAAAATTATTTTTGCAGAGGGGTGTGGAAGGTGGAGGAGCAGTGTTTGAAAGAGAAATAATCCCTTCCTTGAAGGGGTTAGTTTTGGCTCTGAGGATTTATTACTATAAAGCATAATTCTGACATACTCTCTCCAAAAACCCCCACCTCAATTATTCCAGATAATTGTAGGAATAACTAGCTAACTAAATAAATACCCAATGAATAGAAAGCTTGGTTGTGTTTTCACTTTTGCTCTGTACTTCCAGGATCTTGGCAGCTGGGTGTGAAATTTGGTGCCTGAGAGCACTTGCAGCTCTGCAAGACACTGACAAGTCCCCAGCAAGTCCCAAGGGAAGCAGAAGTAGCTGCCGTCTACAGGAGTAACACACGCAATATTGGCAGGTCTCTAACAAATCAGCTGAGCAAAATTCAATATAAAGTTCAGGTTAGAAGGATTCTTCAACACAACCTGTTCCCCTTGTACCCAGCAGCTACATACATCTCCTGCATATTAGATAGAGCCTACAGACTGAGCTTCCTTTCAGGGCAAAGGATGTGGATTTATTTCTTCTCAGGTTGCTAGGAGACCAACTATTTTCCAGCTATACCCTCTGAAATAAAGGGAGATTACTACTTCCACAGTTCAAAAACACAAATTTTTTTTTTTCTTTTCACCAGGGCTCAGGTCTGGTCAGGGGGTGGTGAGCACTCTCACACTGCCAGACCCTCTGGGAGACAAACTGACCCTGGTTTTGCACCGTCTGGGTAGGAACTACTTGCACAGGCATCACCTGAGCTGGACATTCCCACAGCTGCAAATCTGGGCATCAGGGAAATTCTTGGGGCAGGAATGGAAAATATTATGGAAGTTAGTCATTCCCCAGAAAAAAGTGCTGTTGTACATGTATTTTTTTACACACCACAGGTTTGAATTTGTAGGCCTAAAGGCTACCAAAATCTTCTTTCAAGTAACTATGAGGAAAAAAAGGAAAAGACATGGGCTTAGATTTCCAGTGACTTCAATGGGCAGGGCAGTAAGCCCAAAAGAACTGGATTGGTAAGAAACTTAGTTCCAGCTTAACCCTCTTGGGAGAATAGTCTTTCTGAAATAGAAAAGTGTTTTGAAAATGGGCATGTGCTTACTTAACTCACTAAACCAATGAGATTAGAGCAATAGATTAGCTGGAAGGGAAAGCAGAGATTATTTATACTGTATCTTGTTATTGCAAAATGAAAGAAAATAATTTCTACATCTCAAATTTGATCTGCATATTTCATTTAGTATTTATCTTGAGGATGTATTTATATTAAACTGGTCGCATAAGTCTTTTTGCCCCAGATTTTACAAATATTGTTCACATTTGGAATTATATTTTTTCATTGCTTATTTAATAACCGGTACTTTACTAAATTCTGCTGAATTTATTACCTAGGTTTTTATTAGACGCTACACAGTAATTTGACATAGAGGTAAATATAGTTAATTGTTAATCTGGATGTCTAGCACTGATCAAATATCTTCCCCTTGGAAATGAAGATGTGACAGAATGGACATATTCTGATTTAATTGTAGATATTATGTAGAGAAGACGACTAATTGAAGCTGTAAGTAGGAGTAACTCAAAATTTTTTTCTTTGTTAATGAGATATAAAATATTTGTCTTTGAAGAAAGGCCTACAATATTCATTGAGTTGGGTGTTCTGGAGCTGCAGAATTTTCCAAGTCATTATTTAAAAAAAAAAAAAAAAATTTTCTTTTCCTGGTGGCAAAATTACCAGACAATGAACCAGAAATACCTTGTTTAGACTAATTTTTTTTGAGATCCTAAATCTGATGTCCAAGCTTTGTCCTTTGTAAATATTTCCACACCTACTTCATGGTAATAGCTCAAAAGAGATTTTTGCAAAAGTGATCCACTTTTGCTCTGCACATTCACACCTCTGAAAAAGGACAACTAGTGTGAGATGGTTAGCTATTTTCCTGTCTCTTCATTACCTGTATTTTTCTTTTCTTCATGTCTTCAATTACAGAAAATTGGCTTACATGTGTTCTTTCTGTAAATTTCTTCTGTGAGTAAAGAACAGATTTCTCTCCTTGTGACTACACGGTAATGCTTCGTTCAGTTTGTTACTTCACTCTGACTTTTAACACTTCATGTTGATAACTGGGCATTTCAAGGAGTCACTCCAAGAGAAACAGACGGGTATTTGAGTAATACCAGTAAAAGTCATAATAAAAAAAAAAGAAAGTTGAGCTCTTAAACTTGTGTGTAGGTACCAAAATACTAGTTTTGGTGTGATTTTGAAAGGGCTGAAATGTCCTGACTGAAAAAGGTTTGCTTAACACTTTTAAGAAGGAAAGGGACAGAGCAGCTCACACCACTGATAACACCTATTACACTGTCATTACCTTGCATATCTGTATTTACCATGACATCTTTCAGAAAAACTAATAACTGCTATTAAGAAAAGCAATTGCTTTTACAAAATTGAAAGGTACAGAAAATCTGAACTTTACCTGAGCATTTCAACTTACTCACCCAAAAGTCTGAAAGACAAAAAACCCCCCAAATTTTAACATTATGATTAGAAAAGACATAGGATGAAGCTCACTTAGTTACACCTTCTGGGTGATTAGACTGTGCCATATTTTCAATTTTTCAGTGTTAGTGGTCTGAAACATAAGGTCATAGTGGGCATTTACCATGGACAGAGGGAAAGAGGAGTATAAAGTCCCTTTCATATTTATTCTTGAATAAGTTTGTTCTCTCTGCTAACTTTTCTGATGCATGGAGAAAACCTGAAAGAGAAACATATAATCTAAGTTATTTTACTGATCTGGGCTGACTAAAGCATCAAGCTTTGTATCACCAACCTTCAGAAATATGTACCTTTACAGACTTTGCAAACTTTGAAAAGTTTAGGCCATTCCTCTGACACTGGGCAAGCTTTCAAATCTGTTTTGGTGCTGTCAGTACCCACACACTTAATAGAGCTTTCATTTGCATGTTTTTTGTCCTCACAGAATGAGTTATTTTGAGAGTTGTAAACATGGTTCATTGCCTTTGTCCCAGACAGACACATGTGAGAAATGTACACTTCAAACTCCCCCAAACCAACATTTCCATGTCCTTTACCTGCTTCCTTTATTCTATGTGCATCAATCAGTTGAAAATTGCTCTATGTCAAAGAGTTTGAATACACATAAGAATTTTCAATTAGAACTGGTTATTTAAGCCTGATATATGAGTGTGAACTGTGTCTTGTTCCCTCCTTCCAGACAGCTTCTCAAGAACAAACTGAATTTGGATTACATAGAAATCTTCTTGGCACCATTGTTTTTTTTAGAGATTAAAGATTTGTTGGAATGCATTCTTTCCATCCTTACGTGATTATGTGTATATTGGCCAATATTTTTAAACATGGAGCCCTTGGACTGAACATTTTTGAATAGTAAATTATTAATAGTAAATTAATAATAGTAAAAAAAAGAGTAAAATTAATCAGTAAATACATACTCTGACTTTCAGACATGCTCGGCAACTCACAAATAACCATAAACCTGCAGTGTCTTTTTCACCATAAGTAACTAAATACCAGTAACTAGCTGTAAGAGAGAAGAATTCAGTACAGAAATATTTTCTTTTGAAATTTCCAACTTGGCAGTGGATGGTTACCTTGTGTGTCATCCTGTTAGTGTTAAACAGCTCTTCCAGACCTGACTGTATTGAAATGGGTAAGATAAATTTTGTTGAACAGAGCTGTACAAAACCAATCTGCTATAGAGAAGAATATACAGCCAAACCACAATTTTATTGGTTTAGGGAATTGAATGATGTGGCTTAGGTTCAGCAATACTGTGGAAAACACAGAGCAAGAAAAAGAGAGTTACAGTGAATTTCATGATTTATTGAAAGACTATATGGTACAATGGTGACCTTTAAATCTGGTGAAAACCCAACAGCATCATTTAACTTTCTCATGCTGCTTCCAGAAGCATGAAGCAAAAGCAAAGGTCCTTAGTACTCTGGACTTTAACCAGTTTTAAGAATATACACAGTAATATGTATGTTCAGTTTTAAATGGTGGAGGAACTTTAATCTGTGAGTCAAGTAGGGTTTGAGATTCAATAAGCTTACATCTTCTTATCATTAACACCATTCCAAGTAGCTCATAACTGAAGAACCTTGATTTTTACATACTTGGCAAAGAACCAGGCAGAAAAAGAAATGCATATAATTTGTTTTCTCTAACTCTCTCTTTGTATCTTAACTCAACATCTGTTTTTTCAGTCATGAGCTCCTAAGAGCACAGACCTCTAACACAGTATTAAAAACTGAACAAATCTAAGCCAGTTGAACCTATTGGAAAGATTCTTATTGTTGCAAAAAGCATTGGTCTCATTCCTCAATCTTCCAAAAGCAATATCTTTTTGGAAGCTCCAACTGTTTTTTATAACCATTAAGTTTACAAAAGTAACATTTCTCATCCCCATCCCCCATTCAGACCTATACACTAAGTAATAAACAGAAGTTTGGAAGCCGACTCAAACAAAGTTCTGGTTTCTCTGGAAAACCCCATTAGCTTTGTCTCCTTGTCTCTCTCCTTTGTCCCAGCTCCATCCTCTTATACCTCCAGTTTCTCCCACATATCCTCCCTTCTTGTATTTATTTTCATATTCCCAAGAACGTTTTCTGTTTTCTTTGCAAGCGACATAATTTCTAAGAGACAAGGGGCAGCATGAGGAGTGACCGGCTTGAAACAACATGCTTTTGACTGTGAGCCAGGAAGCCAAAGGCAGAGGCTAAGTGTTGAGTTCACTTACCAGCCTGACCTTAAATGGGACAACACTGGGGACTATTCTTCACAATCCACGGATCAGTTTCTATAAAAACTCTAGGAATTTAATATCTTCCAGACATCTAGCTTTTTGAGAGAGTTTACTGGACAGTGAATTAAGAAAGTCATCTGTAATCCTCAGGCATAAGTGTCTCCTCACTGTGGGATGCAGTTCACACCCTTCTGTCTTTCCTGAGGTTTGTTATTCTATTCCATGCTTTGCTTCTCCACTTCGTTGTCCTGTCCTGTGCTCTCCTCTGCTGTACTCTCATGTAGTGATAGGGTGCTTTCTTGAGTTCACTCTGTGGTATAATTCATAAATATTACCTCCCTCTGTTTCTATACCATGAGAGAAAATAGGATGTGGTTTAAAACGAAAGGAGTATAAAACACATGCAATCAAAAATAGTGGCCTAGTTGGAGGAGGGGCAGGGGGAGCAAAACTGAGTCTGAAGATAGGAACCTTATACCTAAAGTAAAGTTTATGGTAGATTTTGGTCCCCTATGGAAATCCATCATTCCTAACATACCTTAAAAGTATTTCATTATTGATGAAGATAATCAAGCCAAATGCCACTACAGAAAATTATTACCTTGAACTTCAAACACATTCCTGCCCTGTTACTTCTACATATCCCAAAGATGCTGCTCATACGTACAGGATGTTTGAAGGATCAAAAGCATTATCACGTAGAATTAATGCCCAATACAGTAGAAGTCTATTGCAATCTACACCTTAATAAGAATCTAAAATGTTCAGCTTTCAATTACCTATTAAAACTTTGTCAACTACAACACCTTAGTCTTTTAAGATAAAGGGTGCTTAAACTGTCATCTTTAAAGGATGTTTTAAAAATGTGCAAGACTGTTCAAAAAAGCACATGATAGAGATGGAGATAATTTTGGAAGACTTTTAAAACAACAAACTACGAAATCGATAAAACAAGAATGGGAGAGGTTCTAATTAAGCTTAAACTAAGAGAAATCTGTGTATTTCCTTGCTTGCTCATCTTCGTCTCTAAGTGTTAAAGGTGAAAAAAAAAATCTCATTAGACTTCAAAGGCCTGGAGAGCGCGGTGCTGACTCTGGTTTCAGTGAACTGGCCTTATCCATCTTCTCCAGTGTTCTTTTAGAGCTAGCAATTTCTAGCTATTTTTAATTAGTTCCTGTTAGTTTTGTTTTTGTTTAGTTTGGGGTTTTTTTAAGTTGTATAGAAAAACTCTAAAATCTATTTTTTTTAAATAAAAGCTGTGAGTTTCCATTAGAGACTAATACCGTAATGTTCCAGAAGAAAATACTTTTCATGGAACAGCACAGTCTTCAAGGCGGCAAGAGGCAGCACTGTGGTCTCTGCTAAGCCTGGGAGACACACTCCATAGCCCAAAGGCAGGTGGAAACCCTGGCTTCATGAGGCCCGGCCTGGTTGAAATGGCGTGTTACAGTCAGATGCATTTGTAGGCAAGGGTAGCAGATGTGCCCCCATCTCGTCATGTTCTCACCCAGGACAGCTGGGACATAGACCTGTGGGCCCAATATCCCTGTGCCAGGGGATCCAAGAAGGGCTCTTCAGGGCAGGGGGCTGGACCCCAAGTCCCTGGCCAGTGAGCACCTGCAAATGCTTGATAGACACAGGCACCTCATACACCTGCCCCTGTCCAGGTGTTTGGAGCTGAATGAGTAAGGACACCATAAATTGGCTTCCCTGAAGTGAGGGGGATTCACATTGTCCTGGAGAACACAGATTTCTGCCAGTGTTCCCCAGTGCCCCTGCCAGCCTGCAGTCTCTGGCACTTGCCATAATAGCCTCATGCAGTGTCTATGCTTTTATTGAAGTTCGTCACAGACATTGTGAAAATGTAAACCCACAGCACTGCCATCACACATGCTCTGCCTGGGAAGCACTGGATGACACAACATCCTGTCAAAACAAGGATGGTGATGGAATCTAGTTGATGCAAAACTGAACAAAGCTTGATATAGGTGCTCGTCACCATGTGCAGGAGCAAGCAAGTGCCACAGGTCTTATTGGAAAACTTTAATACAACGAAAAGATGGGAAGGAATGCAAGGACTGTGATTAACAGGATAACAGTTCAGATGCCTCTAAAACTGGGTTTTGGGACATGCTTCTGCCACCAAAGCAATGCATGGACTCAGCATCAAAGCTCTGGATCAGGGAAGCGAAGAAGACTTGTGTCTCTCCCAGCTGCCCCATTCCTCATGTGCCCTCAGGCAAACACAATCAGTTCACCTGTACAATGAGAACAGCAATAGAGCAGCACAGGACATAGGCAACAGCTTCTGGAATAAGTTCAGAAAAGGACAACCCTACAGAGCAGCTCATACAGTGACCCTATTTATCCTGCCATCAAATTAATAACTCAAGAACTCTATTAATTCAGGTAGTACCATAATATTAATACAAATATGGCCAAAAACAATCTTTGACACAGAGCATATTTTGCATATATGAAAGATATGTCTACCTGATTGGCTCATTTTAAACAGCCCACCTAATAAAATGAAGATGCTCACATTCATCTCAAGTAACCTTTCCATATGCTTGATCTCTTGTCCACCCGCTGGCTAAGTGACATGAGTATGGGATATTTTCTAGACAATGCTTAGCAATATAAACAAAAAAATAAGTTAACTGCTAAGACATTTAACTAGTAAAATATTTGCCTTATTTTGGCCTGAAAAGTCAAAGACTGAAAACCACATGCCAGATGCTTGTAGAGATCAGCTCCTGGCTCAGCCATCTCTCCCTTTCCTGACATGGGAGCTCTGCACAGCCCACAGGGATGTGGCTATGCACTCAAATCTGGCAAGCTGGGACAGTGACCTCCAGCTGCTGGAAGGATGACGTCAGTTTTTAAACTGAAGAAGAAAATGTTTTTCTGCATATCTTCTCTCCTCCTTCTTTTCACAGCTGTCTCAGTCCCTCGTTTCTGGACACTATCACCCCTCCTCAGCTATGAACACCATTTCCCTCTACATCTATGCATTTCCCTCCCTTTGAGATAAGGCCATATTTTATATCAATTTCCTATTAATTTCGTATCCAACATTGTTTTCTTCTTTGCCCTGGGTATTTGTCTTATTCTTGCACTGACCTTCTTATACTTATCCAATCATTCCCTTCTGTATAGTTAAGTTATTGGATCATCTCATGGCCACTCATTTTTTACATTATCAGACAAGAACTACTGTGCAGTCTTCCATGCTGGTCTCTTTCCCCCATGCTTGGTAAATGTTCCCTAAATTCCCAAAATACCTACAAAAATGTGATAATGGTTAGATTCCTAATGCTATTAACTATATCTACTTGTTTTATCTATGCATTTCTCTTTCATTTTTCTGTTTTATGCCTAAGCTGCATTTTTTCAGGGATAGGCAGTCCCTTTTGGCTCTGTGTTTGAACACCATCTGTCATGACTTAGTCCTGTTAATGATACCCTAAGAGCTCCACAAACAATCTGTAAATTAGATTTCTATTGACATAAAGTCCATGAAACTTTAGCTTTAGCAGGGATTGAAACCTGATATTTAACTTCAGTGTGTCTCTTGGGACATTCTGTTTTGAAGAGTGCATAGAGAGACAGCAGGACCTTAAATAATACTAATACCCGCTGCATGGAGGAAACCATTACATGGTCTTGTGAAGGAATAACTCCTACCCAGGCCATTAGTACTTCACAGAAACACAGAGCAGGTAAGATTGGTCAGGACCTCTGGAGATTGTCTAGTCTACGCACTGTGAGAGCAGAGTCAGCTACAATGAGTTTCTCAAGGTCTTGTTCAGTGAGGTTTTGAATATCTCCAAGGATGGAGACTCTACAACTTCCCTGGGCAACCTTCTCCAGTGTTCAGTCACTCTGACCATAAGAACTACTCCCAAATTAAGTGTCATAGAGATCTAGGCTGAAAACTGCTCAGGCAGCATCTTAACAGCATGCAGAAGATCAAAGAGAGAACAAGGACAGGCAAATGTACCTCTTAGATCCTGAACCCAGCTGCGTTTTTAGCTCATAACCTGCTCCATTGCGGGAGGCTACTTCCATTTTCTCCAGAGAGGGTGGAACTCCAAACCTTTTAATGCTATTCGGTTGGTCCACTACAACTTCCCCAACAGTCCCATATGTGCATCAATTTCCCCCTCATAAATTCTGTGGCACAAGTGATTTGTATGGACTACCTGCTACTTATGAAGAACTTGAAACAGAGCAGGGCATTGCTGATGCCAGACACATCAGCTCAACAGCCATGTGAGGCTCCAGAAAAAGAATCAAGACAAATTCCCAATCTAAGTAACAAAATCACTTCACAAAAGAGCTGGTCATGTAATGCAAGCTTCCCTGGCTATTCAAGAGAACTGATTTTTAGACAGTTCAGTGACTCCTCATTGAGGAGTATATTTCTGTGACAAATATCACAAGACATTTGTCAACATTTTGGTATTAAAATAATCTTACATCAGCAAAAGAAGAAAAACAGAAACACAGAGATCCTTGCTCTCCTTGATACCTACCTACACAAATACATTTCCTACCTAAAATATTTTTGGATTTGAGATTTTCATTTTAGACATTGATTAATTATAGAATATTTTACCCCAACATTGACAAGGACTTATGAACTCTCTTTTTGTTTGAAAACTTTCTTCATTGTATGTTAAGTTGCAGTTTTAAACTCTAAAAATCTAAACAGTATAAGATACAGCCTAGGACAGGAATTCCTCTGTTTAAAAATCACTTATAAAATACTGATCTTAAATTGTTATGGTTTTCATTGTTTAGCAGCTCCACCCAGGTATTGCCAATGTATAAAATTAAACTTTAATTAAAGATGCATTTGACACTACCTAAGGGAGCCCTGCTAACAGCACATTTCAAAGACAAATGGTCATAGTTATCAAGTAGTGTTTTTCTCTTTTGTTTTGAAAAACATAAATATAGAAATTCATTGATTACACCGTCGTCCTTTTCTTGTTTTGTGTTGCTGTTGGGATTTCATATCAAATAGAGGCCAAGCAGTACAAATTGCATTACTTGGTGTCAGTGTGATCATTTCATTCAAGCCTTGATATTCTTATCTCATAGGAAAAAAAAATAATGAAATTAAGCATCTGTAAACTTTTTCTAGCAGTAGATGAGCTCTCTATGGACATACTTTTATGGTTCAGTTCACACAGAAGAGTGTTTATGTGATAAAGGAGAAGGTTTCTTACCAGCCTGGACAATCACATTAAGTTGTTTTCCTGAGATCTCTGAAGTTTCATAAAGAAAACAGATTGCAGATTTTCAATTCTAAATCATGTCTATCAGCTGTAGGCTTGCACTTTTGCCACTAACTACTTTGCTGACTCATTGCCTGACTCATTCAATAAGTTTCATGCTGTTCAATATTAATTTAGCTGAGGGAAAAGCATGCCATCAAGCATTTGACAACTTAACACATACTCTCTCTTTGAGTTGTAGCTAATGACAAAAACCAGAAATGGGCCAGAACAGGGAAATGTAACATTTGCTGCCCTGCAAACTTTGATCCTCTCAATGAAGGTCATGCATGTGGCTAGTCCCAGGAGTACTAGATGTGAAATGCAGTGGTTTTGAGTATTTTACCTTGGTCTCAGTCCAAACTACCACTAGTTACAGAGTGCTACCCTGAAGTGATACTTATAAAAATGGTGCTGAAACCCTTCCAGAGGCTACACTTCAGACACTTTAAATATTTATTATAAAATGATGTTTTGAAAATTTATGAATAGAATTCTAACTGGATGTTTTCCTGGATGGAACTTGGTTTTGCATTCTTTTTAATGATAGTTTATAAACAAATAAAATCCGGGATTATATCAAAGACAACAGCTCAATCCCTTGCTGTTTATGGCTTTCATATTAAGTATTTCTGAAATTTTTGCTTCAGAAAGCACACCCAGTGAAAAATAGACAAAAATTCTTTCAACAAAAAGTACTTTTTGAACAGATTCTTATCATATAAGGATGGTTATTTAATAATATTATTTTTTAAGATTCCAAGTCAAGACGAAATACTGTTACATTATTTACACTACTGGAGCTTTAACCTCCCTTCACCCCAACCCCAGCTATAAAAGGCATCCAAAGACAACAGGAGCAGCATCCTCCCTCTAATTAAATTAGAGCTGGCCGAGAAAGAGCTCAAATGTTTTTCTCAAAGCACAGGCCGAGTTTTGGGCTCATTACCTTTCTGCTCCTGCTTTTTGTCAGTCTCACATCCACCATCTTTTGGGAGTGGAGGAATACAAAAGTATTTGGAGGCTTTCTGTCATCTGATCTCATTTGCTGATATGATTGAAGGAGCAAAAAACAGCAGCTCACCCACAATGGAGGTGACTGCTCACGTAGCACAATAGGTGTAATAAACTCAGAGACATTCTTACCACATCCCAGGGACACCAAGTCCACTGTTCTGTATCCAGTAGGTCTGAAAAATTGTAACATTAAATTTTAAGTTGCTACCTCTTGGACTGATAAAGAATTCTGGGCTCCAATTTTTTAGTTTACTTGGTTTCAATGTAACACATCACACAAGCTGCTGAGAGGAGTATATACCGATTACCAATTCCTGAGAGAAAATAGCTAATTGCCACAATCCCATTTCTAGATTCAAAGCCAGCTCAGGAATAAGGCAGACGACAAACTGCTCTTCATCATAGCTGAGGTATGTATTGAAGTACAACCCACAGCGATCCTCAGCCTTCGGTGTGATAAACTGCCCATGGCATTGGGGCACTGAAAGGTTGGATGCAAACCAAATTAGGAGGTTTCAGAATTGTAGTTAGGGACTTGAACAGCAACACGGCCCAAATCCCTTGTTTGAAGGCCACATCTTTCTGAATGATTCAAATGTTTGTGTAATATAGGCTAAAACTTCCTCGCACAATCATAAATCATATTCGTCATTTACTAGTTGTTTGCCTGAGACCACAAAGATTTTATATGGAAGTTGGAGAAAGAAGATGAAGCCTATGAGATATCAACCACAAGTTACTCACAATCAGGCACTGAAACCTCAGAGTCTGGATCAATCTTCTTAATTGATGGTGGAGCACTGTAGCGAAGAAAGCACAACAAAGTCCACAAAGAATTTTAGAGTTTTTGCTTGGTGGAAAAATACAAAGGTGAGCAATAAAATTTGGTTAGATGTGAATAGAAGCACAGCGCATTCCACTACAACAGTCACAAAATATCATTATTGCTTGAATAATGCTGGGTCTGGAGAAGAAGAATCTGTGTATATGCAATTAGATTTGCATAACTGTGAGCCCAGAAAGGTCAAAATAAGATTGTACGTACTTCATTCTTCTCTTTCCTCTTCTTCAATTGTTTTTACTGAAGGATCTTGTATTCTAGGTAAATGTAGTTACACACACAAAAGAAGGCAACCTCCCTGCAGATGCTTAAAACTGTGCATGGAGCTGCACATACAAGAAACAAAAACAGAACTGAGGGAGGGTCCATAGCTAGATTAATAGAAACTGAGGAGTTGGTGTCAGCCTCCTACAATGCCACAGATGTTGCTTATACCCTGTACCTTAATCCTCCTTGAAAACCAGTAAAATATTGCTTCCTTAAATCCTGAGAGTCTTCAGGAAGAAGAACAATATACCCAGACACTACTGTAATGAGGCCATCTAAAGGGTATATAGATAAGAAAAACATCTGCTGACTCCTATAACAGGCTTTCCTCTTTTCCCTATCTCTTAGCCAGCAAACCAGGTTGAGTTACAGGCAGAACTATTTAGCTTTATTCTAGCATGTGCAGAACTTTCGTCACATTTTGTCTAATCAAAGATTTTATCACTGTATCATAAGCCACACCTGGTTCCTGTATAAGAAAAGGAAAATTTCTGGCAAAGTGTGTTGTCAAGCTTTGAGAACATTTGGCTCAAACTAAGCACTCCTTTCCCTCCTAGTCTGCACACATTTACAAGTTTACCTGGCTTCTGCATGGCTGGAAGGAGAGGGAGAGAAAATCGGGTCAACAGTTGTTTTTCCCTCTGCTCCCATTGCCAGAGGCACAGTTCCATTCTCACTTCTAGTTCACTTGCAAGGCTTTTACATAAAGCTTCACAGGGCTGTGCTGGTAGATGGTCTCTCTTCAATAAATACAGTATATTTCCTTATTTATTTCATAAAGAAGGCAATGGAGAAGCAGCTAGCAATATGAAATTGTTACTTAGAAAACCAGTTCTAGTAGTGACAGATGTATACTAGTACAGAAATCTGTTCACAGGGGAAAGGAAGACTCAAGAATCAGAGATCATATTCCTCTGGAAGTCAGCATGAAGTAGTGAACATGATTTTCCTGACTCTTTTTTTATCAGCTTTGTTTTTTCTCACCTTTGGCTTCATCCCAGCCAGTGTATAACTTTTCATGCCCATATCAGTATTTTTCTCCATGAAAATGAAGTTGTGTGGTCACCTTCATGTAGTAATACATCTAATTTACAAAAAACTAAGAGTATCTTTAAAAGAAGTAGGTGATGAATATTTTATCTCTAATAGTATGCATTCAAATAGTACAGACATAGTAATCTTCTTATGCAGGGTAAAAAAGGCATGTGTCGTCTTCACCTAAAAGGTTGTAAGAGATTTTGATTTCTGTCTTCTCTGATATTTCAGTGGTGATTTCTATGCTTTCAGGTCTAAGACCTAGAAGAGTTTGCTCTATGCTTTTCTGTGGGACAGCACAGAAGAGACTAGACAGAGGCCTTTTTCTTGTAGCAGACAAATTGAATGCTAATTTTGCTTTACATGAACCTTGGTACTCTCTCCTGATTAAATCTCCTGTAGAGTACAAAATCACTTTTTAAACATGAAAAACATGACATTAGAAAATCTTGTCTTGCTGATATTTTTATCTCCTATATTCTGTGTCATGCTTTGAAATCTAATGAGATAAACCACTACACTCCTTAGGTAGCAGTGTGCAACAAAGGATTTGAAGTGTTTGGGTGCTTCTCTTGCTTAGGAATTAGCTTCTTTTTTGCTAGGAAGATGTTAATTTTAGCATTCTGTTATGTTCACACTTAAGAATTTTATGGAAAAGCACATGAAAAGGGACGGGAAACATTGCTGAAACTAATAGCAAAAGTAAAGGGTATTAAGCTCTAAAAATCTTAGTCAGCCCTCAATGTAAATAAGTCTAAATCCATATCTCCAGATTTGCTTTTCCAATAATTAATCACATTCAGATTACATCATTATTCACTATGACAAATGAGACTGGAAATTCTGGAAATATACCTTGATTTACATGAACACTGTCTATAATTCTTACAAAATACAAAACACAAAAACCATGGGAATTTTGAGGGGAAGAGGAAGTGAGCTGGGTGCTGGAACAGGCTCCCCAGGGAAGCAGTCTCAGCACCAAGCCTGAGAGAGTTTAAGAAGCGTTTGGGCAATACTCTCAGGCACATGGCGTGACTCTTGGGGCTGTCCTGTGCAGGGCCAGGAGTTGGACTTTGATGATCCTTGTGGGTCCCTTCCAACTTGGCATATTCTGTGATCCTCTGAAACTGCCAGACATGTTCAGGCAAAGCATATGTCTTGCTGGGTCTGCTATTATTAAATGGATTATCTGTAGTTCTTTAAAGAAACTGGGGATATGGGTGTCACCTAACAAAGGATAACTTACTCAGGTTATATATCACAGAAGAATATTTTTGTAACCCCAAAAGAAGTCTGAGGAATTTAACATGAGCAGACTGAGAAGGGACAACTAGTGGGCTGTCTGTGCAGCTCAGAAGTACTGAAGGCACTTGGCTCCAGCTAAAGCCATCTGGAATATTTCCATTTGTACTCAAATCTTAACTAGAAAGAAATGTCAGAGGGGGTAGGTAGAGTCATGAAACTTAGGGAGCCCTCTAGAAGCCCTAGAAAACGCCTGGAGACTGAGTTCGTGCAGCTAGGACATGCCAGAAGAATGCAAGTGACAGGTATAGAAAACAGATAAAAAAGGAATATTGTTAAGTACAAATAAAAAATACATTTCTATCTTATTTGCAACTTTTGTCCAAAACTACCTCTAAAAACCTGATGTGAATTCTTGCTAATTATGTCTTCACTTTTTTTTCCACAGAGCCATTTTGGTGCCAGGAACAAAATGAATCTGGATGGAATCAGCAAACATGGGATACGACAGCCAGGAAAAGATGGTGTGCGCAGGCCTCAGTTGCCCTGTGTGTGGCAATGGACATCCTACTCATCCTGTGGTTGGGTACCCAGGCAAGAGCTCTGGGAAAGGCAGAGTTCTTCCTCTGAGGAATAAAGCAAAGGTGCAGCCCACAGGTCCCACACTGCAGCACTGCCACAGCCCCTTGCAGTGTTGCCCTAATGAAAAGATGTGAAGGTCTAGTTAATAGATGAAAGACACAGCTGATGCTGGCAGGGCTAGGCTGTACAAAATACTCTGGCTCTATACAAGCTGCAGATCCGAAACTGCAGTGGAAATGCTGTGAAAAATATCTGGATTCTGGGATTTGTGCTGTGTGGTGGCTGTTCATTGTCATGTTGGGAAAGTGGTTCCAAAGGCAGAAGCTTTGTTTTGCTAGCTTCTCTTCTTATTCCTTGCACACATACACTGCTACATCGTATCCAGAAGAGCTGACCAGAAGCAAGCTCTCTTCACTTAGATTGTCTTGAGAACTTAATGTCTGAAGAAAGCAAACAACAAAAAGCAATTACATATCTACTATGGGAAGTTGACACAATATTTCCATAAATTGGATCTACCTTTACCGGCTTCTGGAGAGACAACATTATAAGTGATTTCCAAAGCTTTTCAGTGGAACACGGGCATTTTGCCATTTATGCACAAATGAGTAAAGCATACTCCAAAACTCAGCAAATACAAACTCCAGGTGGACTGGCCACATTTTGCATCTTTTCTAGCCATGGAGAGCAGCCCAGATCCTTTCCAACCCAGGAAGAACAAAGCTCAGAAAGTACCGCTCTGTGCAACACTTTGTCCATACTGAAGGATGCCAAGCACAGCAGTTACATATATATATATGTGCAGTCACCATCCAACACAGCCAGCTACCTCTCAGCCAAAGCTGATCAGGGACTGTAACAGCAGGGGAGAAGAGAAAGTAGTGTGAATATATAAAAAAAATATCTCTCCACCTCCCTTGTTCAAAAATAGTGTCATCATCCCAATCCCTGAGAGCACTGTTTTATTGTTCAGACAGAAAGGTCACAAACAAATGCAAAATCAAAGCCATTTCCTGGGCCAAAATGACCTAGGGCTATTGCTCAATCTAAGTCAGCTTAGCTACCTTGACAGGGGAGAGATCTGATTTTCTTAAATCAATCTACCCATACATTAATTTCACCACAAGTTGGGTTCACATTCCAGCTTACTGCCATAAATCATTGCTCTTGAACAAGTATGCGGGGCAAAGACAAAACCAGACCTTATTCACTTCAAGTCTTAGCGCCACAGGCTTTGAGAGCCTGGTGCAGTACATCAGCCAGTGTTGAGCTTGGGTCTCACTCAAAAAACAGGTGACCTTTTGTCCTCCCTCGGGGAATGTACATAGCAGGGTGGGTGTGCTTAGCAATACTTCGAAGGACTGTGATGATCTCTGGATGTAGCATGACATAAAGAAACATTAAGAACAATGGTAGAAACTCTGTGCTCAGAGTACGATAACTTGCCACACCCCAGTAGAAAAATACAGAAATGTGTGTTCAGCATATCCGTGGGAATGCAATGGGACCAAGTGGGATTTTATGCCACATCTAGCAAGCTGCCTGTGGAACCACTGCCATCGGCAGCTGCCAAATGTTGCCAGCCTTCTCACTGGTAGTGAGAGCAGCTGCTAGAGTAAGCACTGGGCTAGTGGGCAGATAGGAAGCAGAGACGCTCCAGTAGAGCCTCCCCACTCCCCTCTATGTCAGAAGCAAGGAACTGGATTTTGTTTCCTTCCACTTTTGTTCTTCTCCTATACATAGTACAGATAACTTCAGTTTGGATTCAAACAATTTTTTTCACATGCAGGAAAGAGAGAAAAAAATACAGCATTTTAGAATATGT
>VYXB01005647.1:285340-310201 GCA_013397135.1 Pachyramphus minor
CAAAACCAGTGCAGTAATCAAAGTTTTAACTCTCAGAAGGAACACTATCAGGAATTCCATGAAACCAGCTAACAGCTACTCCAGGCTGTCCTTTCCACAGCAACTTTACACAGAAAGCACGGATGGGATGCAGAAGGCAGAAAGAATAGACACAAGAGTGATGAAACAAGTGGTCAGAGCTGAAACTTCACTGTTTCAGATAAACAGCTATTGATCATTTAAACTGCTGCATCAATATTAATGAAAGACAAAATATTTACTTAGAGGTTTCTGCTCATCTTTTGAAAGCAAGTGATTTTAAGTGCTGCACCAAAGACAGATACAGGCCTGAGAAATTTTTAGTCTTGCTTGACAGGGTGTCTAAACAAGAACCATTTGCTATTAGTGCAGCACATAGCCACATAATTCCTCTAGTCGTGGACTGAAACCCTCCTGTGTTAAGGACTGTACACATGGATGGAAATTCCAGGCTCTTCTCAGAGAAGTGAAGCAGATGGAAAACAAACAGATATAGGCAAAACAAACACATTATGAGTAAATACTCCTGGCAGGGGACCCACAATTGTAATTTACAGTTCACACAGGTTTTTACAGACCTTCCTATAAAGGTGGGTTGCGTCAGGAGCCTGAAAGCATTGCTTCATTGCAGGTGAGAGAGCTCCTCCAAACATGAGGGCAAGAAGGAGAAGGTCACACAAGCTGATATTTGAAAATTTTAGCAGGAGGCATTTACAGAAACCAATTAGTAGTGGCAACTGGCTTTTAATATTAAAAGACAAGGAAGATACAGATGATAGGATTTAAGGCATATAAATCTGAGTGCAAGTCCAGAACACCTGATGAAGTAGAAAGAGGGGGAGTTTCTGAGCAACGGGAAGGCACAACTGTAAAGATATTGCAACAATCAAATAAGACAAAAGAATTAGACAGTAAGAAAGGTGAAATAATTTAATTAAACCAACATTTTTAAATAACCCAAGGTTGTAAAGCATAACATAAATGTCATCATTATATAATATAAATCTTCCTTTTACAATTTTTCTTATATGAATGTTCCTCCAGAAAGAAAATTCATCAAATCACTAGCTAGTCACACAGTAACCTGCAGTTTGTGGTTTCACCATCATCCTGCTTTCAATTGGAATGACTTCAGGGTGCTTTTGGAGTGGCAATATTTATTTCCCCAGGAGACTTTACAAGTACCAAAGAAAATCTGATTCCCTGTAAAATCCAACTTCAAACGTCCCACTTTAAATTAAAGGACTGACACTTATATGCAGGACTAAGAAGAAATAAAATGTGGTTTAAGGTCACAAAATATGTTTGCTAAGGTAACCCAGGGAAGCACACAACCGAACAGCATGGTCATGAGCTGCTGATGCAACTACTGCTCCACAAACATCTGCTTGTGAGGGAAGAAATACACTATGGCCTTGATGAGGAAGCCAAGGTAGTAATTTCATTTCTAACTGCTAAGCAGTATACAAAAAAGCTGCAATATATATATATAAAAGAGCATCCCACTCTGTATTTCATCCTCTATTAGAAAGTGAAGGTTTTTTAATATTGCTTAGAATTCAAAGATTTTCACAATGTGGGTTGCGGACTGTGAAAATGGAGCTGCAAGATACCTTCGGGATTTCCAGCTACAGTCCCATAATGGTTAGACATGTCCTAAAAGTTGGAAGAAGCAGGAGCTGCTGAGCGGGTGCATTGCTCCTGCCATCCACAGAGAAGTGTTAGTGTAAGCTCTGAAAGAAGCCATTAAGTGGCCTTGTCTGGTAGAGGAGAGCTGTCAAGGAATATGTATTTTTGGGTCTTGATAGTGACCATGATGTGCCACTTATAGATGAAATATAGAGCAGTCCTCAGTTGATGTATTTGCTGAAAATGATGGCTCTATACCTTACCTTTTAGATTCAGTACTCTTGAGATGTAGAAGGTAGAGTGATGCAAGGTTGGCGGGCAGCATGATGAAGCTAGGCCCTGCAAGTAAGGCTGGGAATTAGCTGAAGAGCAGGAGACAAAGCTTTCACAGGCTCACAGTATGTGTTCAAGTCTGTGTCACCATTCTGGTGTCTTCACCTACCTCAACAGTTGTCCACCTTCTATGCAAGAGGTTGATGACAGGAAGGACTGTAGATTTCCAAGGACATCTGCAAAATGAGAACAATTGAATGGTGGAGAGATGGATATGGCAGCCTAAAGTTCCTAACCTCAGTCATTGCAACGGCTCTTGTAGAAAAACCTTGAAAGATTAATCTCACTAAAAAATAAGGATAACAGTGCTTATTTCTTAAGAGTGTTTTACCCAATACAAGTCTGGACAGGGATGGAAAATAAAGACTAACTATTGCATTAATAATGATTAAGCCTGCTGCTAATCCTGCTTGTATTTCACAATCAGCACAGCTTCTAAGTTGAAGCTCTGTTGCTTCCTGGCTTTTAAATATCTGTTTTTCTTAACTCTTACTTTCGTTATGTTCTTTCATTATAGAGCCTAGACTTAATGTATCCTTTATTTCTGTATCCCTAATTTCTCCATTTATCAAAACTTTTAGGGATTATTTTGAAATTCAATGGGGAAAAACATCATTAGGGTCCAAGGGAGCTCTTCAGTCAGCGGTTGAATCTGAAGTTATCTGGCAGCACTAAGTAAGCAGCTTTTGGTATGAGGTTGAGTCTGAAGCAGAAAAAGAATTAGGCATTGACATAAAACTTTCCATAAAAGAGAAATCTCAGTAGGGGAAAGAACTTAGCCCTTTAAGATGGAAAGTTTTAATAGGAATGACACAAATAGATATTCAATGAATTGCTCGCATTGTAGGAGGGCAGGTGAATGACAGACAAGAAGTGTTGAGGTATTGTTTTCCCTCCTGCCTCACTTGGCAAGGCCTTTTTCACTATGGAGCTGCTTCTCTCCTTGCAAATACAATGTCTTCATCATAGATTAGTCATAAGGGGAGAAGTGAAATTCAAGTACAGCATGCCAGCACACCTGAAATAGCAATGAAATGTAGGCATCAAAAACCCAGTAAATATCAACTGAGCCTTTTCATTATGATGCAGGGACACTTCAAGAATCTCTGGGTAAAATAATGAGTTCAATTTATCCACATATAACAATGGCATCATGCAATTCATCAGCATTTTAGTCAGGGATCTTCAGTTGTATGGGACTTGAGGCATGCACCTTTTAAAGCAGAAACAATCTGAGCCCAAAGGCTGTCTCTGGGACTGAGCCATCCTGCAGAGAGCAGATGGGGATTGTTCAAAAGCTTTTCCCCTCTAGCTTAGTGGCAGAGGGAGAGCGTTCATTGACTAACTGTGCTCATTCTTATGAAAACAGAAATGGAAGGACTGCTTGCACCACAACTCGGAACTCCAAAATGAAAATTCTTCCATCCCATTTTAAGAGGTAATTGTCTTCTCTGCTACAGTCATGAGCTTTTACCATGTTTTGGTCACTCTCATCACAGTCATAAACAGAATTTCCCACATATAAATATATGGGAGTCAACAAAAGTAGGGCATGGGCCAAAGGCTTCCCAATGGCCTGGCTGCGTTGCTCCCTCAGAAGGAAACCTTTCAGGCCCTAGAGAAGTCACCTCTACACCTGTGATGGTTTGGACCTGGCTCCCAGCCAAATGCCCAAGCCCACAGTTGTAGGCTCCTCCCTCCCCGCCACCCTCATATGGGTAAAGGAGAGGGAGAAGGGAAAAAGGGAAGACCCAAAGGACTCAAAATAAACTGAAATAAAGCAAAATATATATATGTATTTACAGGTATATACAATGACATAAGAACAATATATACATATAAACAAAAAGATCCCCAACCCCTAAAATCGACCCCCCACCCCGGATATAGCCAACTAACAACAGATATACCCAACTAAAAACTGATATACCAAAAACCAATATAGTTTCCTCAAAAAGATGAAAGCCACTCCACCAGACCTCTCAACCTGGATCGGCAAAACAACAGGCCATGGCAGGGTCCACTTCCAGATAAGTGAGACCAGACGCAGGTGACTTGCTGTCTTCAAGTCCAACGGAAGAGAAGAGAGAGAGCCTTCCTCTTGCCTTCTTATTTATGCTCCTGCTTACGTAAATAACAGGATGGAATACTGGGAATGGCCACTTCCCTAGTTTCGACCTGGTTACCAGTAAGAGGCCTGGACCAAACCATTACAGCCTCTGATCTGTCAATACCATCTTAATATACCAAATTCTCTGAGTTTGCTTATGTTTATTTAAAATGGTGATAGGGCTCTGTGTTTGAGGTGTGGGGTACTAAAGAGTGCTACCTGCTTGCTGTTGCCCCACAGGGACCTAGACTGTTCTTGGGGTCCCTTGTGGATGAAGAGCGTCTTTCCAGAGCATCTTGTCAGCATGGCTTTCATCTCTCCAGTGACATGGGGGACAGCCTCAGCTCACTATGATGAAACTGTGCTCTGCCTTTCTTGAAACCCTTTCACAGCAGAAAAGAGGGAAACGAAGAAGAAGAAGAAAAGGTGTTATCATGGGAGAGAGAACCTGCAGTGATCTGCCCCATCCTCAGGAGCTCTTGCATCATAACCCAGAAAAAGTAAGTGGACCAGGACTTCACAATTATTTTGCATATTCCCTAAAGGAAGAAGTTGAAATCATAATACTGCCCATTAGGGTGACTAAATCATGTCCATAGAACCAATGGCATTTATGATGAATGTATCTGAGAGACTTAGAAGAACATCTTTAATCTGGATGAACAGCATTTGGAACAAGCCAACACACTTTATGAGAGAATTTGTTGTATGAAGTACTTACTGTATGAGGATTTGTGTACTTTCACACTGGAGCATGGGCAATCCCATTGTCTGCCACCTCTCATTCTTCATGCCAAAAAATGGTTTCAGGCCTCAGCAGAGACAGACAGTTTCTATCTAGTAGTCTGTTTATTTGTTTTAGTTGCTGAGAATTTATGCAACCGATGATTAATACCTGCTTACCCCAGCAGTGTGTCTAGTCTTTGCTATCTAACAGTAATACTTTTTCAGAGGTTATGTCTAAACTAAAAATAGAAACCTGAGATTCAGGAGGAAGTGAGTCTCAAGGAACTTACTCTGAGCATCCTCCAGCCAGCGAGCCCATGCCTTCCTACTCCTTCATTCTCTTCCTTCTCTCCAAGGAGCTCTAACTGCTAACCTTCTCTCATAGCCTGTCCCCCACTCCTGCTTGACTTTCCCTCTACCTTCATTCATTGTATCTTGCAGATTTATGTGAGTAGACACCTTATCTGAAAATTTACTTTACACATAAAGGAATGACAACCAGAATTATGGAAATCCGATATAGCGGTCTGAAACACTAATGGTGAAAGACCAGCTATCATTGGCAAAACTCTAAAACTAATCCAACTGTTCACTGAACCATAAACACACGTAGGCCAAATGTCTCTAAAATAAGTAAGAACTATTTCTTTATCCCACATGAGATTCAGTGCACCCACTGAAGAATAGTTTTAGAATTAAAAATTTCCTGTGGGAGAAAAGGTTTGTCATCCACAGAACCCAAGGCATGATACAGACTTAAAATATGGTCTTCTCATTTTATACAGGCAAGAAATGTTGCATGAGGGTCCCCAGGGTGAAGCCAGGGAGAGCAGCAGGGAGTCTGGCACCACAGTCTGGTCTCTCGCTGACCTTGGGCAGACTCTCACTAGGAAATCCCAGCAGTGACTATATCGTGCTTTGGTTTCGACGGGTTCTTAAAGATCATCAGATACCAATCCCCTGCTGTAAACAGGGGCACCTTTCACTAGATCAGGTTGCCCAAAGTCCTTTCCAGACCAGCCCTGAACACCCCCTGGGATGGGGCAGCCACAACCCCTCCAGGCAACCTGTGCCAGCTCCTCACCCTCTCCACAGCAAAGAATCTCCTCCCAGTATCTAAACTAAACCTACCCTTTTTCAGTTTGAAGCCATTCCCCCTTGTCCTAACACTACATACCCTTGTAAAAGTCCCTTTCCAGTAGGTGCCCTTTAGCTACTGAAAGGCTGCCGTAAGATCTGCCCTCTTCTCCAGTTTGAACAACCCTATCTCTCTTCACCTGTATTCATATCAGAGGTGCTTCAGAATTAACACATTCTTTGGTATTTTCAGCTGCCAGTTGTGCTGTCACTTCTTATGACCTAGGATTTTTCTGTAAAATTTTGCTCATTCTGGCAACTTAATTGTTATGGCAACTGTCTTGCCATAAGTAGTTCAATTTCGTTAATATTTACCAACAGAAACACAATTTCTTTCTCTCACTGCAGTAGAGCCCCCAGCCCCACCCCACCTCCCAGTGTAGCATAGGTTTCATTCACACACAGGGGATTTCTTTTTTTCTGAAATGCTTATACACTTTATTTCCCTCATATCTCTAAAACTCCTTACTGTACATTTTTTTTAACCAAGTTTATACTACATGTCTCATAATCTAGAAGTATTAGCTCTATTTCATTTCCTGCATTTGCATTGTGGATAGGGTTTTGGAGGGTGGGTGTGTGAATATCAAATTCACTTGGAAAACGTAACTATTTGTTGGTTCCTTGTTAGTTTGGCTTCTACCACAAACACATCCTCCATTCCTTTCTGGTTTTTAGTTTGTTTGTTTGTTTTTTAAGAAGATGTTAGGGGGTTTCCTTCTTGTACGCTGTCTCCCTAAAATAATTTAAAACCATACTGTGCTAGCTCAGCTCTATTACAAATATAGCTCAGAGCACTTTGCTTCAAGAGAGCCAGCAAGCGAGCAGAGAGACTGCAGAGGAAAGTAGTAAGAATGATCAGAGGACCAGAAAATATGATTTCTGAGAAAGGCTGAATGAAGAGATGTTCAGTGCACAGAGAAAGACTCTGAGGGAACAAGGTGGTATTTGAGCATGTAGAAAAAAAAGATGTTTCAGAGGAAGGGAAAAACCATTTTTTCTGTATGCATAGAACAGAGAAGGCAAGAATGAGTGGGTTTAATTGTAGAAAGGGAATTCAGACTGAATATGAGAAGAAAGCCCTAATGAAAAAGTCTGAAATGCAGTGAAGCACTGGTTTTATTTACCACATGGGCTCTGGGACCTCCACCACTAGACACCTTCAAAACCAGATATTTTGGCAAACATCTGTGAGTCATGACAGAAATGCAGGTGATCCTTCCTCAAAGTAGGGGTAAGTGATCTTTGGATGTCCTTCTGAGTGTCTTTTCTCATTATTTGGTCTTCTGTCACATCACATAAAACACAATATGAAACATCACCCATTATGGAAAAAACTGAGAAGGCAAATAATTTCTAAAAATGGGATTATTCCTACAAAGAGAGATGATAGCCAGAAAATAGCAGCATCATAGTTGCAATCAAGTAATGGAATGAGCACAGAGGACAGCAGCAGGGCAGCTACTGGATCACAAACTCATGGCTATGATCAGCTAAAGGAGCCCAGGATCCAGAAAACATCAATAGCCAATAGGCTATAGCCCAAGCCAATCTTGGCAGCAGGAGATCAGGTGAATTTTCCATCCTAAGTTATATGTGAGCCTGAAGTATTAGAACAAAACCTTTTGGATTTCTTAAGACTTGTGGAAATTCCTAATATTGCAGGCACTTTCATAAAAATTGTTTTAACCCAGTTCCCCAGCTTCATTTCAGCCTTCCTCTGGGTTTTGGGTCCACTGGGAGCTGGAAAAAGAATGTGTTTTCCCTCACTAAATTACACTGACATATCCTGTCTGCTTCTTCTCACACAGGGAGAAGGTGCCTTTCAGCCTTGCCATCCAATTCTAAACAGTCCTTCTGCCAGGCAGCCAAATGGGCATTAGTTTTCTTACACGTGTAAAACTGGAACAAGGTTCAGGCAGAAATAGGCCTCGACCCTAAATGTCCAGTCCCACTATGGATCGTCCTTTCTTCCCAATATCATCAGACCTTGAACTGCCAACAGAAAAAGATAACCAGGTCATATAGTTTGCCAAAAGAGTCAGCATATGAGAGAATCTTCTTTTGCTTTATATAAACTGCAAAGATTCAATGAGGAATCACAGCAAAAAAGATTTCTATCTAACTCTTCTTTCACAGGGTCATGTGGTAAACAGATATTTGTGCAGGGTGGGCTAAGGAGACCACCCTATGTTTCTCAGTGGGCTGTTGTAGTGGGCAGTTGGTTCCCACCAGCCTGAGAATTCTTGTTTTACCCAGTGACTGGTAAATTACTCAAGTGAGACCTGTGGTTGGTCTTTATCACCCAGATCTTGAAAAACAGAACAAAAACTCATTTGTTTGCACTTTATTAAGCATTCTGGTATGTCCTATCATTAGTTCTTGAAAACTGGAAATCCAGGAGAAAATTGGTGAAAGAAGAACAACAGAAAATGCCACTATTGACTGTTTCCCTGTAGGCTTGTTAGAGAAGCAATACATTAAAGGTGATACCTGTCTTAAAATCAAATATTTCCATTGTGCAGCAGTTGTATGAGGTTTTATCGTTCTTTCTGCCGCACCAAGCTGGATTCAGAGAAATATACTCTGTGAGAGTGTGATTCAAATGAACTTAGCTGGGGGATGCCTGACTTCCCAGGCAGGGTAAAGGCCTGGGAACAGAGCAGAGCAGCACAGCTCTCCAACCACCTGTGGAGACCCTGAGTGGGGTATCTAAACCCCAGACGTACTTCAGGTAGTTGGTCATTCTTTTGTGAACCACAGCAAGAAGGATCCATTGCAGAACATTATGGAACAAACCTGGATGAAGATACAACACATAAATACTCTGGATTTCTGGTCTGCTTTTAATTATTCTATCTAGTCTTCTCTCTTCTTTGCATGGAAACTGTTCATAATATTTATGAAATACTTTGTTCCCTGAAAAATTGGTTTAATTAGAACCAGTCCAATTTCTAAATCTGAGTTGAGTATGTTTGACCAAAATGATGGATAAAGTCCAAAGAATAGAAAAAGAAAAATACTCTTCCCATCCATTAGGTCTTCCATCTGGATTTGGGAAGTATCTTTCAAATCCCTCCTATTGCCTCCTCCAGATCAGACTGCATGTAGAGTGATCTAAAGGAAGTTCATTTCAGTATCAATTGGTCAAGATGCTTCCTCTAAAATGAGACTGTTTTGGCAGAAGAGAGGCTCCATCACACACTAGTTACTGGGATGACAAAGATCCACTTTGTATCTCTGTCTCTAATGAGGAACAATACAGGTGAACTTATCTCAAATGTTATCGGCATGTCTTGGCCTTACGTGTATCACCCATAAGGTCACCTTCTGAAGCTTTTTTGAAATTATTTGTTAAATTTCTGCTGTTCCCAAACTGTCAGTTGTTTTGGGGTTTGATTTTTTCCTCCCCCAACACTTCTAGCTTAAAAGCCATCAGCCCCACAAGGTGACTTTGCCACATGGGCGTTCATATATATAGTTTCTCTGATGATTAAGAACCATCTACTGCAGTACAGTGTGAAAGTACAGCTTTCAGGTCCTGGATTAATGCTGACTTTTATTATCAATGTTTTTTCTCTCTCCTTAAAATCTGCAGCTTTTATCTTCTGGCCAGAGTAAGCTCAGGAAAAAAAAAAATAAAAAAATCACATTTTCCTGTCATATCTGTTACTCTACTTTCAATTAAAATGTTAGAGTAAGTCACTGCCTGTATATACTGTACATGTATATATTGGTATATACTGTACATGTTTTTTTAGGGGCATTCACAACATAATCATACTTTATATAAAGTAGCTTTGCTGACAAAGTATAAACCAATAATAACCTCCACTTTTCCCAGTTTTAATTTTTTAGATTCTACTTAATCCTCTGTCCTGCTGCACCCTATTTCTGCAAAGTCTACAGATCCCTGAATATTTATTCTTCCTCTGACAGTCCTTCTGCCCTCTGGCATCAAGTACAAAGGTAGTGCGGGTGCTGTGAAACACCGTTAGACTTCCTGACGTGACAGCATGAGCTCACTGTGACACTGGATGCAGGCTTGGGAAAGAGCCCAGTCTCCATGTTGTCTAGAGGTACAAAACCTTCTGGCATTCTTCCTGGTATCAAGCCAGCCATTTCCATGTAGACCCCAAGGGGAGGCTATACCAGGGTGAACTCCGAGGAATGCTCCAAGCAGGAGCAGCCCTTCAGCCACCCAGGATTCACCCTCTTGCAGTTAAACTAGCCATTGGCTTCTACCAGTCATACTTCACATGCACTTAATGAAAAATACACAGCATTAAATGAACAAGAAACTATTCCATATCTCAATTCCCTACACAAGTTTGTATTTCAAGTCTATATTTCAAACTGCATCAGGATGTTACTTATGCTAACATCACTTAGAGATCCCTGCTCAATTCAATTGCCTTGAGCTCATCCTTGACCTTTTGGAAATCCTTTGTATATAAATGCTTTGTACTTATGTATGTGCCATGATAAATATTTCATTCAAACATGACTTGGGCCTCAGCTGTGTGGATTTCTTTATGCTGTGACCAGAAAGCCTCTTTTCTTGTGCTTGCCTTTGAGATTTCATCAGCCCAACACTGTCTTTGTCATCATCACCACTCTTTAAATACGTTTAGAGGTTTATTTCCTTGGTGACCCATGTTCCCAGTGTGACTTACCATCATGGAAAAAGGCAAATGCTCTGCTAAAATCTTGATGGTTTACATAACATATTTCCTAATGTGGTCGTCCTTTATGCTATGGATATTTTGAAGTAACTATGTTGTGA
Organism: Pachyramphus minor; assembly: GCA_013397135.1. Taxonomy (NCBI): domain Eukaryota; kingdom Metazoa; phylum Chordata; class Aves; order Passeriformes; family Tyrannidae; genus Pachyramphus; species Pachyramphus minor. The sequence goes on from VYXB01005647.1 coordinate 296,080, forward strand.
AAAATGTTCTTACCCTTATATACCTTAAAACCAGATACATTCTCATTACTACAATTCCTAACATTGAAATGGGGTGTGGCCCATTGAGCTTATTTTTTACAGACTGGAATTTGACATTTCTATTCCTCCGAAGGTTTGCAATGCTTGATATGTAAGGGAAATATGACATTTGGTCCACAGTGTATTCAGCCAACTCCTTTAAACAGCCAGGCTATACTCCATTTGCAATCATTGTCTATCCTTTATCTAAAATTCAGGTGCTTTTCCTACTATTTAATAGCCATAATATTTAGAATAGAATAGAATAGAATAGATGGGTTGGAAAGGACCTCTGAGATCATCAGTTCCAACCCTTGATCCACTACCACTACAGTTACTAGACCATGGCACTAAGTGCCACATTCAGTCTTTTCTTGAACACCTCCAGGGATGGAGAATCCACCACCTCCCTGGGCAGCCCATTCCAGTGCCTGATTACTCTCTCTATAAAGAGCTTCCTCCTGATATCTAACTTAAACCTCCCCTGGCAGAGCTTAAGCCCGTGCCCTCTTGTCTTACTGCTGATTGCCTGGGAGAAGAGACCAACCCCCACCTGGCTACAACCTCCTTTCAGGGATTTGTAGAGAATGACGAGGTCTCCCCCGAGCCTTCTTTTCTCCAAGCAAAACAACCCCAGCTCCCTCAGCCTCTCTTTGTAGGGCTTGTGCTCCAGTCCCTTCACCAGCCTGGTCGCTATTCTCTGGACCTGTTCCAGCACCTCAATGTCCTTCCTGAACTAAGGGGCCCAGAACTGGACACAGGACTCCAGGTGTGACCTCACCAGTGCTGAGTACAGGGGCAGAATCACTTCCCTGCACCTGCTGGCCACAGTGTTCTTGATACAGGCCAGGATGCCATTGGCCTTCTTGGCCACCTGGGCACACTGCTGGCTCATTTTCAGTTTCCTGTTGATCCAAACTCCCAGGTCCCTTTCTGCCTGACTGCTCTCCAGCCTGTGCCCAGCCTGTAGTGCTGCAGGGGGTTGTTGTGGCCAAAACGCCACAACATATTACTTTATTTACATACTTACTAAAGACACCGTTGGCCACTTAGGGCAAATCAGCAAGCTTCATCAGTCCAAATCAAGGTCTGAAACACGTGCCCATAAAGGTAAGGAGGAATTTGTTCAGGGAATGCCCAATCTAAGTCCTAGTGACAACAAGGAAGAGAATAACCCAGTTCTCCAATTCACATTTTAAGATAATTGCTGAAGACTTCAAACATGCACAAGGACTAAATCTCTCTTGGGCCAATGGAACTACAGGAAGGTAAGCTGCCTGCATGCCACCCATGTCATTTTGATAAGATAACAGTCTGATGCAGGTTACTATGAGTCTGACTGGCATCACACCCAGCAAGTGTGGGGTGTTTCAGAAAGTGAACTGGAAGACATGGTGGCAGACATGAGCCAGTTCTGTAGGACAAAGTGCTGCTTCATTCCTGGCCTGGTGTCTATTACCCCATGCACACAGTCCTGCTCTCAGCCTCACCTCAGTCCAGAGTTTATCACCGGAAGGTGTCTTAAAAGGCACCTTGCTGTTTGTATAAGTGTTGGTTTGTTTGTTTTCTGAACAAGAATCCTACTGTCCCTAAATAGATTTGATTTTTTTCCAAAGCTCTAAATTCAATTATCCGGTAGCATTATCCAGCTGACAACCATCAGAAGTGAAGCACTGAGAATATTTTCAGAATGAGAAGCAGAAGTAGATTTACTATTTCTTCATGTTGCAGTATTTTTTCTCAGATGCTTGGCACAGTATGGGATGGATTTAGCTGACAACTGCACAGCCTTGGCCTTCCTAACTCCATGTTGTTGATTTGTCATCAAATGTTGCTCATTTGTCATCTAACAATCTGCCTAGTGGGAATGAAATATAGCATTTTTTAAGGTAGTGATATTTTTTTAACTTTCCAGGTCTACCTTTTGGTTATTTTCAGACAGAAGAGAGATCAAGGTGTCTTTAAAATTTGCACCATTTCTGTTTGTGTCTGGACCTTCTGTAATGGTAAAATGAAGAGCAACACAACCCCAATTCCTTCGCTTTAGAGGACAGAAGGAGTCTTACTTTCCTTTTTCATATAATGCAAAAGGGGTTAGCCAGGGATTTCTACTTTTAGGTTTTGGGTTGGTGGTTTGGTTTTTTTTCCCTTTTTCACAAAAAGTCAGATTAAAGAAAAGAACAACTTATTTTTGAAAAGGGAGAGCTAGAAAATGTAGGTAAAAAATATTTTCTGTAATTGTTCTTCCTATACAGCTTTTTGCCTTGAATATACAGCAAAAATTTTTCAGAACTTGCATTCTGGTGGAGGAAAAACCCCAACCAAAAACAAATCTCAGGTCATCTGTTTTTGCAATTTGTGCACAGACACCATTTAGCATTCAGACCCTCCCAAAAATCCTCACAGTGTTTTTCTCTGCTCCAAGCTAGCACCTGCTTAATTTTTTTGTGGCTTACAGCAAAACCAAATTGAAGGAACACCCTTTCACACCTGTAGGCAAGTCAACTGCCAAAATAACTATTTTTCCTTCCATGGACAAGCCTAGCAGCTTGCAGACTTAACATAGTTGCCACACAACAGTGACACTAATTGTTGAGGTGATGGGAGCAGCCATGAAAGTGGTAACAATAGAAGGGGGCAAGTACTTAGAAGAAGAAAACATCTACTGGAAAAATACTTTCAGAAGAAATGCTTTTCAGCCTGAGAACTTTGAGCCTGGGAACCAGGTCTGTGAACCAGAAGCCCCCTCAAGAAATGCTCAGATGGCATCTTTGAAGTATAGCTGAATACCTAGAAATTACAAACATGCAGAGGTACCATTGATAACTGCTAAGTCAGGGAACTGTAACAGCAATTTGTTATCTGAAAAAGTAAAAAATAGGATGGAAAAAAGAGGAAAACATCCTGAGAAAGTATGAATTGCAGATGCCATTGGCTCTTCTATCTTCAAGAAGAGGATAACAGTCTGTGAAAAGAAAAATTGGTCCAAAGGAACAGAAAACATTATCATCTATTGGCTTCCACAGGTGAAAAGCAGAAATTAACAACATCTATTGGCTGCTCAAAGTGGTGGTGTCCTATGTACTCTGATGTCTCTGTGATATAAGAATGACTTATATTTTATCCACAATTGAACTGTTCTCTCTCTGAGAACTGCATGTGCTGCACATACTTTTCATTCCCTAAACATCTTGAATTCTCCACATGAAATTTGTGTGAAATCTTGGACTGTCACTGGGATGCCTGGCTGACCCGTTTCCATCTCTGAAGTCAGACTCTCTCTGTTATATTGTTGGTCCCCTTTGGGCCCCTTTTGGGCCCTCTTCTGGGATCCATTTAGTTTGTCCTCCCACTTCTGGATGGTTTGTCCCCTTCTGAGACCTAATTTACTTAATACTGATATTATAGGTTCATATAAGTAATCAACAATAAGAATATCTGCTGTTATATTGTCAATATGTTGCTTCACTAACGATAACTTTGCAGTAACCTCTCATAATGCATACTTAGTTGTTCTTAAAATACTGATGGTCACTCTAGTTAATTGTTGCTATAGTATTGATAGATTCTGTACTATTGATTGTTACTATTATTGATTGTTGACATACTATTAATTGCTGAGATTAATTTTTAATAACTTGGGAGATGCGTTTTCCCTTTTTTAATCATAAGCATCTTATCTAATGCTGATTTTTGTAGTAATTTATGGTAAATTTGGAATGGGATGCCAAGGGAGGTGCTAGAGTTGCAATGCCTGGAAGTGTTTAAAAAACAAGTAGAAATGGCACTTTGCAATATGGTTTAGTTGACATGGTGGTATTTAGTTAAAGGTTGGACTTGATCTTGGATGTTTTTTCCAACCTTAATGATTCTGTGATCTGTAATAAAACAGAGAAATTTAAAGGATAAAGCCTCCATGTGCTTATGTATTACAGAATCCTACAAACCCATGGTTGTGATCTGTAAACACTTGCAGGCTGGGTAACCCTTCAGGTCATGACATGAGGAGGAGAAAAGGCAAATTCCTCAAGGAGCTCTGAGCCAGAGGAGTGGATGCGCTGGTGAGGTTGGCATCAGTGATGATGCAGCACTGTGGCCAAGAGGTGAGCTGGGTGAGCTGAAAAGCAAACGTGGAAACTGGAAGCACATACGCATATGGAGAAACTATAAGCAAATCAAAATGAGACAAAATATGCAGTACTTCTACCTTTGTGAAATAACTAAACTTGATTAATTTTGCAGATAATATTGGGGAAATTGGTGAATGCTGCTAGGAAAAGATGGCTGGACTTAGTGCTTTACTCTGCTACATATGTGCATTTCATGAAAAGAAAAAACAATTATTTCCATTTGGATTTAACTCTCCTTTTTCTTCTCTTAAACCATTTAAGGTACAAAAACAATTTTTTCACAATGTCAATTTGCTTTTAGTTCTCAAACCAGTTTTACTGCTCACTTGGTAGCTGTTTACACAGGCAGTCGCTAGGAAATAGAAAATGAATAGTCCTCATCTCAGCATGTGAAAAACTAAATCTGCTACCTTGATGCTGCCTTTGGAAGTCTATACTAAGACAAGCCTAATAGATAGGAGAAAATGAGCTTCAGAGCATCTGAGCAAGAGCATTGTTATGATCTGATGGAGACAAGAAGATTCTTTCACTGTCCTCCTTCTCTCAACAGAGGTGTAAAAATGTTTCAACCAGAGCTGCTTGGAAAGGTGCTTTGTTTCTCCTAAGTAATTTTTTTATCTCTTTAAACAAAAATCTGGTCCTGAAACTTTGCCATCTACCAGTCCCAAAGCTGCTTGCATAGCTCAGATGTATTGCAGTGGAGGGTCTCTGCTGTTTGCTCCTGGAGCCAGGTTTTTTCCCCCAGGCACTCTCTCTTCTTTGGAGAGATGCCAGAGCAGCACCCTTGCCACAGTGCATTTCAGGAGATACCGTCATTCGGAGGCTTGGTGAGGACAGCAGAGGCATGAGACAGCCAAGCAGTGACTCCCACAAGCCATTGGCAACAGTGCCAAATGAATTTTTTCCACACATCTGGCCAAAATGTTTTGGCTTTTGCTGTTTAGTCTTTAGAGGGAAGAGAAAAAATTATAAATTTTCCATCCAAAGCAAGTGCTATCTTGTGAAAAGAAAACTCTGAATAGAACTTCAAAAGAGTTTGACAGAGATTTTCCAATCAGTGGCCTGGTAGAATGGAGGGTGCAGAGACGAATGGTTGCACGGGCAATGTCCCCTCCTGCCCTGGCAGATAAACAGGAGGGTGAGTTGGATGTACTTGGAAATCTGTACAGCTTCACAGTATAACTCATGGGGGCCTGATTCCCTTTGTTTTAGAAAACATGCAGCACTCTTAGCAAAGAAATGGTGCCTGAGATCTGGAGAGCTAAGGGGGATCCTGCTGGTCAGGAGTTTCTTCCTGAAAAATCAAACTTTGACATTCAAATCATTTATTTTCTTCTTTCTCGTGTTTCTTCTTTCTTATTGTGTTTCCAACTCAGCAACAATATTCTGCTCAGTACAATTTATGGATAAACTTGCCCTTACTAAGAAGGAAACCTGCAGCAGTGATATATGCCCACATTGGTCATTTTATTGCTTTTCCGATGTGCACCACTTGCAAAAAAAAAGTGGTTCATTAGTGTTTTGGGGTTTTTCCCCCCCACTTTAATACTACAAGATCTTGATTTTGTCTTCTCTTTTTCATGTGCATTAACTTGAGAAATAAGCAGACACTGTTACTTAAATCCAGATAAAAAGGAATACATAATAATTACCATCTGTGCAGCTTCCTGGGGAGGTCTCTCCACCATGCTCCCCTAATCTAATAAAACTAAAAGAAAGCAAGATCTTATTATTACTAACCACTGACCACCATATTTTTTTCATAATGGCCAATAAAATATAAATGAAAAAAAAGGTGATATTTTTAGTTTCTATAGTATGTGGAGGTAACTCACAAAGAACCCCAATATGTGTATCTTTGCCTATGGAACCATTCAGGGGCCTCTTGTGCAACCCCACTGGAAAATCTCACCACTGAATAGGTTTCAGAGAAAATTTTTGGTGACCAAACAGTCTCTCCTCATGGTCTTGCCCCACGCAGATTTAGAACACTCCTTCTCAAGGCTTCAGCTCTCTTTATTAAATGGTTTTTTTAAAGGAAGCTCCTTCCGTAAGTTTCCTAGGTATCATGTACAATATCATTTCCTTGACTTTTTTTTTTTTATTTTATTTATGAAACTAACTAAAGAACAATACTTTGAAAACTGTATCTGATGTGGTACAGCATAGTGTGCATTCAGGCTGAAAGGGAAATAATTTATAACAAAGTAGTTCTGCAGAGGAAAATACTCTTAAAAATAATTTTTGTTCTAGAGGAGCATTAAACAACTCTAAAAAGATTAAAAACAACATATGGTATTTTTTCCTTTCTCCCCTCAATACTAAGATGGCCAAACACGTAATTTAGCTTCTTATGATCTGGCATCAGTGGGTGCCAGTTATCATTGTTCAGTTGCCATCACGCAGCTCCTTAACAGATTGCAGTATAGCTACAATTAATTAGGAAGAGAGCTTGCTGCTGGCACTGTTGCCCCAGGTCTCCGAGTCTCTTGGAGAGCATGTGGTCACTCCCAGAGGGGAGCTTTTATCTGGCAAAGGCCAGTAGGCTCTCCAGAGTCCTTAACCTAGATTTTTCCAGAGATTCATTGCATTTAGCACCACGTAATGACAAAACCTGAACACCTAGAAGGGTATGGGACAAGTCTTTGAGTACAGGAGAGAGCTACAAGTGGTGATATTAACAAAATACAAGAGGTCATCAAGCCTTTTAACTGTCATCTAAATGCACAGGTGTCATAGAAACATTCAAGTATTTCACTGGAGCCACCACCCTGAAGCCATCCTGCTCCTCCCTGGGCAGCATGAGTTCTATAGGCCTTGAGAGGGATCCAGCATGGCACCAGCATAGCTGCAGGCTTTATGCTGTGGAACTTCCCTTCTGACTCCTGTCTATCAGATAAGTCTCGTTAAAGGAAGCTAAAAACAGAATAACATTATTTCTCCATTTTCTTGGACTGGAGAGTGGGAGGGCTGTGCTGGAGATCGGGAGAAGTAATGCTGCATACGTGTCTGCAAAGCGAAGGAGGTATGTCCCCCAAGACTATTTTTTATTAAGCTGAACCCCAGTGAAAATGTTGGTGAACTCCACTTTAATCCCAGTAAAGGCTTTTAGCTTCTGCTGACTTATCAGGAAAAGTACATATTTTTCAGACTACTAGTGATTTAAACATTTGTTTATGGCAAAGATAAAGAATTAAAATAAACTGTTAGAGTATGCAGATTGTAGCCTCCCTTACAATGCTGGTCTTTATGTGGAGAAGGCTTATGCAGTTGCAATGAATTTTTGTTCATTAAATCCCTCTCTATATGTATTTGCACAACAGGAAATACTGAATACATGGAATATTTTAATTAGAAAATGTGCTTTCACTGTTGGTTCTTCTGTTATACCTTTCTTCTTCATTCATACTGAATGAAGATTTTTAATACCATGTTCATATACTGTCCTCTGCAGTCTCCAGCAACAGATTTTAAAGGGAAAATGTTTACAGTGAAGCCACAGTCCAAATGATATGCACTGGGATACAGTGTTTGTCCTAATAGTAAAACACTAGCTGCATCATATTATATTTTTACTAATTTGGCCATGTATTTCTCTGATGATCTGTTCATGCATCTCTTTCAAAAGCCCTGCAAAGCAGGAAAAGACTAGTATCTTCACAGATCCCTAATTAGGGAATGAAAGAGGATTATTTAGATTGACTAAAGCTATTTAGTGAGCCAAACTAGAATTAGAAAGAAGATCACAAAACCAACACCTATAATCCACTGTTTCTACAGTCTTTTTTCCTTTTCAACTCTGGGGACCTTTTCATTCTTGTATTTTCTATTCATAATAACATATTTTTTTCAATGCTACTTTCATGCTTTTCAAGGAACTTGAACCCAATTGAAAACAATTTCAGAAAAAAATTATACATAAAGGAGTCAAATCAGAAAATATGAAAGGGATCTTCTTTATCCAGGTGCCTAAATTTTGTGGAGCTTCTTACTTCATCTTTCATCTTTTACTTGCAAATGTTTAAAGACAAGGTAAAAAAAAGCAGGATTATTCACTGTAATATTGGAGATGTTTATGGCAAAACATACTTTATAATGTATTTTCTAATGGATGATGTGTTCTTAAAAATAAATAAAATAGTATAACTTATATTACATTCATTTTGCAATAAGGAAAACAGTAGCTGAATTATAAAAGGAAAATACCATCCATGTCCCAAGGTGTTTACTTCCAAGTCCCCTAATACTCATAATTTTGAAAATGCTTATGCTTTTGATCTGATGACAGTAGGGTTTGGGGTTTTTTTCCACAAGTAATTTTGAGGCCTCCAGTGTTGTTTTTCTGGGTGTCACAGGCCAGAGTGGCACCACAATGATGCAGATGAAATGGTGTAGGAGATCCTGGATAAGTGCAGCTCAAGGATATAGAAAAACATAAAGGGAAATATAGGGTCTTTCATAAGTAGTAGAGAGTTTCAGAAGTCTTACATAATATTAAATATTTCCCTTAAAATTAATTTATTTGCTTTTAATGACATAGCTTGTCAATATGTCCACCTGCAACTGATCCGCAATGAAGCACAAACAGTCCAAGAGGTTCCTGGAAAGCACTGATGACAATTCCTCTGTAACAGGTAGTGGAAAATCCACGAGGAATGGTGTGTTACTCAACCTCACACTAACACATAGGCAAGAGCTTGTTGGAGATGTGAATGTTGGGAGCAGCCTTGGCTGCAGTGAAAATGAGATTGTGGAGTTCAGTATCAGGCAAATAAAGCAGGGCAGCAGGTAATATTACAACAATGGACTTCAAGTGAGCTCACTTTAACCTCTTCTGGGATCTTCTTGAAAGTGTCCCAAGGGAACAGGTCCTGCAGAGAAGAGGGGTCCAAGAGAGTTGGGTTATATTCAAGGGTCACTTCCTCCAGGCTCAAGAATGGTGCATCCCAGCGAGCAAGAAATGGGGCAAAGGGAGCAAGAGACCTTCATGGATGAATAAAAAACTCCTGTCATTACTGAAGCATAACCATAAGCAAGGCTTTTGACACTGTCTCACAACATCCTCATAATAAACTCAGAAGTGTGGACTGGATGAGTGAACAGTGAGGTGGATTGAGAACTGGCAGAATGACCGTACCCAGGGGCATCCGATCAGTGGCACAGGGTCTAGGTGGAGGTCTGTCACTAGTGGTGTCCCCCAGGGTTCAATACTGGGCTCAGTATTGCTTAACTTGTTTGACTTACTTGGATGAAGGTGTAGAGAGTCTCCTCAGCAAGTTTGCTGGGAGGAGTGGCCAATACCCCCAAGTAATGTGCAGCACTTCAGAAAGACCTCTACAGGTTGGAGATTTGGGCAGAGAAGAACCTTCTGAAATTCAACAAAGACAAGTGCACCAGTGGAAGAAGAATCCCATGCACCAGTACAGGCTGGGGGTGAAGCTCCTGGAAAGTAGCTCTGTCGAGAAGGACGTGGTGGTGTTGGTGGACAACAAGCTGTCCATAAGCCAGCAGTGTACCCTTGTGGCCAAGAAGGCTGATGGGATCCTGGAGTGCATTAGCAATAACATTGCTAGAAGTTGAGGAAGGTGATCCTGCCCCTCTACTCAGCCCTGGTGAGGCCACATCTGGAGTGCTATGTCCAGTTCTGGGCTCCCCAAGTATGAGAGAGACAAGGAGCTCCTGGAGCAGGGCCAGCAGAGGGCTACGGAGATTAAGAGACCCATATAGGCTTTGGGACCTACCTCCAGTGAAACAACAGGGAACACTCCAGCAGAGGAGAGATGTGGCCCCTGGCCTTCACCACAAAAGTTGTACCTTCACACCCTGATGCCACCCTGAGCACTGCTGGCTGAGCTGCGCTACACTGGCATTGCATTGGCATCACACTGGTGGGTGGTCCTTCCCTCTCCTTTTCCTAATAATTGCAGTAATGCTTCCTCATAATTGCAGTAATCAAACATGCAAGTGTCACCCATGAAATACCATTTTGAAACAATCTTTGTGCTTCTGGAGGTTTTACATATACCCTATGACTTCTGTGGGCACAAGTAGCTGTTCAGCTACTTGTAGTGATTAATTACTCAGATTAGCTGTTATGCAGAGTTTCTTTCATTTTTTTTCTACCTCATGTTTATCTTTTAAACACCAAGAACTGCATCCTTTCAATCAAAACTAATAAGCTCCTTCAAGTGGCTTGCTAATTTGCAAAACCACTGCACCTACCTTTCTTGCCTTCCCCTGGCCTCAGATTTGCTCCTCATTCTTTGGGAAAGGATGCATTGAAGCAGAAGCCAAATATAAAGAGAACTCAAGCACTATATAGCATTTTAATACAACTGTCAGAATAGTAACTTTTAATATTAATGTATTTTTAACAAAACACTACGATTCAGAACTGAAATTTCTTCTCCTCCTCTCTCAGAGAACCTGAGAGTTCAGGAGGAGGTGGGTATCTGAGTAGACAATGAGAGAATTTAGGATTGTACAAATTGGATTTTTTGAGAACTATACAACCCTTATTCATGGGGCTAGAAAACCCTTTTCATCCCAGCTATCCTTTGCATTGGCTGGTGTGGGGTCAGGGTGACAGTACACAGAGGAAGGCAAGGTACCACTGATTTTTCAGATATATTAGCTAGTGTCAGAGAAAATTGCCATTTTAGATGGCCTGGAGGCAGCACAGAGAGCAGTGACTATGGTCTGAGATATACACTATCATCTAATTATTTTTTCACAGAATCTGGAGGAGGAACATTCAATACTTTGCTAGTACTTTATAAACACCTGCTTTTTAAGTACCATATGAAAGCACTCAGCAGCACACGCCTCTAAGGAACACCTGAAATCTCCACCTCACAGCCCTTTGCGGTACAGGATAAAAGCATAGATGTTTCTAACTGATATTTTTAAAATGTTGTTAAGAAAATAAATCGTGCAAATTCTTTGCCACACGATTAATATTAAAGAGGAAAAATCTTAATTACTAGTCAAAAGGGAAGCATGTTCTTAATAAAAGAACATTTGGACCAAAACAAAATGTCAAACATTTTTTGATCAGCTGCATCCTCAGCTTGATGTTCCTCCTACTCTCTCACAAGCTCAGCATCACCTGCTGAGCTTCAGAGTGATATCAGACCTACAGCTTTGTGGCTTTTCAAAAAGGTCCTGGTGCCATTGGGGAGTTACAGCACAGTGGTGGGAACAGTCAACCCATGAGGAGAGCGTAGGCAGAGCAAGGAGGAGGGAGCCCAAGCTTTGGAGGTACATGAGGGGTGATGCACCCTTTGGGGTGACTGATGAAATCAGCAACTTTGGAAGAAAAATAATAGTTAGAGAACGCAAGTGAAATGAATACTTACAGGCAATGTACAAGACTATTTTTAAAAGGGTTTACTCCCCATGACCAAAAGTGTTCCTTTCTACCCCAGAAAAAACCATAAAAGTTCACAAGCCTACAGCAGCTCTGGGCTTCAATAACACCCCTCTGTGCCCAAGGTATCTGACTCCCTTGAAGCTGTACTGTAAGAATGTATGACCCAAAGGAAAGGCTACACCGAAGAAGGAATATTAGGCCAAACTAGGCACCTGCATTGATCTACATATTTACAAACTACATGTCTGACCTCTGCAACTAACAGCATATATGCCTATCAAAAACATTTGAAAAACTTTCATTGGAACATGATCAAAGAGTTTCTTTAAAATATAACCCTTGCCTGTACAAAGTGTTATTGCTGAAGGATTGGGAGGCATGAGGAAGTGGTAGCCTGAAAAAAGGTTACACATAGCTCCAAGCAACAGAAAAGCTTATGAAAACAACTGTTTCATAATCAAAATTATAGTAAGTGATAAGGCAGTGTATTCTCTAGTGTAGAAAATAAGGAACTGTTTTCATATAGATACTTGGCTTATTAAGTTAACTGAGAAGGTCATAGTGAAGTAGGATGATATTCCCAAGAAACAAAATCCCAACAGTTTTCCTCATTATTATATCTGTATTCCACACAGTGACTAGGCACCTAGATGCTGTTACCAGTATATATTAGATTAGTTGCAATGATTTCATTGTAACTGTGTGTTCTGCCTGGCCTTTTCTCACTCTCAATTCAGATACAAAACTTCAAAAGGCAGTAGCAATATTCTGCCTGTTTTACAGTCCACCACAGGGGGAAAAAGACATTTACACCCTGGGCCTGGGATATGAGATCCAGGTCACCCTGGGTCAGCTCTTCAAAGGCACAGGTAGAAAGGTGTTTCTGCACAACCTTATTTCCCCATGCCTTGTAGGGCATCTTTGCTGTTTTACAGTGGGCAACTCGCCTTCAACTCACCACAGACAGACAGAGTTCACAGAGCTACTGAAATGAAGGGTCTTGCTAAGACCCTACAGCCCCTCTTCATCCCATGGAACTGAATTATTCAATGTTTCCTCCTACATTTCAGAAAAGCCTGAACCACAAGTTCAGGACTATTTGGATCTCAAATTTGATTTAGATTTATCTCCTTTTACCAACATCTGCTTTAATCTTTAACGAGGCAAACTGTAGTGTGCAATTTGGAAGAGAACCAAGAAAAACAGGGTTTTGATTTTCAGTTCATTTAAACACCAGACGGTCAAGAAACATCATCCTCACAGTTAATTGAAGTCAGACTGCAGGTTGCTGTTAATCTGGGTCTGAGTTGTGTGTTGTAGTTCAGCCCTGTGCCACCAATATGCATGCAGCAGCCACACTGAAATGGAGGGCCTCAAGCAAAACAGCTACTAACAATACTACAGTGAAAAAAACAGGAAAAGAAAAATTGCTGAGGTCCTAGTGGCAGAATACCACTAATGGAAACTTTCTCTAGTCAAAGTTTTAAGCATTTTGCAAAGCACTTTTTAAAGACAAATTCCAGCATGAAGAGACTGGACCTTTCAGACTCTGTGTTTGAGAGGAAGGGCACATCTCCATGCTGCTGCAGGCACGGCTTTGATGAATTCTAGCAGCACGTGAGCTACCTTTACATGAGCTGCAATGGAGACCAGCAACAGATCTTCCCCAGCAAGAAGAAACCTAATGTGAGTTTATTTACCTGTCCAAAACCTTAAGTGACTACTGTGTAAATACATCCCAAGTTCAGACAGTTAGGGTGACACATGCTCCTCTTTCTAAGTACCATCAATTGTGTTAAATGCATTAGGCTCTTATTTTAAAAAATCTTGGGTTTACTTCTTGCTCAGGGGTTGCCATGGCACTGTGACAATCAAAAGAAATGAGATGTTTCAAATGATAATCAATGCCATCAATGCCTGGTGAATTCATCATGATTGTTGTAATTGTCATTCCTTGGGCCCACAGTTTGCTCTCACTTTGTTTTTAATTTTTTTTTTTTTTTTTTAAAGCTGATATCTGCACCCCTGGTAAGGATAAATTAAAAAGTTACCACTGTTTAGAAGCTATTGTAGGGCTCACAAGTCCCTGGGGAACCTTTAACACCAGAATAATAATTTTAAATTGGAATCTGAGAAAATTATGGCCTAGCTGAAGGTCAAATAGGGTGGAACCAATATCACATTATTTTTGGAAAAAGAAAATATCAAAATAAAACATTCAGGACTCACTAACATATATGTGACAGAAATCTAATAGAATGTACAGAAGAGAATCTTGATTTGTCAGTCTGGGCAGGTGTAGACATCAGCTGTGCATTCATGAAGAAGCAAACTGAGGCAGAGATGAAACATTAATAATGTTTTTGTTGTGATGGAACATAAACATTCTGGAGGTGACTTGGCAGGGGGATCTGGGAACGCTGCTCAGGGACTGGAGTCCTTCTAGGCTGTACTACTTTTCTCAGCTGCATTACTTGGAAGGTACTGTTTAGCCTGCAGGCAAGTTTGTAATGACATTCATCTCAGTCTGAAAGCGCAGATGACACAAACGCTGTAAACAGTACTCTTTGCTTCTCTTCCT
>VYXB01005647.1:310306-323869 GCA_013397135.1 Pachyramphus minor
CTTCCTTCCTTCCTTCCTTCCCTCCCTCCCTCTCTCCATCCCTCCTTCCTTTCCTTCCTTTCTTTCCTTCCTTCCTTTCTTTCTTTCCTTTCTTGCCACAGTTGCTGCTGCTTCCATGTGCTCTTTGAGTAATTGTTGGCCATAATCTCTCCAGGGGGTTCAGCTGCAGAGCTCAGACCTGCCAACTGCTGCCCCGATGGCATTTTGATATTTGAATGAATACATAGATGTGTAGATGCATAATGATAGAATTTTTATTTATAGTATATTTTGCTCACTTAAATAATCAGTAGACTGGCTTGACCTGTTGACTAACAACAGATTAATCACTCTTCAATTCTCTCAGAGAGAAAGGTCACGAATTACTTCATTGTAGTGGTCTCTTTAAATATAGTATGTATTATATTTTACAAGAAACTATATCTATGGTCTTCCACTGAAATAAAACCAAAGTCAAAATCATGCAGTGTATGAGATTATTGCCGGAAAGACACTTGTAAGCAAGCTGTTGGGATGTCTTTGACCCAGCAAAGAATGGCTGTAAGGGAATGTGGCGGTGTCTCCAGCTCCTGCCACTGCTGCATTCCATCCTCTGCTCTCCCTTGGGGAAGTGAGATGGGATGAAGAATGTTCCTCATGCCTTGCCTGGGAGCCATGTGGAAAGTTTCTGATGGGAAGCTGGTTGGCAGCAAGGAAAGTTTATGGATCGAGTGTGTGAGCCAGCGGAGAAGACGCTGGGTAAGTCTAAAAATGTCCAAGCAAAATATGCAAGCCAAAGTACATATACAGAGGAGAGAGAATGCAGGGCAGTGGGTGGATAAATAGTAGAAGAATGAAGTAGCTGCATAAACATTACTGGAAAACTTCAGACTGGTACTGAAAAGGCTGTGAGATTATTGAAGACTTTTATACGTGTACTGGGGTCTCAGCTCTGGATCACCAGGATCGAGGGAGCAATTCAACAAGTCACTCATGGGTAACAGAAATGCCCTTGTAACATCAGCTGGTTGCTTCAGCTGCTCTTCCAGAAAGGTGAGGGTCATGTCTTCTGGCCTCTTACCAATGTGTGGGCTACCTTAAGGATTTTCAAATGGCTTTGAGATGCCTGGTACAGGCAACTGAATTAAGCTGCTAATCAGCAGAATGGTGGAACATAAGTCTTGGTTCAGGTTGCCTTCAGATAGGGTTCAATAAGGTTATGTTGTTTTAGGCACAATGGCATATGCCATGTGGCTTGTCACACATCCCACATCAGTCCTGTCAGCCTTGTGATGCTCCTGGGCCTCTGTGGTGCCCCTGGTGACTTAAAAAAGGGAGTTTTATCAAATTCTATCAGCAATTTGAGGAAGACTGTATTGGCTAGATTGGATAGGTTTTTGTCTTGAAATATGTCTTCCCCCCGAGCAGCCTATGTTAAAAAACCGCCAAAACCCAGTAACAATTGGAACTGTGACAGAACCTCTAGTTGTCTCTGCCCTGAGACATCAGAGGGTTTATTTCAAGAATTTGTCACAGAAGCCTAGTAAAGGAGAATTATCATTTTTTTAAAAAGTATTTGTTATTGTTTATATTATTTGAGGAGCTGACTGGAAAATTACACCAAATTAAGTTGGAAACTAAATAGTACAGTATTTTTCAGTTCTTGGAGTGGTTATAATTATTCCTTCAGAGGCAGCTCCTAGGGACCAAAATCTACTGCCTGTGTACAAAATCAGGCAAACAGTCCCATACTCTAGAAATTTACAACCTAAGATCCTAATCCAGAAAACCATTTACTCACTCGCTTCACAGTAAGTGTTTAAATAGCTAGGGGCTCTTAAAATCGTGCTTCAACAGATGAGCTGTGTGAATATAAAATACGCTCATCACTTTCTGTATTTTGCCAGAATTTGCATAAGTTCTACAGCCATACAGCTTAGGGAACATGAGAGCTGAAATTCTAAGCAGCCTTTTACACATACACACATACTTATTCTCTGTGTGTGTCTGTGTCTGTGTGTCTGTGTAGTATATGTATAGATCTGTGTATAAATATGTACACATGTATATATATATAATTGCAAAGCTACTGCTGGGAATCTTAGTCACTGCTGTAAACTGGAAAGGTCACTTGGGCTGTATGAATTCAGAGAACTTGCTCTGGGGAGAGAGTCTGGAAGCGTCAGCCCATATAACTGTCCAAGTATGGGAAAATAATTCTGGAATTTTTTTTTTAATAGGAATGAACCTGAACAGAAAACTGTAGAGCCAAACCTTGCCAAATGTAGCAGAGTTTTAAAATTGAGTTTTAAATTGATTTCTTTGTAGAGATACAGTCATTCTGCCTTCAAGAAGGACAGTCAGGAGAGTCTATCCATTATACTGGGTGCCTTCTCTAGGTCTTTCATCCCCAGTAAGGTCATTCATTAAAATATTTGGCAGCACTGTGCTACATGCTTCTCTTGCATTGCTCTTACTGACTCAGAAGGCTACAGGGGTCAGCTGAGTGGACAGAGAACTGTAGCTGTTTGAACGCTGGTCTGGACAACCCTTCATCCATCTCTCCCATGTCAATGTGTACGAGTTTTCCTGTGTGTTTGATGACTGTTTCAGGTCCTCAGTGAAATTTACCCCAGTTCCACAGGACTGCAGATTAAATCATGGTGCCTTTCATGTCAGGGACTCTTGGCTACATTTGACCCAACTGATGCCATTTGTAGAATATGTTAACGAGCTGTGATTTCAGGAGCCTCCACTCACCCATCCCTACCCAAAGCCAGCTGTATGGCCATGGAGAGTGGAGGAGACAGAACAAAAGAAGAGTATTGCAGATGTCAGAAAACCCCCTCCACTATCTGAGGGAGTGTAGAAGAAGCAACAAAGCGGGCCATGCTCTGTGGACACTGCCTGGCCCTTAACAGTGTTAGCTGAAGCAGGTTAGCGCATGTTGGAGGGGGTACTCAGCCAGCAATTTAACTTTTCTTGACATTTAATGTTCCAAGACATTTACCTGCTGAGAGATAACCAGGGTAGTTGTAAGATGTGCTTGGTTACAAGGCACTGAATGCAATAATCTCCTTTAAGGAATCTTTGTTCTATTTTCTCCCTGTATTTTGTTTCCAGTTACTCAAGATGCAGTGGTTGCCCTTGGCAACATTCTACAGATTCTTCCCTAAATTTATGATGACCAAATGGCACATTTGAGGACCAGCCAGTTTGGTAATTAAATCAACAATCCCTTTCCATTCAGGGGCAGCATCAGAGCCATAGAAGGTCTTTTGCCTCAATAGTTTCCTGAGATTACTGTAATCTATTACCAAAGTTACTGGGCCTTGCAGCAGAAATCTAAAAAGCCCAACTCCCTCAGGACAACCTATTTCTTAGCACATCCTAGGATGTGCAGAGTCCTGATAGTCAGAGAACAGGAACTAATTCATCAAAATACTTGATGAAATTATCCTCCTTCAAGTTAACCATTTATATTAAAAAATACACAGAAATATTCTTATTTATTTTCTTTTAATTCCAGAGTAATTTGAAATATAATACAACATACTTTAAAATAATATTTTAAATAGATAACAGCTCTATAGCTTCCTTCACATAAATTTTTATCTGACATTCCTGAGTGGATGATCCACAATTAAATAACATTGTTTTGGGGCCAATAGGTAGTCTAAGAAAAGTAGGAAAGCAAAACAGGCACAAAACTTCACAATGGAAAAAAAAATAATGAGAAAGATGAAGGAAAAAATCCAATTATTCTAAATAAATCCTTAACTCCATCTGCACAGTATGTAATTATAGCAAAGAGAGAAAATCAAACCCTTCAGACACCAATTATTTCAGGCAATTGACACATCTTGGCACTAGCACAGCCACATTACAATGAAATACAGTACCTAGGTCCGCAAAACCTTGGCTATAAGACCAGATTTTCCAGAAGATGGATGGATGTAGAAAAAAAGAAACATTATTTGCTTATAGGCTGAAGTACAAATTAGGCAGAGATACATGCAAATTATGTCACCGAGGTCAGAAAATATGTCACTGAAATGTAAGTTGCTGAAGAGAAGAATCATTCAGAGAAAACATTTTGGTAAAGAAGTTATTTGTCAATTCAAATTAATAAGGGGTTAACTCCTGGTGTAATTTTTTAAAATAAATTTTACAGATAGTGTTGGCTTGAAAAAACAGTGCCAGTTACAGACATTCATACTTTTCAAGAAGGAAATGGAAACTTTCTTAGTAAAAGATGTAAAACAGTGGAGAAAATGTTCAGATTTTAACCTTGTATATTATGATTAAAGCATATTGTTTTGGCATGGTAATCCTTTAGTCTTTGCTGACAGTACAGTATGTTTTCACTCTCTTAATTTTGTTATCATTTTTACCCCCTTTATTTTAAGAGGGATCCAAATTTTTCTGTAGGAGAGCAGGCAAGGACTAATTTGTCAGACAGGTCAACTTGCCAGAGATTTTACCAACCTGCCTGCTCAGTGTTTGACCAACCAGAGAGGTGTTCAATAAGAATTAATTCAGAAGCCCTAATTTCTTAAAAATTCAGATGATGCTTGATAAATAGAATTAGATGGCTAAAAATCAGCTTTTATTTAACTAAATGTAGTCAAATGAATGCCCTAAATTTTACTCCATAGAAAGACTATTTTCTAGCTCCATAACCAAACCACTTAAAATTCCGTATTTGCAGTTTAAAGCTGACAAAGAAGTAAGAGGACAAATATTTTGCAAAGAAAGGCTGAGCTCCAAGAAAATTTAGGGTGAAGTTTCCAAAAGCACTTCCCTTTCATCTAATGGCGATGTTACTGCTTCTCTGGGAAGAGTGATATTGAGTGTTTCTGAACCCTCAGAGATGTCATCCTTGCCCCAGATGGGCTGTGCCATGTGAGGTTTCATGGCAGTACCCACTGCAGGGACAGACATGTCAAAGCTTAATTTCCTTCTCTGTTGCAGTAAAGAGAGTTTATAGTGGTAAAGCCACTTATCCTGGCTGTGTCTAAACTACAACAGGCCAGACTGGCCCATGGGTTGCTTTGCCCTTTGCTAACTGACTTCAAAACATCAGGGCTGCCTCAACCCAGCCTCTCTCTGCCTGCTACCTGTCCAAGGGGATGCTTGACCTCTGCTCCCAGCACGCCCCAGCAAAACAGACACCACGTCCACAGATCCATCTGGAAGAGCCTTGCAGTCCTTCACTTCTCTGGGACCCCGTGGGAGCATACTCATGCATAGCCTCTCACCATGATTGCCTCCTACAGAACCTTCCCTGTCTCCTCAAGCATTTAGCATGCTCTCCACGTTAAAGTATCAGGTTCATGACAATGTTTGAACTTGAGCTGCTGACCCAAGTTAAAACTGGACAAACTGCTGCCCACTACTCTTTGAAATCAGGTTAGTGAACCTAGATGAAGAAGATAACTTTTTTCCTGGAGAAGTAAAGGCTTACTTCCAAAGTTGCCCTTTCAATTGTTTTGTTAGCTTATTTTGGTGCTGTGGTCTTGCCAGGTTTTGTGTACTTAACACCAGTCTGCTCCTTTTCCATCCAGAAGCAAAGGAGCAAAGCCACTTCTGTGCAAACTAAGTATACATTTGTGAGAGATGTTTTAATAACAGCAGCCCTGGAAGGTAAAGACAACACACCCAGATCTGTTTACAGAAGAGGCTGAGGATGTTGCATATATTTACATATGATTATTGTAATAAGGAAGAGTAACTTTCCATGTCTCTGAGTGCTTCTTTTCCATCTAGAAACTGTGAAGAAGGGAGAAATCAAATGAGAGGTCTGTCAGAGAAAAGGGTCCAATGTAAAGGACATACAAACTGAAGGCAGAATATGATCAGGGGTGGCCATAAAAAAAGCTTATTTAAATTTCCCTCTATAATTATAACTGTCCCCCTTGATGATGTATTTTGTTCCTAGAGATGTTGTTATGAAATTATGGTGAATATGTTATGCTGTTCCTGCTGGTCATCCTTATTATTTTTCATAAAATGTAGGGTAATTTACTCTAATATTAACTTCTGGAGTTTCTCACCATAAGAGAATCGGATATAAGGAAAAAAGGTAAATTTGTCCAGGCTTAGCTGTAGATAACCCTCCCCCCCAGTCCAAAGAAATTTTGATCAAACACAAAGCAATCTCTTCTGAAAGGCTATTCTTGCCGGAGAGGGGGACAGGCAATAAGTAACATGAGCTCTGCTCCTCAGCTGGAAGACACTGGGAAGCAAGGGGAGCACAAAGCTGGTCTAAGGCAGGAGGGTTGGCAGAGGGAGTGGTTACTGGGCACTGCCAGCACAGTGGGCAGAAGCAGTGGTGCCTCATGTCATCAGAAACTATGTCCCTTATAGGCCTGGGGCACCTTGCTCTTGAGAAAGAGTCCCTGAAAACGTTTTAATTGTTTCCATGAATATCAGGTTGTTTTAAAAATCACTTGCTGTACACAATGTAAATCTTGTCATCAATCCTATTGACTGGTGTGTGCAAGAGGAGAAGTGTTCAGTGAGAAATAAAAACCCCATAGGAATGCAAATGAAGTAAAATCTAATATTCTTACGATCAAAATATAGTGAGTTGCTTTGCCAAGGTAAAGGTTGGCTGTGTCCTCCAGAAGTGAAGACTGTTGCTCAGCTCACAACAAAGTAAATGCAACATTACATCCTGTTTGGGTGAATAAATAATTATTCAAGTTTAAAAATGGCCAAGCAGTCGATGAATGCTAAAATGGGAGCCATTTTGGAAGTGCTTGGATTTCCAGGCATACTGTGTTTATTTGAAGAACAGCTTCTTGCAGTCTGAAGCTAAACAAATGACACTACCTGACTTTTTTTTCTTAATTTTAACTTTCCAGGTTAACTGACAAGTTGCATAACACATCTAAAACCTTATAGAAGCCCAACAGTAACAATCCATATGTCCTGACTCACTTCTGGCTTTATAGTGACTGCCTGTTGTTTTGAAAAGATGCTGAGGAATGTATAGTAAGTACATGGAAAAGAAACATCTGAGTAATAAGAACTGACTTATGTCTGTAATTGGTTTGTCTTACTTATTCATGCAAACATTGGTGATGTTGCAGAAGGAAATGCTCAAAGTTCTGGCCTCAGGCTCTCAGTGTCAAAGTTAATGGTGTCGAGCTCCAAGAACACCTTAAAGTACAACCCTGATTGCAAATATGTGCTTTTGCCAGGTCCCAATAGCAATTACAAGGGAGGGGATTGAGTTCATTCTCTCTGAGGGCCCTTTTCCAAGAGTTTTCTGGGATGAAACCTCCTCATCTCCACTGGCAGAGGGCTCCTTTGCAACCCCTGGGACAACAGCAAAAGGAGCAGACAAAAAGGGTTTATGACAGCCCGAACCATATTTATGGCAACGAAACATGCAAAACCCAGATGGCATGTCAGGAGGGTTATCAGCAGCTCAGTTAAAAGTATTAGTTATTGAGTGTAGTGAGATCCAGGAGGCTTAGTCACACAGCAGCTTAGTCAGCTCTTCACCGCTTCAGCCTGTCCCAGACCCACAGGGATCAGGATCACTATGTGGAGAAATTCAGAGCCTGCAGAATCGTCTCCTCTCACTGAAAGTTTCAGTCATATTTATTCTCTCACCATTATGCCTCATCCAGCGGTGAAGATCACTCCGGCAAGCAGCACAGCTCCAGGCCTATTTTTCCCCATAGCCTTTTCCACAGAAAGTGGAAAATTTTCAATTGAAACAAGAATACACCACATGCCACCTTGAGCCACACTTGACATTTGACCAAGCTTTCTTGTAACTGACGTGTACCAGTATCACTTAGATATGTTTCTCAATAAACAGTCTCTTTTGGAAAGGATACTGTAACTTTCCAAGTACTGCTGCAAATACTTCCTCAAAAAGTCAATATCTGGCCATGGGTCTGTCAGCTGTTTCAAAATGGCTGTTGTAGCATAAGTTTACATCTTTCTGTAGCCATACAAATTACTGAGTATCTTATTAAGCTTAAAATAGGATCCAGAGGAATTTAGAGAGAATGTGAGCTCATTTCAATAAAACAGAATATAGCTATGCTCTTGATTGACTGACGCTTTTCTACAAGCCTTTGTTTTTTGGAGGGTACTAATGTGTTTCTGCAAATGTGGTGGAGGGGGATTAGCTCTGAATTCCACCACTTTTGTCTTTCATCCCTTCCAGGAAGTAACAAACAGAGCTGTCACTGTTCTGTTAGTTACATTTCTCTCTCTGCTCTTACATATGTAAATCCTTAATCTTGTATGTAAAAGCAGTGGTACACAGTAGGCAAAAATCTTCTTTAGAGACGCCTTATGGAAGGTTTGGATTACAGCCCAGTAAGAACGTTTAATAACAGCAGCAGTGTTCCCAAATTCCTTTTTCAGAGTTTGCACAACCAGGAGCTTTAAACTCATGCTGAAAATTGATACAATTTGTTTGTTGATATAGTTACCGTCATCTGCAGTTGTATAATTTATTATCACCTACCACTGCTGGGAATAATAAAAGAATGAGTGGGTTTTGAGATGTGAGTAAAACATGAGCACAAAATCTCCACTGGAAATACTGAGTCACTTAATAAACATGTAGACCACAAATTTATCGTATATTATTTATTATGCAGGTTACAGATGGTCCTGAAATAGAGGACTCTGCTTAGGTTTGTGTGCACATCTGCTTGAGCAGGGAGGAAAGGAATCCAGTGCTGGGTGTCACTTCAGCCCGTCTCCAGAGGCCAGAGGGAAAGTTTGGACCTGCAGCCACCTCCAGGTCCATCAGCCTGCAGTTTTACAGGTTTTGGCTGATCTCCAATGTAAATGTTGTTAAACATGTAGTTGAAGAAATAGTGATCAGGGGTGTCTGTATTCTTATAGGCAACAGATAAGAGATCGGAGATATCACAGCTTCTTTCCGACTCTGATGTCTGCCCGTAGTGCAGCAGCAGGAGCAACTGTCTGGACTGTAGCCTGGCCTCTTGGCAGCAAAGTGGGCAGGGGTAGAGTACAGGTATGCCCACAGGATGGTTTGTTTTAGTTGTGTAGGTGTGGCAGCCCAACACAAGATGATCAAACATCTGGTGGGACCATCATCTGACCCTCAGCTCTGAGGGCAGCACTCAACAGGAAGGAAAAGCAAGATATTTGTTTTGTGCTTGCAGGAAGCCTGTACAGCCCCATGGTCAGGCCAGAAGTTAGGACTGGTAAGTTCAGCATTCATTTTAGACCCCTGGGAGGAGAGAAGTGCCTGCAGAGAAATGCAGGGAATAGGAGCACTCTGGTGGTGCACAGCTGCAGGGATCAGGGTCAAGCTGGAAGCTTTAGCCAGAGAATAAGGGTAGTGTTATACCTCTGTCTTTTTCTCACTTGGTGCACTTGCCTAACCCAAAACAAGCAGTACAACCTGTCTTTTCAGGGCTTGAAACTTGCTCACCTATTTGGGGGCAGGGGAAGAAACCAAACCTTTGAAGATTACGTGTAGCTCTGCCAAGTGGTGACACCTGTCATAACATGAATAAACTACTAAGAGGTTGCATTTACCATTTGAAGTGCACTTTGTAGGTGAAATACAAGGAAATTGGTGCTCAGTGTAAGCCCAAATGTTAATTCTGTATGTGTTTTCAAATGGGGAAGGGAATAGGATGAATTGTGGGAGTTCTATTCTGATTAAACCACACCGTTTTCCTCATTCTTTTCAGCCATGGACTGTTCTAAGTTGTGGGTCCTGTGGGATAAGTAACCACTTGCAGATTTAGCCATGGTGGCAGCTGATAGATATCAGTATATAATTGCATAAGCCAAGCACTTATTTGCTTTTTCACATTTTTGCTGCTGTATTAAAAAAGGCCAATTATTGATGATTTCCAGGAAAAGCTCTGCAGTAATTTTTTTTTTTAATTGCATAAGCCTTTAGATGTACCTCAATCATTACATGTGTTTCATCAGTCTTTTTTTGTTGTTTTTTTGGTTGTTTGGTTTTGGTTTTTTTTTTGTTTGTTTGGTTTTTTGTTTTTTTGTTTTGTTAAAGGCTATGCAGTACTGCAGTCCAAATGCCTAGAAAGGCTGTAATTTCCTTGGATCATTATAACTCTATTGTAATAAAATGGGTAAAGTGCTTCATAGCAACCTTAGTGCTATTTTTTGCAGTCATGTTTTGACATTTAGATGAATGCTAACCCAGCTCACAAACATGAGGGCATTCAAGCTCAGGTGCCTAGGCATGGCCATGCACTCCATCTGCAAACCCTTTGTGCAGCTGTCAGGGTGCCTACAGAATGCCAGTCAAAAAGATAGGACCACCATCTTACCCAGAAATCACATTACAGGCATTCATATTTTCAGTGCATTTTACACTCTTCCCCAGCTCCTGAAAAGCCACTGTACTCATTTGCAGTTGACAACACATCCATCCAAATTCAATCCTACAGCAGTTTCCTAGGTAACTGGCACAGAAACCCTCTACACAGCAGAACGAGCCAAAACACCCGTTAGCGTTTCCATTTCTTTTCAATCCTTTTTGAAACATGCAAAGATACAAAAAAAAAAAACCACCACAAAAGCATTAAAAAAACCCAAACCCAAAACTAAACTAAACCAACCAACAACAAGAAAATGGCAAGGTATGTTCAGCAATCCATCTAACTTTCATCCAGGAAATTCTGCATCCGCCAAAAATTAGCTGA
Source organism: Pachyramphus minor (assembly GCA_013397135.1). Taxonomy (NCBI): domain Eukaryota; kingdom Metazoa; phylum Chordata; class Aves; order Passeriformes; family Tyrannidae; genus Pachyramphus; species Pachyramphus minor. Next base: position 320,974 of record VYXB01005647.1, read on the forward strand.
CATCTGGAGACAAGACCAATTTAAGGTCTGTAACTGTTTCTCAAGGGTTGGAACTCTATGGGTTATCTTCACAGATGCCAAAGACCTTTCTAGGCTCTGACTCATGCCAGTAGTGTGGACAGATACTTCTGAATCATGCTGGGAGTGAATAATTTGTGTCTCTGCTCTTCTTACCTCTCTTACCTTAGCCAGTTTCCAGTGGAGCCTTACAAGGGCTGCAAGGCAAGGACCATTATCTCCAGCCTATTAGTGGACTTCAGAGGAGGCATTTCTTCAGACTACCTTCTAACATCGTTTGGTTCAATGCTCCCCCAGGATCATGCCAACCCTCATCTCTAGCGTTCTGCATGTGGCTGCAGCTCACCTACCAGAGGTTCCTCTATCTGCCTCAAGAGAGAAAGACTCTGAAGTTCCCACTTTGAGACTGGTGTCTAGAGGACTCTGAAGGAGGAACAGCAATGAGGGAAGGAGCAAAGTGATCCCGAGTTCATTCTGGCTGCCTTGCTTGAGGCCAACAAGTGCAGCTGGTTCAGCAGTGCAGCTGTGGTTGCGGCAGCTGTGGTGAGGCAGAATGCATTTTCTTGTTTTGTGTGTGAGAAAAAAGCAAATTCCTTCCCCCACCTAATATCCAGATGAGTTGCATTTAGGCACTGGAAAAAAAGGTTCAGCCTGAAGCCAGGATCACATTAGAAGTGATTGGGCTGCATGCACACACACACACACACACACACACACACAGACACATGCACGGAGCTGATCACTACAAAAAGGTAATTAAGGTGAGAGGGAAACCTAGGAGTGGCTGACATAAAATACCCTAAAGGGGAGGAGTGGGTTCAGGAATGTGCATCTGAAGGGCTTGGTCCAGTGTCAGCTTCTGTGAACAAGTCCTGCTGAATCTTGCTCACATACCCAGGCGAAGCCAACTAGGCAGGCCTTCGCCAGCCTCATTCACAAGGAAGTGCAAAGGCTTCACAACCAGAGGCTGTAGCTTGCAGGCAAGGCCCTCCCATCTCTGCCTGCAATTGCGATAGTTTGCTGAAGGGCAGCATGTGCACATCAGACTGGAGCATAGTTCAAAAAAAGTAATTGTTGCCTGCAGCTGTCCTCACTTCAGAGCATGTTATAGCAGGTTGTAGGCTGCTGTAAGCTATGCCAACCACTAACTCAAAAAACTTTTCTAGCAACTAAGCATTGCCAGGATATAAGGATACACTAGTCAAGTCTCTTGGAACAGCCTCTTCTCCAGGAGGTTGGAGGAAAAATTCTAGGGACACCTTCTGTTGACCTCCTGTGTCTTGCACAGAAGAGGAGAGCTTCAAGAAGATGGAAATTCAGGGTTAAATGTAGGAAGTTTTGTGCTGTGACCTAGTGTGAAGGTTAAACACAGAGTACAGCTGCCCTGCCATGCTAACTAAGTTGAGAACTGGTAGTTTTACAATTGCAGACTTTTATGCTAGTGATCTCCCAAACCACTTTATAACAAGTGAGCACTTCCCTCATTGCAGTCCAGCAGAACCCTGAAGTTCCTGAAATGCAGTTGCACAAGCAGGGAACAGCAAAGCATGTTGTGCCCTGCTGACCCTCAGAGTTATACCAAGGTGAGTGTCATTCTTCTGGTTGTGGTCCCCTTTTAGATTTCCAACAGCTGGGTTAGAGTCCTAAACTGGCACTGTGTGTTGTTAGCCCCACTGTTATTTGGGTAGAGAAGCCCAAGAACTGGCCTTAGGGCTCAGCCCTTGTAGGTTTACACTCTCTGATGGCCTTTATCTGGGCAGTGAGGTTATCCATGCCAGGTTAGCCTGAGCCCAAATCCCAGGAAAGTTTAGTTTTACTCTTTGAGGATGTTGGTGAGCTGAAGGCATGAAGACTCGTTTGACAACTTAAATGCCACACTAAGGTGCATGGAGCTACATAAAACAGTCCTGTGCAGTTCCTTCATGGTGCTGTGTTTTAATGGTATCAAACTAGACCTTGCTCCCCCAAAGTTAATCTGCTTTTTTTTGTCCCCTCTGTCTGAGCAAGATCTTTTCTCTTATGCCCTTGTCAACTGACCTTTCTTAGATAGCAGCTAGATGAGCAGTATCTCAGTTATCAAACCATTTTGATTGTCAGCAGTAATGTGTTCTTTTTTCTCCTTAAACAGGTTATCATCAAAGTTTAATAATGCTCCAGCACAAGCTTTCACTGGTTGCAAGAAATTTTCCTGATACCTCTGACTTGCAGCTTAATAGGAAAGTAACAAAGGTGTAGTGAGGGAACAGCACAGTCTAACAATAAAAGCAGCACATGGAAAACAAAATGAGACTTGTCACCGATCGGCACAGTAGCCTGACATTAATCTGTCAGAGCAGCTGCCACAAATAATGCAGGAATGGGGACAAATGTGTTTTTTTTAACACTCCTTAATGTAACCGCATTGATTTAAGTGAGTTCATAATCACTACTGAATCAGAGAAAAGGGTGGGCTGTCAAATACAACCATTATTTCTCTTTATGCCTTATGAATCTGCCTTCAAAACTTTGGAGTTACAACCATTTTGAGAGCTCTTACTTGCAACCAGCGATCACACATCCGGTCTCACTGTACATGCAGGGAACACCCGACACTTTGGAAAGAACATTCTTTCTTTCTTTTCTTTCTTTCTTTTCTTTCTTTCTTTTCTTTTTCTTTCTTTCTTTCTTTCTTTCTTTCTTTCTTTCTTTCTTTCTTTCTTTCTTTCTTTCTTTCTTTCTTTCTTTCTTTCTTTCTTTCTTTCTTTCTTTCTTTTTCTTTTCTTTTCTTTTCTTTTCTTTTCTTTTCTTTTCTTTTCTTTTCTTTTCTTTTCTTTTCTTTTCTTTTCTTTTCTTTTCTTTTCTTTTCTTTTCTTTTCTTTTCTTTTCTTTTCTTTTCTTT
>VYXB01005647.1:324204-587295 GCA_013397135.1 Pachyramphus minor
CAACTACCAAAATAAAAAAGGGAAAAGCAGGTTAAGCCCTGAAGAGTGGTTCACTGCTGTGGTGACATCTCCTCTTCCTCCTTTACATTTTGGGGTTTGTTTCAAGGAATATTTGAATGCCACAACAGAAATCTAAAAAAAAAGCCCCCACATATAGTAGAGCTGAAGGATTATATAGATAGCACAGCAGTGATCTATGGTACAGCTGTGATTTAATTCTGTTTCAAGCTCTCCAACAAAAGAAAATCCAATGGGTTTCTCCCCTCTGTCTTTTTATGAATTAAAAAGCCCTGAGAGCTGGGTTATTTGTATTTTAATATGAATGGTTTAGGAATGCTGTTCTTTTCTACCAACAGGCTGGGGGATCAAGTGAGCATCTGGCAAGCACTGGAGTAAAACAGCTGAGTCCAGGCACCAAACTACACTATACTTTGCTTCACAGTTTACAGGAGCAATGACCAGGAAAAGGACGAGAGGAGGGAATCAGCATTTCTTACATTTTCTAGGAAAGCAGATACTGTATTTCAGCTGTCTCATAAATCTCAGGACCTTTTCCCTACTAAGTAAAAAGAAGCAAAAGAGGTCAGCAAGCCGCTCTTAACCTGCCTGTGAGAAGCTTGTTGATACTCCTTATTTCCAGCAATTACAACCTTTATGTGCCTTTTGAGACTAGGTACAAAAAAACTCAAAGATTATTTTATGCCATCAACTTACTTTTCTGTCCTGGTTAACTCCTAGAGAGTCAGAAAGGAACACAGTGAATCACACCTTTTTGTCAAGCCCTGCTGTTTCCTGTGCTGAAGTAATGAAGCTGGGCCAAATACTTTGACCCTTCAGGAAGATATCCGCTGCCATCTGCGAGGCAAACTCTCTAATTGGCTGCTCTTCTTTTTGGAGCTTTCAGTCAAAAAGACAGGTGCCAAGCAATTATGCCACAAGTTTTTCTCTGGGTCTCCCTTTTTTGTCCTCCCAGCTGAACAGAAGTGCCATTTCTTTCCCTTCCTTCCTCCAGAGAGCTCTTGCCCTGCTCTCCATAGGGACCTGCTTCTGGTTTACAAATCACAGAGCACCTGACTTCTTTACCATCTTAGGCAAAGCTTTATCAGGGCTGATGCAAGATCTCTCACACAACATAAGTTTTTGAGATTAAATATACCCTTTACATCCCCTTAAAGTTAAGCTCACATTGAATGTTTCAGACCATGTATGAAGAAGAAAGTGTGGCCAAGCTGTACATAAAAACTGCTCCATTAGAAAAAGCTGCCTACCAGACATCCAGTCCTTCTAACCTGTAGTTTGAGGGGCATCCAGGGACTCATTCCAAGTCCAGACTTGTGTTCTCTACCTGGTCCAGGAAAAGCTGCACTCTAAGGCCTTCACAGTTCTAAGACACCATTCTACATAATTTTTAAGCACTTATTTTTTATTGTAATTGCCATTATGTTCTTTTGTCATTCCTACACACTCAGGGGTTGGTCACTTTAGACCCTGTCACTCCGGGAGAAACGCATCCCTTTCCCTTTCAAAAACGGGAGGAATGAAGTTTGTGGGCCCTCTCTTGGTTCTTTTTGCTGCAGCTTTAACAAAAAGCCGCCCAAGCATAATGCTGCTGCTGCTGGATTTGGCTTCTAACAGACCACTCTGCAACTAAATATTTAGAAAATATTTCCTTCTGAGCTATATCTCACCCTCGGAATTACTGAAAATAATATTTGATATTTTTTGTTCTTACATGCTAGTGTAATATTGCCATGTCTGCCTTGTGTGTGGATGCTTGTCCTGCAGTATGCAAATACAATTATCAAACAGATATTTTTTTAGTATATACCGTAACATTTCATTTCTATGTTACAATATTTGCTGGATTTGCAAATCTTAAATTTGGTTTAAATTGCATAACAAGATTTCTTAAAATATCTAAGATTGTCTTACTGCCATTTGTATGAGCTTGTTCTAAATGGGATTATTCTGTCTTCTGTACTTAGTGCTCTAGCAAGTCAGACAACAGGGTCTAAAGACTAAGCGGGGTTACTGGAAAAGCAGAGGTGGTAAGTGCTGCTGTACCTCCTGAAGAGTAGGAGACTGGAACGTGAGACATGTCTATGAAAGACTCTTTCTATAGAAGCTGGTATGCACAGAAGAAAATAGCAGTGTCCAGCTTAGGTGTGTAGATTAGAAGTTTTTTTTGGCTGTAGTTCAAACACAGTGACAAGGTTTAATACAGAAGATGCTACTTCCTGATACTTGTCAGTGTAAAAAAGACCTTGGGAGCCAGGAGAAGAAAGAAGATAGGATATTATTATGTCATTTAAGTCTCTGAGGACATCACAACTGCTGTTTCTACATTTATGTTCTGCTCTTTCTGTATCTGTGCAATGTCTCTGAAATGGTGAATTACACCTACCCCCATTTAATTAATCATGACTGCAGAGACCAATACCTAGATTCTCAAAGTCACACAGAAGTATATATTCTGCTGACATAAATAAGATGGAAATGTTTAAAAAAAGGACTCAATCTTCACTGAAATTAACGATTTCAGACATAATGAAAATCCACAAAGATGGTGATATCACACAGCCTTTCACTACAGATCCCCTGCTTTACCAGGTGAGCCATTACTGAGTTGTAACTGCATTTTAGCAGGGATCTGAAATTGTAGACATGTTAAAAGTGATCAGAATACAACATTCTGAGTTGTCCAGTGGGCATTATAATAATGAGCTGCTGCTCATCTCTTTTTGAAGGCAATTTTTCCAGGGGTCATCTATGAGATTCTGTAAAAACCCTAGGTATCTCACTTTTACCAGCCAGCAGCCAAAACCTCCAAAAGACTCTGCTGTAGACAATGCCTTTCTCATAATAGCAGAGGCATAAATACAGCTGTATTTGCCTTCTTCGAATTTCTCTATTTATCACTGTATTGATTTTTGTATTGATCACTACAGATTCTGACAACTTTTTACCCTTTCTCTCAGTTCCTACTAGTGTTGAGCATTAAGACACTTTGACTCAATGGCAGAATGTCTAAGGTTTTATGTCCCAATGCACAACTATGGATTCAATTCATACCAACAACTATAAAGTACCTACCTAACCAAGGAGCATTTCATTAGACCACACTGTGCAGCTCAATCATTACCATCACCTAGACTCAAGAAGGAGTGAAGGCAGCTTCCTCTCCTGTCTCCAGCACCTCAGGGACGAAGAATTTGGATAACAGAACTCGGAAGAACATTTGATCTATGTGACATGCCTGCCACGCACAAACTCTTTCATAACCACGTTATTTAACTACCAGCATGCATGGTCATCCCTGCAGACACTGAGAGAATTCATACATGACCTGTGAATTTTCTTTTTCCCCTAGAGAGAACTTGATAGGCTGGGAACAGAGTTCTTGATAGCTTTTAGTACTCAAGATGGCTGGAATACTCATTACCTGACTTGAGAAATCACATACTTAGTCTCAACAATAGTCTGCTTTCTTGCAGAATTATAGTAGGGTAACATAGAGTGAACATTTGGGGCTTTAAAGCAAGACTGTCATGACTTTCTTCATTTAAGGCAAAAGAAGATTACAAGTCCCATAATGCTTTTTCCTAAATGGCCTATGGACAGTAGCATAATGACTACACAGGAACAGCAAATGGCCAGCTTCACAGAGGACAAGTAACAGGCTATAAGTAGAACCTTGCAGTACACAGAAGAGCCACTGAAGGTCCACTCTGAACTGGTCTTCTGTGTATACCATATCATATCTGGGCTTAATCTGACTTTCAAAGCCATCATTTGTTTGTGCAAACAGGCCATGAAAGCGCACATCATTTCTCTTTGAATTACAAAGACATGAGATCAAGAATCTCTGTCTTAGCTAAACCACCCTCAACAGTTCTGATGCCTCTCTAACACAAAGGTCAAGGCCAAACCCTTTTCTCTGGTCAGAAAGAGGGACATAAATTTGCATCTCAATATAAAATTTAGAATATTTACTCATCATGAAGAAAATAACTGTCTGATTATATGGCAGGGATTATGAGTTTAATAATCTTTGCTTTCCCTCTGTGTATGACATATATATAAGGCAGTACTGCATTCTCAAGGGAAAACAAGAGGGAACCGAAGCTGATTTATTTGTGTATTATAATCCCAACACTCAGCAATGAATTTTTAAAAGGCAACAGTCCCTAGGAAAGGAGTCCAGCACACAACTTATCTGACCTAGTACAGTCTACTACTTCATTCCTAAAATCTTGGCATATATGATGCCTATAAACCAGAAAAAACATAAATGAAATAGTTCAGCATGTTCTTTTGCTGCCATACTTTATGTGCTCTGGGGGAGATCAGAAATTCTGGACTTTATTTATTTCTCAGGATCAGAAATGGAAAGATATCCTAGTGTTGGATATAATATTCGAAGCCTTGAGATTAATGAATTGAGAGCTTTTTGCAATAGCATAACATATTCTGGTTTTAACCAGATCATTCTCACCACACAGAATAACATGACTTTTGTTGAGATTTACCATGTTTAATTAGTCATTTTTTCAGTAGCTTAACCATGTATTCAGATAAATAAAGTAATAAACAAAAGTGTTCAAATTGAGACAATACTGTCTTTATGTTATTTTTAAATTGTGATCAGGTATCTGTGGGACATGGAAAACTAAAAATCAAACAAAATACATAATCTTTGCTTCTCTAGTAAAATTTAGTGCCAAATTCTGCTCTCAGGTAAATGTCTATAAAGCATTGTCCATAACAACACAGGGCGTATTTATGGGTTTAAAAAGTGTCAAAGATCAGTAGTTGTTCTCACATCTTAAAGGCTCAACACACAGCAAATGGAGAGCTGGTGTCTGGCTGTAATACATATTGCCCTGCTGGCCTACTGCAAGCAGTCACAACATCGCTCTACAACAAACTTATTTGATTTCACCCAAGGATAATTCAGCTAAATTTTTTTTTTATTTCAATTTGCCTGCTTCAAGTAATGAGAGCACAATTTGGCTTCTTTCTCAGGGAAAAGGAAGCCAACCAAACATGACTTTCACCAGGCCTCACTTTTTGGCCCCAGATTTCAACATGTACTATTACAGCAATCAAAAGAACCATAGAAATTACTTATCATTTTACTGTTCCTTACACATTTCACACAGTCCTGCAGCAAGCAGAATCACAGATGAACCTTAGAACATACAGAGAGCACAACTACTACACTGGACATGAAAAGGAAATTTTATTAAACATGTTTACATAACATGAGTTGGAAGTTCATTTAAAAGCACAGGGGAGTGTTAAGACAAGTGGTCAAAATAGAAAGATACTATTGAATTATAACTAGTTGGTGTTTGGCCACTAAGACAGAACATGATCTAGTAGTAGTGCACCAATGCTTGAGTTCTTCCTGCTCAGCAGGTCGAGCAGTAACCAATTTATGCCCTATGGAAAGATGGGCAGAATAATTCCCATATGTTGAATAATAATAAATAGTTCACTTGGTGCAGGCAGTATGTCTATGAATTAAAATCTAGTGTGTACACAGTTTCTACATGTGTTACAGCCCCACAGTAGGAATCTACACCAAAATAGTTATTAGAAGGAATTTGGTCCGTACTACATCACGTTTTCCATAGGGTAAAAAATAAAGTCCATCTATAGACATTTAGCACCAGACCCACAGATCTAGCCTGGCTAAAACCTGCAAAATGTCTATAAGAAAAATGGATGGCTTAGATTTCTTGGTTACTTCAGTATAGTAATTACGAGCAAACTGTACAAGTACATGCAACATACAAGCTGGCCTATGTGGAACTAACATACATTATTAAATAACCTTTGTCATCTCTTTTTACAAAACGTGCATGCAGCTTTGAACAGTTCCAAGTCATGCTGCTCTATTTTTGTGATCACAAAATTGAATGGCCTGTAAAAGGAGGGGAAACATATCAATGCACCTGCAGGAATCTGCAGTTCTTCGCACATTTACAGAATATCACAAGGGATTTCAAGGCCAAGAAGAACTCAAATGAATAAAAAGCAAATTGAAATTTGACTTTTTTTTTCTCCAAAAAGTAAGATATCTTGCGTTAAAAAATCAAGCCTTGTGCTTGCATCAATCTCAAAGAAATGTAAACTAAAATTTGATAAAAACATTAGTAAGTGCAGAATATTTCAACTGGAATTTCCAGCGAAACACTGAACAACTCATACCATGCTCTATCCAGGGCAGACAGGTGCGTCTGAAGCGACACACATCAGAGAAGCCTGGGTACAGCTGAAAGTGTCATATGCTCAATTCATTCCTGGTCAACATTTTGGGAAGTCAAATATACATTTATACACAGAAACGTAAGTATTTCCTCTCCATTTCTAGGAGGAAAATTGCATTACAAGTAACATATTCAATGTCAAAATTAAGACTAAAGCTGCTTTATACCAGTCCCCAGCAGTAGTTGCAGAATTCTTCAAAATTCTTCCATGCAAAACATCATAAACATAAAAGTTATTATATATATATAATGCAAACATATCTGCTTTTTACAAAGAAAAAGTGGCACTGTGATGATCATTTATTTTTAGGAAGATAACTTAGATTGGTCATTTGTTCTGGGTTCCCATGTGAGAGACTTGCAAGTACCAGAACTGAGAAACGATTTGAACTCACTGGAATTGTAACCTGTGGCTGTTGAACACTTTAACGATGCTTACAGAGATATGCTTCAGCCCTTTTTTGTTTGGTTTAGAAAAAGAAAGGAAGGGTCTCTGTTAGCATTGTGAGGACTTCTACGAAACTAGCAGAATCATGTGGCAAAAAACTTGTGGAAGTGAAGTACAGAAAAACTGTTGAAACACCAGGAAGGTAACACTGCTTGAGGGCTCTGTCAAAATGTGAAAAATGCAACATTGTTAACAGAGTGAGAGCTTCCAGTTTGGGTCATCTTTGACTTCGATCAAATCTAAAAGTCCCTCTCTTTTTTCTTTTCTTTTTTTCTTTTTTTTTTTTTTTTAATTATTATAAGCATCAGTGATAGCCCCTAAGAGATTAGCCATATGTGATATACCTTTGTTCTGTCAATTTAAGCTATCTCTTAACAAACAGACATATGTTTGGATAACTACTACAAATAAAAACAGAAGTGATTGTCTCTCTCCAACAGTGTTTTTTGATTATGTGAATATCTGGTTCCAATTGTTATCCTGGGTGATGTTTTTATTAGACAGCACCTGCTACTACGATCTAATGCAAGGAGGCCCAGTTGAACTTTCCAGAGATGACTGGGAAGCCCTGCGTGTCAGGGGAGTCAATGTTGGATCCACTAGCGATGAAGGTGGAAATAATTTATACCAGCCTATTACCACACTGGACAGATCTAGTTCCTCCAGAAGGATCTGGGCAACTCCCATGAAGCATTTGTGGTCCATTCGGCCATAGTCTCCCCAGACTATTACCTGGAAAAACATAAAATTAAGGTTCAGCATTGTCCCCAAATCTGTGTTTATATGGGATTACATACTTACACCCATGCTTATATATGTGCACTCCTGCTGTTATGTGTAGCATAAGGAAAATGTTACTCTCAAAAGTGAATGATTGCTTCCCTTTTGTGGGAAAACCTTACGGCAGGACAGGAGTGTCAGGCAAGAAAAGAGAAATGTCTCATAGTCAGACATTTTGCAAGTCTGAAACCACAAGCCACAAGGACGTGTTTGCTGGTATTTATAAAATTAAATGCTTATGAGTTGGAATGGGTTTACACACACTGGTTAAATTTAAGCAAACATGCAAGTGCTTCTCCAAATGACAGCCTAAAATGGGGTTAAGAAGCAACTGACCTGAAGGACTTTACCCTGTGGACTTTCTTCAAAAACCAGTGTCTGTTGGTACAAAGGATCAAGGGTCTTCCTTGCAATTCTTGTCTTCTTCTTAGCTATACATGCTCCATTTTCCAGTAAATACACTTTGACATAGGGAGCTGCAAACAGAACATTATTGATGTTATATTTGGACTTACAGTGCACATCTGAGATGCAAGACAAATGCCTTAAAAGGAAACTGAGTGGAAATAAAATGACCAGCATTATCTTCACTGTATCTTCACAATTGTATAATATGAATACAATTATATTCATAAAATAAATGACACAGTCCATAAGAAATCAATTTAATTTTTATAAACTTTGAATATAATGATGTAAGATGTTACTAACAACGATTACACTTCATGTCTGTCATTTTAAAAACACTTTATTTTTCCAGGAATTAATTGTCACTGACAGTTCTTCTGGAGTCTCTATTTTGCTTAGGGGTCAGAGATAGTTCAAAACAAAAGAAATATTTAAAACTACATCACTCCAATAACACAGACATTAATTGCTATTTCATCTTCAGCTCCTAAAGAAGTCGCAAAGTACCATTTTGGCTAAATGTTATCTAAAACAACTGTTCCAGTTGTTACAATAAGCAGTCTTTGTGGTATCGATTCTAAAGCTCTTCTAATAGAGATTTCTATAAATAACTCAAAATTCAACAAATGTCCTTATAAAATGATACAGTACTAAATCTCATTCATTATCCAAATTATTGACACTAACTAGCACAAGCTGCTGTCTTCTTGAAGCACTGTTGTGTACAGAAGACCCTGGCATGTGGTCTTTTTAAATTTGTTTGTTCAAAGAATTTTCATCCATTCTTCATCTCTCTTCATGGAGAACAAACACAAAGGACCTCATCTATATCGACAAAGCCCTTCTTAGATACATGACTTGCCTAAGACACACAGAAATATTTCTGCAAATGTTCCTTCCAGAACAGATGCTGAGTTGCTGAAAATTATTCCTTGAAAGGTGGCATGCAACTGGCAGATGTGAGGTGGTAAAAAGTAGACATTTGTAGCAAGGATATATCCATGCACACATTTCCTTGTTGAAAAGCAAACCAAACAAATGCAAAGGTAGTGACAGCTAAGAAGGACCTCAAAAAAATCTCCAATCCCCAGTTCATTAATGTATTTCATATCGTTGTTTTCTGTTCATATATTGTCTATTTTTTTCCATACCTGGGGTAGATTTGGAGCCAGGTTTTTGTGTGAGGCCACGGGCTCTAATGACTTCTACTTCTAACTGGCCTTTTTTATCTACCATTCCAATCTGGATGTCACCTGAGAGGAAGAAGAAGGAAATACACATTTTAGAGAAGAAGTACAGCTCAGGAAATTGGGTATAAGAAGGAGAAACAGAAAGACCATCTTGATATTATTCTTCTGTCTTATTGTGCTTGTTGCCTCTCCTCCTGATTCCTTTAATTTCTCCATCCTTTACCAAGGACTAAATGATATATACTTAGGAAGCATGATGCCCTGTCTTGGTGTACAGTTTATACCAGACGAAAAGAGGTATTTTTTCTTCAAAAGTCTTCAACAAGCACAGGGGTGAAAATGTTCCTGTTTTTATCAATATTCCACACACCCATTTTTGGTGTGAATAAAATATTGCAGTGTATTGAAAAAATAAACTGCTTTTGTTTCTAAGTAGTCAAACTCATTTTCCTGCCTGAGTTTTGACATTTCCTGCAGAGAAAAATGGAAACTGCTTAGTCTGAGACCAGGCACTGTTCTGATCTAGATCAATGAAAACCAAGGGAAGTCAACTATAAGCTGATGCTCAAAGCATTATATCTCTATAATTTCACATATCATGGAATCAGCTGGGTAGAAATCTAACAGGTCACTTAGAATAAAAAATGCACAGTATGACATGGGTAGATATGTGACACTTGGGCAAATAAATGAACTACATGCATGAAACACGAGTATGTATATATTTGACATGTAAACTCTGATTGTCTAAAAAACCAAACTAATGAATAGATAGTCCCAAACTATAAAATTGGGGTCTGGATTTAGAGAAACAGCATTTTGAAATTAACTGGGCATGAGATTTTCACATGTTTCTCTAACAGCATATTAAAGCAATATTTATACCTCAATATGTGAAGTATGACAGAGCAGTAGGGAAAATTTTTTTATCAATCAAACTTTGCTTGAATAAACATAGCTCTGTGTTAAACTAAAAATAGGTGAGGAAAATTGCAACAAGCCTTTTTAAGGAGCACATCTCTGTATTGCATATCCAAAATAAAACGTGTCAGGGAACCAGAAGGGGGAGCAATAATACAAACATTTTCAAACTGTCACTTCTGAAAGGATACCAAACAGAAGGTATTCTGAAAATTGCTAAAAAGCATGATGAATTGTTTTTGGGAGGGGCAAAACTTGAGCCTTTAGTAAATAAAGTAGTTCTAAGAACTTAAAATAAATGCATTACTCAAGTTATCTGCAGAAAAATCTTTAGTCACAAAACAAGATTAAAATAAAGAGACGGAAGAAATACAGACCCTTACATTCATACCAATAAAGCCACTTAGATATTTATTTGGCAAACAATCTCACAAATATATTTTCTTCAAAATAACAATAAAAATATTATTTTAATAAATTTGGCAATTATTAATGCTTTAGTAGCAGTCATTTGGATTTATACAGCAAGTCTTGCCTTAGAGGGTACTCATAGCATTCTCAGGATAGTTTTCCTTCTTCTAATGAGTTGGGAAGAAAAAAACTCTTCTGCAGTTTTTCTTTCTGTTTCTCTCCTTTTCAGATGGGTGTCAGTAGCCCTTCCTAAAGCTGATTTTCCCGAGACAGTTGTACTGAGGTACTGGGCATTTATAATTTCCAGCAGGAGGAGTATCATTACACTAGTGGATCAAGGTCTCCTCACTCAGCATCCTAAAACATGCCTAAGAACTGCTCATATATAAGCAAAAAAAACGACAAAAAAAACCCAAAGCCTTTCCAAAGATACTTACACAGACCTGCAAAGCCCTGCACTATTGCACTCCTTGTACAACTCCCACTCTGTTCATACAAAGAAGATGTAGCTAATGCTACTATAAGAAATTACAGACAGGTCTGTAACATAGAGAAGATCACAGGTAGCCCCAGGCAGCTGTTGTAGAAAATCACCTTGTGTCTCTCATGGCAAACACTGGCTTTATCAGCGACTGATAAATAGGCATTGCAAATGTGGGCAGAAGTTTCACATTCTGAGATTAGATGAACTTGGAAAAACGCAGTTTGGCCAGCAATCCTCTGTCACAGGCAATATAATCTGTGTCAAGGGAATTCCAGACAGCTGAGATTTTGCAGCAAGCCAGTTTTGGAGAAGCCACAATAATTCTGAGTGGGAAGTAAAACCCCTATATTCAAATGGCAAATAAGATAGCCAACACCTTAAATGGAGCAAATACTGTTTCTCGCCCCACATTTGATGCTAGCGTGCTAGAAACACCAGTGACTGCACGTAGGAACTTCATGTGTACAGTAAAGGAAGACACTTTGTAAGTCTTTTTGGTGTGGTAGTCTGGCAGTGTGTGCCTTAGTTGACTGTCTTATTAGTCCTTTAACAGAGGACAACATATTATTCTTACCCATGGCAGGGGTTGCCAGTGTTTGCCGGCCTACTAACTGTGCAGGTCCAAGTCCATCGAGGAAATCGCTAAACTGACTGTCAGCGCCCAGCCGTACTCCAGGAAATATTAAGCTGAAACAAAATAAAAGCTGGTTAAGCATAAGATCAGGATTAATTTCTATTGTCCTACAGTATTTACCTCAAAAGTACTACTGATACAAGGCAAGCAGCTCAGGATGCACAACCCCAAATCATTCTGCACCATCAGGAATGAGCTGTTTCCCATGGACTCCAAAGCAGTGTTAGTGAAATTCTGCACATGGACCCAAAGTAGTGCATAAAACAGGTTCTCAGAACTAAGCAGTTCTCCAGGAGCCATGAAGAGTCTAACAAGTGAATAAACTGTAAGTGACCTTGTATGAGAAAACATAAAAGAAAAAACATAAAACATAAAAGTTTCAAGAAATTTAATCACCTGTCCTTCATTCTTGAATGTTTGACTTAGATCCAAACCCCACCTGCATCAGTTAGAGCAAACAGGAAAATCTGATGTACACACTAAATTAATCTGATTGCTGAAGATGTTTAATGAAGCAGTAAACTGGCAGGTAGTGCTAGTGATGATTAGAGTTAAACCTCACACCACTGCCTAGCCAAAATATTCTGGTAGAAAAATCTGGTACCCACCCCTCTTTCAACAAAAAACTGAACAGTAATACATAGGCACAGAATATATGGAAACATTCAAATCCAGGTTAGATGGGGTTTTAAGCAACCTGGTGCAGTTGAAGATATCCCTGCTGAGAGCAGGAGGGTTAGACTAGATCCTTACAGGTCTCTTCCAACTCAAACTATTCTATGATGCTGATTTCTGCTTTTCCAAGCTACTTTCTTATATTCCAGAGTCTCCACTTTATTTTTATTTTTATTTTTAGAGACAGAGTCTTCAAACAATGACAAAAGAAACAGTCTCTTGAAGACTAATTGCTCTTACTGTGCCTGCATAAACATATAGATAGTTTGTGATAAAAGTTGGTCAGAAAATATCATAGAATCATAGAATATCCTGAGTTGAAAGGGACCCACAAGGATCATCAAAGGCCAACTCCTGCCCCTGCACAGGACAGCCCTGAGAGTCACACCATGCACCCAAGATTATTGTCCAAATACTTCTTGAACTCTGTCAGGGTTGGTGCTGTGACCACTTCCCTGGGGAGACTGTTCCAGTGCTCAACCACCCTCTGGGTGAAGAACCTTTTCCTAATGTCCAACCTAAACCTCCCCTGACACATTTTCATTTCATTCATTAGAATTTGCTTTTCACTAGAACACTCAGTTTTTCCAAACGTTTAGTTTTAATTTTTTTTCTTTAATAGGATTTCTTTAGATGGAGGTGTAAAAGAATCTCAAGTTCTCCAGTTCAACCATCAGCCCACCACTTACAGCATTCACTTAACCTTGAGATGCAGCTTCAAGCCCAGCCCTTCTGACAAGACAATCTGCTTCTCACCCCAGTGTCATTACCCTTTCACTCTTGCTCCTGCTATGAAAAGTTTCTTGCTTGTTTCTTTGGCTTTTTTCCCCAAGACATGTTACATTTTGCCACACTTTGACTAACATTGAAAATATTCACTTGAGAACACATGTCCAGTTATACATGTAATAATGAAGGTTGAGAAGTACACACTCACCTTAATGTATAGTAATTCTAGTCCATTAAACTCCACCAAGCGTGTACCTGGGGTACCTACTGCAGGGATAGCTGAGCTACATATCTAATTAGTCTTAGGAAATGCAGCATAAGGCATGTTACTGTCTGCAAATGATGTGACGCGATCCTGGAAGTGAAGTCAGGGTCACACACACACAAGGAAGGACAAGAAACCTGTGCAAACTTAACATAAGCACTTCCTAATTTTCATCATTATCTGCCTACAGTAATGGCAAGAGCGAACTTCAGACAAAACACTACTTAAGGAACCAAAGTCAAGATCTTGCTGATTTTGATGGGAATCTCACAGGAGAGAAAAAAAATGTTGCAAACAGCTCCACTATTCTGAATACAAGCTGCTGTCAAAAGCTGATTCAATGTTCACACCAGACATAACACCTGAAGGTAAAGCTGACCCTTCTAATGTTAAAAAACAAGCACAGAGGAGGGAGAGAGGGAGATGATTTTAGAATCAGCTGGCACAGTGCCTGCACCCTAATTATGTAACAGAGCTACATGGCTTCCCCTCCACTGAAATTGTGTCCAAATCATGTTCTTCAAATAAGCCAGTTATGCATGTGGGGGAAGTAATTGAACAGTAGAAACTTGTTTTATTGGTCATCTTTCTTACCATTTAACTTTCTTCTTTCACTGTCATTTAAACCCAGAGCTGCTGTAAACTAACATTATTCTATATAACTCCTGCAAATTTGAAAGCAGCTGGGGATTTGCTCCACAACTAAATCACAGAATCATAGAAAAACAGGTTTCAGAGAGGTTTTCTAAGACAGAAAGTGCAGCATCCCACTGAACAGAGCCCTCTGGCATCTCTTTTGCCTATGGCATTGTGCGCTGTTTAAGGAACGTTTCTCTTCTCTCATTTCAGCAAGATATATTTAACTTTTTCACCCAAGTTTTGTTGTCTGCCTCCTTTGGCCCATTCTTCCAGGCTTCCCTTCAGAGTCACCAGTAGAGATTGGTGGTGTTCTCACTTCACTGAACTCACTGTTTCTTTAGTCTTGTCAGAGATTGGAATAGAGATGTGGAGGTCAGGGAGAACAATCCTTAAGGCTAAGTCAAGTACAAAGTGAGTTTGGAGTCATGAAATAAAGCTGAGGTATACTGAAAATCAGGAATCAACCAGAAGAACTGGTAACTCTATCAAACCAAAACATAGTGAAAAGTTAGTGTGCCAAAAGATTGGATCAAAGAAGCAGGACAAACATGGTCAGATATGAAGATAGCTATTGCATGAGACATCTGAGAGGTAAGAATTATCAGAGGCAGAGGTGATGCTAGTGCAGCAAGAGATGGGGAGCAGGCGCAGGTGCTGAGGAGGACATGAAATACAGATTGTGTGACTACCAACTTATGATAGCTCGAAGATATGCCTAGTTCTAAAGGATAATTTTCAAACCAAGTCCCACTATGCACAACCAGTCTGCAATATGTCCCAATAGAAAGCAAGCGCTCTGTTTACTTATCAGGCTTGCTCTCCTCACTGCCTTACTCAGAAGACGATTCTGAAATCAACAGTTTAAGGCTTTACCTTTCTGTCCTCCAGATGCCTGCTGTGACCTCCAGATCCAGACCTTGGCCTTGCCCAATCTGCCCTAGCCTTGCCAAATGGGTTTACACATGATGGAGGTGGAATAAAAGATTTAGCTGCTCCCCAAAAAATTTCCTGACCCTTAGTGCTGGGCTCCCACCTCTCCTCTCCACTGCTAATCAGGAAAACAGGCTCCCACAGCTGCTTCTTAGGAGGGTCCAGTTTATTGGGCCCTTCGTTAGGGAGGTAAGAGACTGATGCCTTACAGATTGACATTCCAGCATTGAGAGAAGAAGGAGGATGGCAGGATGGAGTGTTGAAAGGGTAACAGTAATGCCCTATCAAGGCAATCATAATGGTAAAAACTAGTCCCTCATTCTTCACTTGATCCTTATCTGATTTGGTTTTGAATTATTCATGATGTAGCCTGTTTTTCTTACCTGGCTCTTAAAATTCTTAGCATTATCACAGAATCACAGAATGGTTAGGGTTGGAAGGAACCTTAAAAGTCATCTAGTTTTGATGCCCCTGCAATGCTCAAGGACATCTTTCACTAGATTAGGTGACTCAAAGCCCCGTCCAACCTGATGGTGAATACTTCCAATCCACAACTTCTCTGGGCAACCTGTTGCAGTGTAGTAAAAAACTTAGGATGGTCAATGATCTGATGATGAATGCACCTTTCCACAGATGCTTGCCACCATCACAGCAGCCTTGGGTCTTTGTGCCTCATATAGTGTGTAGCAGCAATTGTGGTAACACAGTAAGCATATAAAAAGATGAAGCCAAAGAAGTCTAAATCTCTCATTTTGTTTCCAGGTCTATAGGGTGCATTTGCTTATCCCCATGTTCCCTTTTTGTGGGGAGTCATCTTCTAAGAATTCCCTAGTGACCACTGTGCATTGGCACATGTGGTAGAGTCCCACTGAGAACTGTGAGGAGACTGGAGTATTCATGCACTCTTTCATGTCAGAACTCCCTTTGTTCTCCTTTCCTACATGTTGAGTTGTTTTGAAGTGAATGAAAACAGCTGCCCCATTCTCCACAGCTGTCTGCCTGACTTAGCTGATGGGGCAGCTGGACTTCAGGTTTACAATTCTCAATAAGAGACTTGGATCAACTCCAAACTAAACTTTCTTTGTATATAGTATTACTGAACAGAGTCTCATATCACAGGGATTCATGTATGATGTCTGAAGTTTACCTCTGAGGTAATCAAAACATAACTTAAAGTACCCACATGTTTTGCTACGAATAATGCAGTCTGAACTTAGTTGCCTTTTGATGAACAAAATGTCTCACTGGATGACAGGGAAAATAAGAGTTCTTAAGAAGTCCTGTCTTGATTTCAATTTCCAAGAAATTTATGTCATGTGCCTAAAATAGTGCAATTTTTCAAAATGTTGCAAGAGGAAGAATCTGTACACAGAGTCATTCCCTTCAGCTAGAGCTTGGGACATCCCAAGTAACTTGGGAAAGAAAATTCTCCTTCAGTAAAAACTTCTCCTACATTACTGATATTTTTAATGCCACTTACTTGCCCTCAGAGCTATAACTATGTATGCTGCCATCAGTGGATTCCCGACTTGGCTGTCGAACCATACGACTTCTCATCTCTGCTGCCATTCCTGTTTCTGTGCTTCTCTGTATTGTGCTCTTTAGCTTCTTGCTGCCACCCTCTGAAAGCAGAGAAAAAGAAGTGACAGTTAGAATGACAACTTAGGGCAAAGCCTTTTCTTGCAGTTTCCCCCCACCAACAGTGACCTGACTTGATCATTACAATTTAAAAACATAACAAGACTATTCTGATCGAAAAAGCAATCTCTCTTCCCTGGCTGCAAACTGGAAATGGCTTCTCTTTAAAAGAGCTACAGTCTGAAGCTCTTCATTAGGGCAAACTGTTAGAAACTAGATATCTTGTTAATAACATTTGCACAGTTGGAATGTAGATAGTTCTGATAGTGTCTGCTAACCACATACTCAGTAATGTGCTTCTAGACAGCTTGTTAGTTAGGTTGCAAAAGAAGTTACAATTCTCACAGGAAAAAAAAGATGGAAAAAACCCTTCATACATTTCACAGAAAAAATATAAAGTACTAAGATACTTAGTATCAAAAATATAATAATGTGTTTTGACTTGGCAAAATCTTACTTTTCACCACAAAACATCTTCAAAGTAAACAGTGAACTTTATAGAACTTATGAGCTCAGTACTTCCTAAGCAGAAATAACTCTTGGAGAATTTGTTTGGGAGATCAAAGAATAATTAAAGCTGGATGGGACCACACGTGGGTCATCTGGTCCAACATCTCTGCTCAAGCAGGGTCTTCCTAGAGCACATGGCACAGGGTTGCATCCAGACAGCTCTTGAATATCTTCAGAGAGGGAGACTCCACAATCCCTCAGGGCAGTCACAATCTAGACTTGCAACTGAACACTAGAAAGTAATGTAAATCTTGGAGAACTTCCATTTGGAAAAGCTTCTATCCCACATTGTTTAAAATGCAATTTGATTTCCACCTGGAAGCTTTCATATTTCCCTTGAGCAAGAGAGCATCCAGTCCTTTACACGTCCTTTTCAGATTGTGGCTGATCTACAATGAATTCTGCTGTTGCATGGCAGAAATTAGACTTCTAGATGACGATAGTTGTGCAGAACAATCTTTAACTAAATTACTTTCACCAAAATCTCCATGTGATGTAATAATATGTGTTGTCTTCAAACTCAGTATCCTGTTCTTTTTCACTTAGCTCAAAATGGGTATACTCAAAATTCAATGGGTACCATTACTTTCTCTCAGGAAGTAGTAAATTTGACAAAGTTTCATCAAGTACATGCAAAAACATTCTTCCACATTTCCCTCTTCATTTTGGTGCTCCTTCATTTGCTTCTTGCAAAGTTTGTATTTCCTTTTCATCATTTGCTCAGAGGGGACATGACCACAGTGAAAGAGGCTGTGATGTTGCTCTTAAGCTTTCTGGATGAGGGTTGTTTATCTACGGCCACCCAGAAACAGAGAAACAAATGCCTCTGAGTGGAAGAGATCAGCTACTTCCACAGATTCTTTACTCCCTTCTGAGGTCAACAGCTCTGAGGTTTTCCCATGGACCACCGCAACTCATCCAAATTCCCACTCCTTGGGAGTGAAAACACATTATTCAGTGCTGCCAAAAGGGATGGAAAGTAGGGTAGGCAAGGTACACCAGGCAGACCAGGCTTCACTCTTACACAGTGCAGGTGTGGAAGGTACTTGCTGGAGCTTCAGTGACTCCATATGTAGAAAAACAAATGCTACATTTTCTCCTGAACTTTCTCTTTAAAAACAGGGAGTGTGTTCAGCATACCAACACTGAAAGGTAGGCTGAGCATCAAAAATTAATCAAAAGGCAGCCTAGAAAGTATAACTCCCACATAGTATTGTACTCCAAAGTAGGATTCACACTTTCTGTAGGCATGCATTTGCCCACCAATATTGTTTTTTTTCTCCCTCTGTCTTGCTCAGACCTGTCTGAAAGCACCTTTGTTTCCATCTGCTCCTACAAAGTGTGTGAGATTATGTTGTTTACCCCCATTTCCTTTTCAGGAGCCAGCCAGATCAGGCAGCATAACCAGAAGGAATTAATATGGTAGAGCCTGAAATGTGTTCAGCTGAATAAGGTTGCTTGTGAGTATTCAGGGCTCAGGAAAGGGAAATTATGAGATTCTAGAGTTAGCTACAAGATCAACATGGCACAAATTGGTAAAGAGATGGTGTTCTGGACCACCTGGAAAACATGGTGGGTGCTGAAACTTAGGGATTAGAGCCAGATTGTTGGGACAACATAATGAAAATAGTCATAAAAATAATCACTATAAATAATACCCATTGACTAAATTACAAAAAACTAATAGTTTAGCATTGCGCCACAGTAGAGATTGAAAATAGCAAGTGGATTTTTTTTTAAGAGTAATGTGACATTGTAATGGATAACATCAATATTGGTGCTTGAACATACTTCTTTGCTCCACAGATTTTAAATGGACAGATCATGAAGTAGGAATCCTTGTGCATGGCCATAAGCAAGTTCAAAACCTTGTCTCACTGTGCTGCAGATAACAGATTGTCTTTTTCCAAATACTTTTCATGTCACTGCTTTCTGTCTTACAGCGCTGGTTCCACTTCTTTTTCTTTTCTCATCAACATTTTTCCTCAGGTCAAAAATTAAAAAGCATCCTTTTTTCTCATCTTAAAACTGCTAGTAATACCCACAGTGTTTTCTGGGAAAACTAGAGTCTTCCTATATATTTAATTTTATAATGTCTGTCTTAATATTCTGCAGCAGAATCAGAAATATAACATAAAAGTAACCCAACGACATGATAAACTACAAAAAGGAGTTTATGGCATAGAGGGAATTGCTTTTACACATGGCTAAGAACCAAAACACATGTAGCACAGGTTTTGGAAGTTTTATGTGTCTCATATCTTTTCCATCCACTTATATCACAACAAGTAAAAAGTTACTTTATCTTGTTAGTGCACTTCTGCAAACTTCTCAGTAAAATCTAGTTCTGGGAGGAAAGGAGGTGCTTAGCACACTGAGTTGGGAACTGCTGCTATTTCTAAAGGTACCCCAGTAACATGAACTCAGTCTGGGGTACAGCTTCCAGTCTTGACTGCACAATGAAATACAGGATCCAAACAACTACCAGTGTTTCTCCTGATATTGATAATATTTTTTTTTAAACTTTCATTTTCATCTTGCATTACTTTTAATCTAACAGTTCTGCATATATCTTTGGAATACTGTCTTTATATGAACAACAGTTCAAAAAATATTCAAGTTCAATGTCTATGCTATGATATACTGGGAAGATTTTCTGGTCCTCTGGATATCTATTGGAGAATGCTTGGTCCTGCTCCCAATTTTTATTAGTTTGATATGTACAATTATATTTTATAATAGGTTAGAGTTATTTGCCTGCACTGTGTAAATTACACTGTATTCATTGTACAGACTGAAGATAAGCAGTCTCTGTACTGAATACCATTCAGAGGTAAAATTTACTCCAACATGGAGTAAATTTGTGCTTGTGTCTGCCATATCAGTTGTGTAAGGCTTTCTTTATGCAGGAATGCAGATTGATGTGCATGTATTATGTGGAAACACCTGGCTTAACGGATACAAGCCAGAGAAAAACTATTACAAAGCAATTGTGATGAACATTTTGCAGATTTAATAATTGATGGCAAAGGATCATAAAGCAGCCACCTGCAGCTACAAAATATACACAGCCTGTAAGCATTTTGTAATTTATCCACAGGCTTGTGGTAGCACTCCTGCTACACTGATTAATGTGTGCAAAATGCTATTTCCCTCGACTTATTATAAATGTAGCCTATAGTGATTCCTTTTTGGTCTGACAAGAAACTAGTCCCCAATTTTGGTTTTCCTAGACAAAATAACAGACCAAGCAGAGCAAAAAGCAAATATGCACTATCTTACATTTGCAATTACAATGCAACTGATGTGTCCCCAATTTCTTTACTTCCTAATTGCTTTCAAGGATAGCAGCCAGGAACTATTGACAACAGAGTTATATTATCGACAGATATAAGATGTTCTACTAGAGATACCTCAAGGCTAGCTTTACATCTCTAAGGCATCCAATTCAGAGGGGACAATACCAGAACATTCCTCCCTCCTAGCCCCCTGCTTAGCAAAGCCATGACTACACGTGGCATCACCATTTGCCTGGCTTTTACTTTGTGTTTCATGTGGTGCCTGGAGTCAGCTATTATTTTTTTTGCTTGTTTCAGTATAGAAAGTCTGAAGTATCAAGAGGGGCTGTTGGAGTAAAGCTTTTATGCAAGGTGCCAAGGTGCATATTACATGCCATTGGTCAAGCCTGGGGGAGAAGAATATAAGGATACAAGAATATGCAAGGACATGAGCTGGCAACTTAGTCAATACCACAGTGTTAAAGACTGCTGTAGGGCAGAAGAAAATGCTGACATGACCCTCTATCTACTGCCTATAAGGAAAGGTGGCTTACATGAGCATTATCCAGAATCATACCTGAGTGCAACTAGTTGGTTAGCCAACAAAAAAGAAGCAATTTTACACACATGCAGCACCTGGGTATGTGGTATGGAAAATTCATGATCATTTCAAAAGAACACACCAGAGAGCAAAGCATACATCACTACTAAATCCACAATGAAAAAGATCATAATAGTGACAATACTCAGTGTCATTGCATGACTCAAGGGCAAATTATTCATGGTATCCAGTATGCTCATGCATCCAAAGAAAGCCTAAAAGCTTTGAGCCAGTTATGACTGAAACCCGGCAGGACTGTGACCATACGGTTGGTTTGCACACTGACTGTGTGCAACACCAAGGTTATGCCAACTGCAATACTAAGGGTCAACCTCAATTCAAAGATCTATAAAAAGAAAAGCCAAGGGGAACATTTTCTTCAGGTCCTTTCTGATGTGTTAGTGACTTTTACAACCTGAAATACTTGGAGACCTGCTGAGTTACAAGTTCTGCAGCATCCCTCTCACTTTGCATGTAGTGACTTTAAACAACAATAAAATATATTTACAACTATATTTACATATATTTGACAAAGTGCCTCTTGGCTTATAATTCCAAAACAGAAGGAAAAATAAAAGAAGAAATGGTTCAAAGAGCATTTGTTTTTTTGTATATGTGTACATTTTTCATATGAACTCAGCAGTAGATTGATCTCTAAGGCTGAAACTACATAGTGACTATGGACAAAGATAAATAGTAAAAAATATGACATTTAAATACAAATGTTTCTAGACTTTATATTCTGCATTACTCCCCTGTATTTTCCATTCTGTATATTGTGCTATACTCTCCTGAAAATAATACTACTTATAAAAAGATGTGGAATATTGCAGTAATGGTCTTTTAAATGCTTCTTCCAACTATCACACAACATATTCAAAGAAAGGACAACGCTGTTTATATTCTGTGGTGTGAGATGCTGAGGTTTAAAATCCAAATATAAACTATCATGTACTTCTTCCAATTTCTATTTATTTAAAAACATCCACAAACAACATTTATACTGATATAAATAACAAAACCTTCTAGAAAGAATATTCACCTTTTCAGCCAGGATAATTTAACAAGAAAAAAAATTATGAGAATTTTGGAAAAAACTATCTCAAAACTATATTTATAAGTTTACATACTCATCTGGCAAACCACTTTTATTCCCAATAAATATTTTCAGAAAATAACAAAAATTGATAACGCAATTAATCCATTAATACACACAATATTTTTTCTGACATATGTAGAACAAAGGAACAAAAAGCACCAATCCTAACAAAAAGAGACTTCAGTGAAGTGCTATTAATGATTGTATTAATGATTTGATGTCATTTTAGCGTACTGCAGAATCTCAGCTTCTGAATGTATTTTTCACTGAAAAGTAAACTTGCAGACTCAGACTCTTAACAGTTTTAGATTCCAAAGGAAAATAATTTTCCAACAGCTCCTAGTGACTTTGATGAAGCTGAAGTAGCACTTTGAGAACAAATGACAGGAACATGTCCACGCTCAAAACAAAAGTAAACAAGAACTGGAAAATCAGACCATTGTTTACTAGCTGACAATGGCCTCAAAACTTTGAGCAACTGCTTTTAGAAATCATATCTCCTGTAGAAAAGATGGTCTTAGACATATTTAATGAAAAAAATAAAACAAAACCACAAAAAACTCCCCAGAAAAGTAAAAACAAGCATGTGTTTTATATGTTTATCCTGATATGTATGATTTTTTCATGTCAAGGAAGAAAACCTGTGTCTAACTAGGACACAAGTATCTCAAGGAAAAATAAGGGTAAATGGTCAGAAAAAGATCAGTTATGGCTTCTGAAATTACTTTGTAAAGATTTTGTTCACATACTTGCAATGAAAAGAGCCAGTGTGTCAGCCAAAATGAGGCAATCAAAGATGATATATAGCAATGAGTTTTTACTGCTGGGATTGTGCTAAGCGTGCTTTATAAACATACAGAAATTAAAGCATATTAATTATCTTGTTCACACATATACAAAGAACTATATAAAAGCAGAACATGTCAGTGAAATTGATAATAGGTCTACATGGCATGTTCTTTAACTCTTAAAGCCTCTTTCAGTGACATTCAATTAGCAAAACAACAAAGTCATGTTTCCAGTAAATTCTTTACTACATAAACAGTTTATAAAATATCAAACACTCATTTTCTCATATACTCTTTCCTTTTTTTGTTAGACTGGAGGATAACATGAGACAGAAGAAAATAAGAAGCTCAGAAGAGCTGTTTGCACTTCCACAGTAACATTTTCCGTAAAAACACAACCTTATAAGAATTGTTTATTATCAGTCAACCTTTAGAAGAGAACTGACATATAGTATAGAAATAACATTTGTCCGATGAAAGGGTGATGGGACACAGCTTGCAGTTCATACAGGAGGGGAAAATAAAATGCAATGCAGAAAAGAAATAGAGAAGATCCTTCAGATAAACTAATCCAGCACTTCATTTCATTAGGAATTTATACATATTTAAGTAACTTGATGTCTTGTTTGGATATAGGTGGCCGTAACAATTTTAGTAAATTTGAGACTGTTTTTAAGTAAGTTTTCACAATTACAAATACTTCAGTATTTATTATTAAAAACATACAATGACAGTATGACTACTAAAAGACAGTATTTTACAAGACGATATCACCAATGAGACAATATATAAGACATCACTGATAAAAATGCACTATTGCTGTGCATATTCACAAAGTTCCCTGAGACCTATGTACTCCACAAAATGGCAATCCAAAGTCTAATTGTTTTAATAATCTCTGAAAAAAACCTGTAAATTGAACTGCAAATTGAAACACTGTCAAAACCACTGAAGTATCCTCTAGTAAAAAGATGTTACATGCCTTTTTGTACAGTTGAAAAGTTTCTGAATAATAGCTCAACCCTAATTTAATGGCACAGCATACTAATCAGGAGACATTACAGCTTCAGAGACAGTCCCTTCCTTTTTGTCACAATTATCAACCTGTGAACTGATCTGATAATGGTCTGTCTTTTCTGTAGTTTAATTTGCTCTGACTGTAACTTTCAAGCCCTTCAAGTTTCATTTTACCACTACCAGCACCTCCCAGGTGGGTAATCACATTTCCCTTCCTTTAAGAGATCATTTCTAACGTATCAGATCAAAGAAGTATCACACCGACTCAGGTTTTTCCTCAGTGACTGTAGAATTGCAAAGTTATAACCACAGACTATTGTACAATGCAAAAAATCAGACTTACGAGTAGGTTTATCAAAATAACACACAGAAAACACAGGCTTACCTTTAGTTTAAGCAAAATTAAACATTGGCTATGGTATAATCCTTAGCAAGCAGCGAGCAACTAAAGCAGCTTCACCTTTGTTTAAATAACCTGCGCTGTTTCTGGGTAGAATAAATCTTTGGGGTCCTGGCGTTGCCTCTCCCTCCTTATCCTGTAACCACTTGGCACCGCAGCACAGAGAGGAATGATCAAGTTGCTTCACTCACAAGTTCCTTTTACAACTGTGATTACATTATAAGGCCTTGCAGTGAAAAAAAAGTACTGAACTACCTGCCAGCTAGCACTTCATAATATATTGCCAAAAGGTTAAAAAATTCAGTCAGCAGTGTATGCAAGCAGAGAAGAGCTCAAAATATTCTTGGCAACTTTGGTAGATGCATTTTTTTAATGCCGCTGTTCGGAACTTGATGAGAAGAGTCAGATAAACACATAAACACATTTCTCTGTCCTGGTGATTTTGACTCATTTTGCATGAATTTTGATACAAACACACCTGAAACAGCGCAAACCTGAGAAAGAATCTAATTAGCCTTACCTACTAAATTACAGGTATACTACAGAAAAGTCTAAAGGATGTTACTGTCCTAGAGGGACTCGAGCAACACAGTTAAAGTTTCACTGTCTCTAAAATGCCCATGTGCATTTTGAGAACAGAATGTCATTTTTAAATTACTTCTTTCACCTTTAAACTTCCTTTTGGTGAAACAAACTTTGTCATGTGTGTTTCCATGTCAAGTTTTTTAGTTTTTCTAATGTTGTATTCTGAAAATGTATTATGCTTTTCTTTTGCAATTGTTTAAGAATCAATTAATTTAAGACACCTTTATCAACTTGGCATTCAAAATTGTAGGGACCAATGTGTAGGACATTGTGCTTTCTCTCACTTGCTCTTACAAAGAAAGAAGGTACCCAATCTAATGTATGTAGTGAATTTGGATATCAGGGTGATAAAAGATAGAAAGGAGAAAGGAAATGACTCAGAATTTTTCAAGCAAAAAGAACTATTTCAAACAGGATTCTAACAGGAAAAAATATTAACATGTGCAAAATAAATTTCTGTCTAGTAGATCTTCAAGTTATGGCAAAGTTCTGATTATTTAAAGTGATTAAGGAGAAAAATGTCACAAATTATATTGTTCATTTCAGCTAATAAACACATAACAGGATTTATGACTGCAAATACTGTAGAGGCGACAAACTCAAAATCCTCTGCAGTAGCAACACAGTATATTTTATGTTGCTCCTATGCTGAGATGTCCACCTATTTTCATTGCTTAGGCACAGATTTCCTAATGCAATAGTAGTAGTCCAAGTAGCCCATATCTTCTTGACACATTTAGAAATGATGCTTAGAAAACTACAGAGAGGATTGCTTATCACCTTTTTCAAAAATACATAGCTGTACGGTATTCAATTCTCTCATAGAGCATGTTACATTAAAAAAGCAAAATACAATTAAATAGAAAGATTTGTCTTCCAAAGACAAGTACAGTGCCATGGTAGGAAAGAAAACCTGATTTTGGTAGTTGCTAATGGATGCATGCCACCCTCCAAGACATGCCTTCAGCATGTGCAGGGCAAAGGTTCCAGGACCAGCCTGCCATGTTGAGCAGTTTTACACAAAGTGCTGCACTCGTGTCAAGTGTACAGAAGTTCCCTCCCACACAGTTTCTTGCTCAGGGAAACTCAAAAGTTTAAGGCTGAAATAAAAAAAAACAGAAATCCCTGACTTCAGTCACAGCCTTTCCTCCTTTACGCTCCTACTAGTTCCAGGAAAAAACATATATTTCTTACTTGTATGATCAAACCCCCTTTCCAGGATTAAAACTGTTTGACTTTCTCTTCTGGATCTGTAACAGAAAGGCTGACCAAAAACTTGGCTTGTTTCTTCACCACTGCATCCTGAAATATTAGCCTCACGCTCTCTACAAAGTAAATTTTTCTGGGTAGCCTCCAAAGTACCACACCTCAAACAAACTTTCCTTTAAACTTTCTACAAATGTAAACAAAATTTTACATTTTCTTTTTGCAACCTTGTTTGCACTGCTGCCCTTTGTATCACCATCACCAGTGATTCCACTGAAGTTTCAGCTACAGTAATATACAGCTATGCTCTTCTTCAGCCAGAGTACCTGTGCTCAGGTTTACTTTGCTTTTGAATTTCTCTTAAAATGTGACTACCTAAAGTCCCAAGCCAGCTACGTTGTGATGACATACAGACATACCTCTTACTTTTGAGGTCAGCCTGCCACAAGGGAAGCTAAAAACTCAAGAGAGGTTCTTCTTCTTTCAGTCAGCTAGAGTTTAAGTCCAGCTAATGGTGGTCCTGGGGCAAAATTTATCTTCTGAATCAGCTTTGTATTCACAGTAGTAGTTCAAACAGCTAAGTAGTGACAGTGACAGTCACTGAATGTTTCTGTTTTAAAACAGCTGTTTCTGGCATTACATTCAGACCGATTTGCATCAATTACATCAGTCAGTATGTAAAAACACCTACGGACTTGGGCAGCAGATCTGTGCTACATAAACACTGCATAACTGTAAGATATAATTATTCCCTTTGTGTTTATATTATTGAAAGTGGACAACTGCACACGAAGACTTAGTTTAGAGACAGATCGTTCAGCCAAACTTCCCAAACGAATGCTCCCGCACAACTCTGCTATGGCATGCTAAGCTTTGCATCCAGTATTGCTGGCTTATGTCCATTATCAAATATGCACTGAGGAAAACACTACTGACAAGATGTAGAAGTTCAACCATGCCACAGAGAGATAGCACAAAAAAACTGTCAGAGCATCACTATTGCTTTAATGTCTGGGCAAAGTAGGGAGCAATGTGAGACAGCAGGATTTTCTGTAACACCTTGCATTTTGCCATCAAAGATGATTCCAGGCTATTTTTGCAGGTCCCTATGGCCATTCATTTCTCATTCTGCTCTCTGGGCTACAAACCTTGCTTAGCACTTGCCTTTCTCAAGGGAAAGCAGATGAAACAACAGTCAACAAACACGAGGCAAAAAGTACACCAATAAAGGAAGAGTTGTTCCATGTTTTCCCTGGTAAATTACACTAAATTTTTATTACAAAGCAATATTTTTTATTTTGACTGTTAGCTTGTTGTATAATAGATTTATCATATAATTATTCTGTTACAAACATGATAAAAGGCTAAGAAAAATATAAGCACAAGGGAGAATTAGCCACTTATTATAAATTAATACTTAAGAGCATCTGAATTACAGCCAACAAATATAAGCAGACAGTGAGTGTTTACAAAATTTTAAAGCCCTTTCAAGCGGGGAGAAAATGGGAAAAAAAAAAAGTGAAATGGTGCTAATACAGCCTATGTCTGCAGAAAAAACTGATTCCCTCCCAAACTTCTAGTTATTTCTGAAGTGAAAACACTTACAAACTGCTATTCCAACTAAACCAAAAGATTACCTGAAATACAGTTTTTAATGCAACAGTGCATGCACATTAATAAGTTTAAGGATCAAATGCACTTGTCTTGAACTAATACAATATTCACAAACGTTTTTCCATGTATGCTAGCAACAAAAAATACAGTACAATATGAAGCTAATTTCACTACTTCTGAACTATTTAATAGGCCATTTTCCTCTCTATAAATTATTCAAAAGCAGAGGCTAAGATTGAGCATTAAATTTTCTTGCTGTATTGATATAGAAGGCACTGACAAACCTAGTACAGATGATGAAATGACAATAATTTAAAACTAATCTGGAAAACAAAAATTTCATATCAACATCGGCACAAAAGAAAATGAGAAAGGGCAGCAGAAAATTGCACATCATAATAACAAGCATGAAAATCTGCAATAATCAATGAGCCAGTCTGAACCACAGATTTCAAATTCCAAATTTACTTGCAGATGGCATATAAAAAGATGGCTTGCGAGAGTACAGAGCACAAAATTAAAATATAATAAACAAACCTTATTTTCATGATCCCAGACTTACTATTGGTTAAACATGAACATGCCTTTTACAGTAATTTTAGTCTCTATAACTCATACCAAGTAGTACTACATCTTTCTAGGGATTTCAATATATATTAGCTCATGGATGAAGATCATAAAATACAAAAGTAAAACAAACTTGCCTTTCATAGCAGGATTACACCACGGTGCTTGAATCTTGCAGAGCTAACGGTTTGAAGGTCAGGCTCTTTGGAACAGATGCACTAATCTCTCATTATCTCTATATTACACAAATTATTTCAGATAGTATTTTTTCTTGGAACTGACAGATAAAGCTCTATTTGCTGCTCAGGACTCTTGTGATCATTAATGAGAGTGCTTCTTTTTTGTGTGTGGTCAAAGTGTGAGAGGGTAGCTGTTATTGAGTACTGATTGCTATAAAAATAGCAATCCAGTTAAATAGCAGACAAAAATAAGACACGTAAATTCTACACAGGTAAGATGTTATCACATAAGGATTAAACACAATATATGCACAGAAAAAAAAAAGATTTCTATGTACACTAAAAATCAAAATCACATAAGGTAAAATTTAAACAAAGTTTAGCTCTATTATTAGGAAATACTCTTTAAGGAAACATTAAGGAAAAAGTTTTGTTATTGTAGCCTGTATAATAAATCAGATTTTAAAACTCTGTGACTACAACAGAATCTAACATGACAGAAGACTGGAGAGAAAACAGCAAAATGTGCATAAACCCTGGCTTATTTATATAAAGCTGATATTACTACCCTCCAGAATAGGTAAGGATTGGAAGGACATAATAAAACTAGCTAACCGGTAGGCAACGTCTAATAAAATCACAATGAAAGATGGCATCAAGAACATACGAATATCACAAAAGAGAAAGTTTGAGAAGCTCCTTGATAAATTAAATTATATAGCTACTGCCAGAATAAGAAACAATATAGAAGTGACTTTGATTAAGATTAAGTAACATACATAGTATATATAATAACAATTTCACAGCCTTTAAATCATAATGATTAAATGTTATTAAATACACTATCTTTATACTATGAAAAATATCAAAAGTAGTATGTCAGGTAATAGAAGGAGGATATTTTTGAAGAGGTGTCTGCAATCACAAGCTTTACCCTATCTATTAGTGATGCAGCACTGAATATAGGTAATGAAGACAATCTCCACATTTTATTGAAGTGAGTTTTAATGTGCATTTCAGTGGCAACAGAAGCCAATGACACTGAAAGATGACTCAAATTTAAAAATTATTTTACTTAATAATTCTTTCATACAGTGTGTCTGAGTGCATATTGTTTTCAAAAGAATATATATATTCATGGTATCTCCCATTTTCCTCAGCTTTTAATATATGTATTTAATTTTTAACAAAAAGAACATATTCTAGAGAAAAATTGAAAGCATTTCTCTTAAACCAGGAGTCTCCAATACATAGTCAGAAAAGTTCTTAGAATAGTTTATGTTTTCTTCCATTGAAATATTTAAGTAAAACCAATCTTTCTACCCTTGATTGGACACCCTCGTCCAGTGATGGTCTTTCTCTGAAGACTGAATTATGTGTATGCCACACTGGGAAAGGGGAAGACACACAGTGAAGACCAAAACTTTTTCAAAGGCCTTCTCTATATATTTTTCTATCATCCTCAAAGGAACTTGGGGATACACAGGCTCATTAACTATATCAAACTAAATATAATAGCATGGGTAATTTAAAGCAAAGTGCATGATGCTAGTGAATATTTTCTTTTCCCCTATATCTGGAAGAAGTGGGGGTTTTTTCAACATGTTATATATTCAAAAAAGCATGCTGAACTTTCATCAAGGTGCAACCTCATCATGTGTAGATTTTCATGAGACTTCTCCCTGTAAAGCACACATAGGACTGGACCTCACCATCACCTGGATACTTGATGAATCATATTTAAATAAACTTCCAATATGTTTCTAATGTGACATTATTTGTTTCAACAGTGAGAAAAATTATACACTTCAGAAACCAAAGTCAACTTTCCCATAAATTCCTTTTCTGGCACAATGTTGCCCGAAAATTTGAAATAATTATAATTACCTTGCTACTAGGATATGATTTATATAAAACAGTTTTATGTTTGTAATATAACTCTCAATCCATGAGTTGATATTATGTTCTGTTCTCTTCATCCCAAGAACACAATAATAAATAAAGAAGAAACCCAGAATCATGGTGAAATTCTGGTCTGTTTTTCTTCAGAATTACAAAGGAAAGAGACCATCTTTAACACACTTAAGTGATCTCTTACCAGCAAGGCAGGAAAGCACAGTGTTTTCAGGTATTTTGTAAAGATAACTTATGACAGTGATAAGCTATTATTTTGTAGAAAAACTAGAAGTCTGAATGAAAGAATCTTATAACAGAGAGTTCAGCACTGTGCCATCAGGTAAGCAACAAATGTCACCATGTTATGTTCTGAAGTACAAAACATGAGCTGAAAGAACAGTCAAAGGGATGTGAGTATTAACATACACATTTGCAAGGCGACCCAGTGATGGATGAATCTGTTTTAATTTAGTTAATGAGTTGTTCACATATCTTATGCATTTCTTCATAGTTCAACTGAGTTTAAAAGCTTAAAAGATTTTAGGGATCTTATTACAGACAAGCCCAGAGTCAGTTTGTGGTCAACATACCTTTTATACTAATATCACTAAAATACATCAACTAATCAGGTACTATTACTTGCTTATTTAGCTGATCTTACACTGCAGGGAATAATCTATTGTATTGACCTTTAAAGCAAGCAACCTTTAAAAAGTAATTAATTAAATCCCCCAAATAGAAACATTCTTAGTAGGAGGACACAAGAAATGAAGACATTAAATGAAGCTGAAAATAAATGCACGCACAAACTACATAATCTTCCAGCAGCACAGAGCTGAGTCCTAATTTTACATGTTTTAGGGGGTCAAACAACTTATCACTTTCAGGCACAGATTCTGATTTCAAGAAAGTTAACACTGCCCTAGTTTATATTGTAAACATTATTAAACATTTTTAATATGTGAGTGATGTTTAGACATGCTTTAAAATATGGAAATTTAAAGTATGGAATTTCCTTAAAACAATCCCCCAAGTAAAGATTACACACATGCAGTTACGCACATACATGTCCAATACATTACTGAGATTACTGTTTCTCTTATCACGTGCTCCTAGGTACACAAACAGTCACAAGTATTTTCCAATCTGGCAATTACAGTAGTAAGTTTTTTAGGAAGTCTTGGTTCTTCTGCAGACTGTGACTTTTCAGTAGGTCAATTCCAGTCCTGGAGTTTGCTCCTCAATAAAACGGGACAATGACACTTACCATTCCTTTGTAAAATGCTTTAAGGTCTATGGCTGCCAACAATGCAAAGAACAAAGAACCATTGCTACTATTAAGGAGGTCTGACATGAATTATAAAAGTCAGAACATAAATTAAGAGCACATTAAATAAATGGCACTACAGAGAAAAGTTCAACAGTACATGTTTGCAGAATAGCCATAGCAGTTCTTACTTCAGCTGGGATTGCAAAATGATTGTTATATTGCTACTACAGCTCTAATAAGATAGAAAACTTTGGACAACAAACAGAAAAAAATATCTGCACAGGGTCATCAATTTATTCTACATTTGGGTTACCAAATTCTTAAGCCTTGAAATCAAAGGAATTTTTCAGCATCAAAAAGCAATTGATTTCTTAAAAATAAGCATATTCCACCAACAAGGAGAACTACTAGAGAAACTACTTGCATATGTAACATTGACTAACATAGTTGCAGGAAGGTCTTTAAGTGAAAGAGAAACATTAAAATGCGAAGCATCAAGGTTCACTTCTTAATTTTGCAATTTCATTTCATTCACAGTCCTTTTAAAAAGCACTGATGATCCTACTTCTCCATGGTGCATGGCTCCTGCCAATATTGTAGTCATAGGTACCACATGAACACCACTAAATAGTAGAAGATGAGAAAAAAGTCAAGAGATGGCATATCTGTCGCCCTGAAGTGACATCACAAAGTCACAGAATCACAGGGTAGATGGGGTTGGACTAGATGATCTCCTCCTTTAAGATACCATATTTACTGCTCATTATACCATCATCAAACATATAGCAGCACTAGATGAGTAACAGGACATTGCAGCTTGCTGTGCTCTCCAACTATCCTTTGAAGACTAAAAGCATTATCATATTCCCAGCTTGCAGAGCCATACAATAGAAAAAAAGTATTATTTTCATTAATGGTACACACACAAAACAAAGAATATTTTTAAAGTACTTAAATTTTTACCATAAACATTGAATCACAGGACCTTTCTCTTATTACATATTCTGCTTGACTGAATCACTGTGTCATTTCCATCTACGTGGTTACTCAGTTTTTGTTTTGCCTAGAAAGATTTACAGCAATTACAAAGTGTTAGTTTTGATGATGACGTGCTTATCAGAAAAGGTAAGGTATTTAAGGTGATCATCAGACAACTGCCTTCCCTTATTTCTTAGGATTTAATCACATTTAAAACAATTAACCAATGGACTTAAAGGTTTTTCATGACAGTACCTCTGAGGCTGACAATCTCACTTCCCTTTACATAAATATATTAATGGCTCCCTTTCTGCAATTGATACAAAAATGTGAAACAGACATAGACACAACTGTACCTCTTGATTAGCATTCACACAGAGACTTAGAAAACTGACTTTACATCTGCAACAAAATGCTGCTGCTCTTATGGATGCTGAGCAGTCAGCAGAGCAAATGAGAGAAACCACTTACGAGGCAAAGAGTTACTGCATCTCATCAAGATCATTATCTGACCTACAAAAACAGAATCAGAAAACTTAAGACAGTTGTACCAATGAAAAATAAGTATGCCAAAGGCAATCTTGCATTTATAATTTGAACTTTGCTATCATGCAGCAAAATGAGGTTCATGCCCAGTTTTGCGGCACAGTTTGCTTATTGCACAACCAGCTACAAGAAAAAGAAAGGGGCTACTTTGTGTATCCCAGAGGTGGTTTATTTCTTAAGACGTCTTCTATCCAGGCAACTCTGCTCTGTGCCTCTCCTTTGTGCAAGATGGGTAACAGAAACCCTCACAGTATTCAGCTACAGGAGGTGAAGGATTGGAGCAGCTGATGCCTTTGCTTCTGAGGAGGAACCAAAGAAATGGCTGGGAGCAGAAAGACAGGGGGCTGGGCACAGGGCAAGCAGGACTCAGCTCACTGAATTTAAGGTGTCTCTAGGTGTTGTACTGGAGCTAGTCATGCCAGACTCCTTTCAGACCACGTAGAGAAAACCAGACATTTTAGGGTGCAGTTCGTTTTTACTATTTCAAATATATACTTGAGAATGGACAAGCCATGGGCAGCAGTGAACATTTCTCTCTGCTGGCTAGGAAGAAAGCCTGCAGTGATGAACTGACAGCTACGTTGTGGACACCTACACTTGCTTAGACTGACCCCACACTTTGTGAGTACAGCTCCTGGTCCACTTCTTTGAAGAATGGTGCCTCTCTAGTTGTCAAGGGCAGGGTTCACGTTCTATATCCCACAATCCCTCTCCAGTTCCTGAAGTACAGCTGTTACCATGTAGGTGTACTGAAAAAACCACTATACTAGAGCCACTGACTCATGGGATTCCTTGAAGAGCTAAGCAGTGGGAATTACTGGCTAGAAGATTTGTGCTCAAGTCTTTCTAGATGCAACCTTGGTTTTTAAATTTTTTTAATTATAAATTAAATCATCTATGATGTCAAATATTGACTCACCAGCATTTGCACAGAAAGATTTGTTTCTGTACCATAATGACTAGGAGAGGGGAGGGACTTTTTGACATTTACGGAGTAGCCCCCTGCCCAAAACAGTAAACTTTAAGTGGTATTGAAGTCGTCTGTTACAATTTGAAGTAGTCTGTTACAATCTGAAGGTGATTACTGGGAAAAGTCACTCTCCTGAGATTTTGGCCATGGGCAAACTTTGGACAGCAACTACAGTGAGGCAGACTGGGAGATCGTTTACCTTGGCTAAAAGGGGATCCCATAAAATTCCTTGGCTTTGTTCCCAAGTTGGTCATAAACATTGCTATCCTCTTGAAGCAGAGTATAGGATAAAAGCCCTTACCCAGCCATGAAGCATAAAAATCCTACCTAAGCAAAAATAAATAAAACTGTATTTGCAAAATGCTGTTAAAGTAAAAATGTAAACTGTTACTCAAACCCATGACAGTTTCTATGTCACCTTCTCAGTCACTTTTTCTCCTGGATTCCCCAAGTCAATGAAAAAGGTTCATCTCTTAAGAGCTAACTCCTGACTTGTGACTACAATCTTTGCATAAGTACACTGATGTTGCCTGTTCCAACACATGCTAGAGATGATAGTTCTCTTCTTGCTGTGATATGATGCCAGAGCTGTGAATTTTTCACATCCAAGGAGAAAAAAGTGCAATACAAATGCAACTCAGATCTGTCACACCCAGCTCTTGGGGTGCTTGTTCCTCACAAGGGCCATTACTGAGACTCCAGAGAAAGTTTGGTTACTAGATTGGATCCTGTATGCAACCTTTCTGAAGTGACCACTTCACAGTGCTGTGGAGTACCTCTCCCTAGGCAGAAGAATCTGGTTCTTAACATGGTATGCCTCCAAGATAAAGAAAACTAACTCCCTCAAAATGTTTTCCTGGTAAACTATTCCTTTCCTCTCAATAAATACTAAACTTCATCTCAACACATACTTCCTCTTAATAGATACGAAACTTTCATTATGGAAAAAGTAAGCCAACCCTACTGTATATATGAATCAGCGTTTATTTTCAATGCCCCGTGAACATCTTCCCCAGAAGTCCAGACTGAAGACAGCAGAAAGCAGATGAGCCTTGTCAAAGAAATCCCTTCATCCTGCCCTGAGCATGAAATATAGAAAAAAGTTCTTCATGCAGAAGATCATTAGGAGAATAATTTCCAAAGGGAGAGTAATGGGTAAAAGTTATTTACTTCTATACTCAAATCCTAGGTCACGTCTGTACCTAACTAATTCAGTGTTTAAGTCTATTCTCTGAGAGAGAACACTTTACACCATCAGATCTAATCAAATGGTAGAGCTATAAATAAAGCCATCAAAAGCCATATGAAAGTAAAACTAATCAAAACAGCAGCACTGAGATTCTTGCCAGGAGGAACTTTTGGATATTTTAACATGAAACACTTACAGGAAATCCATTTGCATGTACCTGCATTAAGATAACTTGTCAATCTGAAAAGTTCTGTTCTGAGACCAGAGAAATCATTAGAAATACATGGCTTCACAAGACACCAATTTTGATCCCAAAGACACAAACTACATCATTAAAAAAATCAACTTTCAGTAGTGTTTCACACTGCAAGCACCATGTAAAATAGAAGTAAGTTACTCAGTTAACCCAAGCTTCAAAGACAGGAACTGTTTTGAGCACCCCCCCATCTTATCTAATCACAAAACTTCTGTGCTTCACAGATCACAGAATTAAAGTAAAGCAGAAAGACAATGACCTCCTCTAGGCTTGACATTGACCTAGCTTGACCTGAAGCATAGTCAAGCTTCCATTACACAGAGAATTTCTGCTGGAATAGTCAGACACCTACAGCTTTCCAGAATAAAAACATCTCATTTTTAAGATTCCTGGTAAAGTGATGCTGTTGAAGTGATTAGGCACCAGAAACTGAATTTTTGCAATATGAAAAATGTCTATATGGGTAAATGAATTAAACTATATACCAGTGTCTGTCTGTGAGCATCAAGTACTTTTATAAATACTAAATAATTTCAAAGCAATTCTCAGGTAACTTACAAAGGTAAAACCCCAAAAGTTCATTGAAAAAATACCACCATAGTTTACTCTTTCAGCCTTTTGAATGTCATAAGTCTATGACACTGCAGTTAAATATTTGTAGACCTCAGTCTGAAAATCTAAACAGATTGTCAAATTTCAGTAAATTCAAGCAAGCTCAGGGATGAACCTTCTAATAGAGACCTGAGGATATATAGAAGCCACATCTATTGTTACTGAGGTCTAAGTAACTAGACTGAGGACTGTACGAGAGGAAAGAGTAATTCCACTTTAATATTGCACAGTATTTTCATGCCGTACTCAGTTATACCAAATAACTGACACATATAGCACCTAACAACACAGTAGAAATCGATATAGATTTAAACAAACATCACTTTTCACTACTGGTCTCCTTTCAGAAGTTATATGGCCATCCCATTCCAAAAATGGAATGCTTATCAAAGTAAAGAAAAGCTGGCACAACATTAAAAAGCCCAATGGTAAAAATATGTCACAGCTGATAACAAATATTTGTACTTTGACAACACACTAGTGACTTAGAGATCTCATCATCTCTAATGCCTGGGCTGTTTGTTTTTTTTCTTTGTCTTTTCTTGGTAATTTGCAGAAAATTTAACAGATGCAATAAACTGGCTAGTCAAATGGAATGCTTAAAAATAATTCATAGTGTAATTTAAACACTTTAAATACCAGTACATGAAAGAAGACAAAGATAGTGTAAAAATAAAAGGACATATTCAAATATAAACCTCTGCTAAATTCTCACTAGTCTCTGATTGATTTCCTGAAAAAGTAATCACATCTGGTATGTTTTAATGAAAGCCATTCACATGCACAGGGAGGAGACATTTCCAGGGGATAAAAGCTACTGCTCATCAGCAGCATTTACACATCTAGTGCAAGAAGATGCCACTGAAGAACCAAGCCTTGTTCTGAAGAAGAAGAAATTCATTGGGTGCCTCAATCCCCTTTTCCCCTTCTCTTTGTGTATCAGACGGGTTGTCAGGAAGCAAGTTGGTACTCGCAAGTAATATGAGGCGCTTGTTTTCATCTCTTCTATCTTTGTTCTACTTCAAGACTTGTCAAATGGTTATTACTTATGTTAATTTAATTTATGTGCCATCTAAATTATGAGGAAAACTCTGGGCAATAAAAGTTACACAATCAAAGATCTAATTCCTTTGTCACACAGTTTACATTAGACTGCTGCTCCTTCTCTGCTTGGAAACAAACTCAGCATTGGACTGATCAACAGCCCTAGCTAGCAGATACACTGCCTGACTGATGCATGTGGGAACAAGGCCAGTGACTGTCCTTGTTTATCATCTCTTCTCTCCTGTCCTGCAATGCTGCTGTTACCTGGGTCTCAGCCAGCTGAACCCAACCTCCCTTCTAGATCTGTAAAAAGTACTGGAAAATGGAGTTGCTTTTAGAACCATACCTAAAAGGTACAGGAGTGCTCACACTCTTTCCTATTCATATGCAGAGCTCCTACATGAAGAAACTATGCACAAAGAGAGCTCTGCGAAGCTGGGTGAAAGTTTTCAGCTGAATACTTTTTTAAGGGAAAAAAAAAAAGATTCAGTAACACTGAAATGTTTTTTGAACTGATACCTCCTCCGACACTCTTAGCATTTTATTTAAAAACATCATTCATTTTTTACTCATATTTTAAGAAATACTCAAGCGAAGTTGTGTGCTTTCAAGATGGACACCATAAATTGTTAGATTGGAAATAATTTTCCATGCAGCGTAATAACTTGCCAAAAATTTTAATTTTTAAAAAATATTTGAATATTTTTCATAATTTTCCTGAGTTCTGCTTATTTTATTACTTATGATACAGAATTCTGAGTACCGAAGAGCCATTACATGTATTGCAGATGACTAATTATGCTATAGACATGTATTCAGCTAATTTTTAAATATGCTAACACAATCAGTTGCAGTAAAAGCAGCAAGATGCTTTACTATTATTGTTATTATTACCATCATCATCGTTATTATTATTTTTCCTTGAAAATCCCTTAAAATAGATGCTGATAATCTTTTTTGTCCTAGATTAGGTTTACTGCTTTTCATTTGGATTCTGTTGCTAACAGTTCTATTCCTAGCTAAAAAAAATTACTGAAAAAACCCTCTAAGTTCATCTTCACATTCGCATGTAAAAGTGCTAAATAGGATTAAAATAATGGCTTTGAATCTAATGTATCTTTGGATTCAGTTAAATGCACCCTTTTTAAAACTCAGCCCACCAATATCTTATCATCAAACCTTTGATTACAACACATTTAAAAAAATGTCATATAAACAAACAAATCAACAAAAAATGTCAGCAAAGATTTTAAAAGATTTTATTTTCTAAAAGATACAGAACTAAATAATTTCAGAACTAAATAATGAGGCTATCTCACTCAAACAAAAATCAAGGTTTATGTTCAGTAAGAAAAGGACTGCTTTAGAAAGGAAAAAAAAATCAATTCTATCAAAATTAAGCTCAATCATCTGACTCTAAAGATGTGAATTTTATTCTTCTGTGAGAAAGGAATTAATTTCTGTGACACATAGGGAGAGTATTTTTTTTCTGAATGACAGCTGGTAGCCTAAACTTTTCTACAAAATCCCACGAGTTCCAGAATGCCATAAATTGTGGATCTGATCAGCCAAGTATATGAAGAATAATAAAATTCAACTATAAGATGGACATTCTCTTACAGAGAGTAATTTACACAGAAATTTTTAATGTGAAAATAGTAGAATTTTTTCTCTCCTGATAGTCCTTTGGCATCACTCTATTTCCTTTTTGTGTCATCATTTTGATATTATTTCAACTCTGTGTTTATACTTTCACAAAGTAAAGCTTGTGAACACTCTGTGATTCAGATGACAAAGCAAATAAAAATTGTTTTTAAACAGAACTCAGTTAAATATAGTCAGAATTATAAGTAGGCCTTTCTATAAGACATTTCATAAGAAAATACAATATAAACATAAGAGTAAAACTACACTTATTAAATGAATATGTCATATTTTGAAATTATACAAGACATGCATGCAATATTTTAGCCTTAATCAAGATTATACTTGTGGAAAGCAATAAATTGTCCTAAACCCCACGCTACTTACATATTGGAAGTAGCCCAAAGTACAGTTATTGCTGCAGTAATATCTCTATTAAAAATCTAGAGAGAAGTTGCAAACAGAAAAGTAAGGAATACTTTTGAGTTAAAGTCAAAGAACTACATAACAGGAGACAAAGTCACAATTTATATTTCAGGAAAAAGGAAAAGAACCATATGTAACACTAACTCAACAGAGGAGTAGAACTTTGTTTTAAAATCCTAGCCCTTATTAGGAAATCTTTTGGAAGATGAGTAACTGAAAGTGAATTATGTTTCTATTAAGGGCAGTGAATTCCTCAGTGGGACGGCAACAGTAAATAAAAGAGAACATGCTTACATTCACTCAATAGTTCAAAAGAATTAAGTATCATTACCAGAACAAAGAGTTCCTTTTACAAAAATAATCACGTCTTTTTCTTTGTTTTCAATATTATTCTTCACCCATTTGCTCGTCACACTCCGCCCTTTCCCCACCCTCCACCTTGCTGCAGAAACATTTGGGTGCAGGATTGGCACAAAGTTTTTCCTGGGTTCAAGGGGGTGCTCTTTGCTGCCGGGTGTCAGGTTTAAAGTTCAGATGCTGTCACCTCCCTGAGGCACCATGGCCATCCCTGCTGCCTCCCTACAGACTTTTTTTAGATTGGCTGAAAAGAGAAACTCCTCTTAATGTCAATCTCCCTCCATCCTTCCTTTTGTGCAATACAGCCGTTGTCCTCATAGATCACCACAACTATGCAGAGTAAGCTCCAAGAGCCTGCTCTGGGGAAAAATAACAACTCTCACAGAGATAATACTGAACAGCCAAACAAGGCTAATAAGGAAGCTGCAGGACAGGCTACCACATTTCTGCTAGGCTGCAGAAAGATACTTTTCAAGTACACACAGTCTAAACTCAAGGAAAAGA
This sequence comes from Pachyramphus minor, assembly GCA_013397135.1. Classification (NCBI taxonomy): domain Eukaryota; kingdom Metazoa; phylum Chordata; class Aves; order Passeriformes; family Tyrannidae; genus Pachyramphus; species Pachyramphus minor. The sequence goes on from VYXB01005647.1 coordinate 364,168, forward strand.
TTTGCAAACCATACAGTCTTAAGATAACAGAATAGATATATCTGTAGGTAAGGAAGTTCATATGCAAATGCACATTCTTGTACAGAGAAATGCCTAACTCAAGTAAATGCTCATCTAAGGCAGAGAGAACAATACATGAATTACAGAAGAATAAATTAAACCTGTAGGGTAACTGTATAGCTGTAAGAACCATGGTAATTCTGAATTCCAAGATAATTTTCTGAATCTGTCTTTAGAAAATCTATCTTGTAGCATTCCATCTGGATGAACAGGAGAAGGCAATACAAAAAAGTAATATCAGAAAAGAAATCCTATGAAAACAGCAAAGGGATATTGTGCTAGACAAGAAAAAAAAACAAAACAAAGGCTGTTCCCCTATTGTGCTAAATGCTTTGAGAGGTTTAAGATTACCTCTCTCTCTGTTCTGACTGCTACTTTATTGTAATTCCAATACAGATATAAAAGTTATTTGTAACTGATTTATACCTGTTTGTTATTACAGCACAATTTCTGATGGTGGTGTCTTTTAGATTCAAAAGCTCCTCTGCCGTTTTTTTTGTCTGTTTGTTCTCATTGCATTCTTACAGAACAATCATATTCCTGCTCAATCCTCATTTTTATAGACTGAACAAATCAGGCAATAAATCATTGTCAAGGTCTCAATTCCCACAAACATTCAGTATTCATTTTCTTGAATGCTGAGTGACCAGTATTCCAGACGAGCCATCAGCTGTGCCTCATTCAATGATATAAGCATTTTCTTGGTTCTCCAAGGAATCACCTTGCCTGATGCACCAAGGATAGCATTTGCCTTTTCCTAGGCCATATCTTATATATTTTTATACACATTCATGTGGGTTTTTATTATACCATCCTAATTTTATTATTCCCTCCTTTTATCATATTCTCTTTATATCTTCCTCCTTCTATTTTTGTAAATGACAGAGTTCCCAGATTTCATCTAGGAATTTTCATTAGTCATTCTGAAAGGAATCTGCATGGTCACAACTTTTCCAAGTTCTACTATTCTAGTCCTCAACTTCATCAGTCCTTCCTCTCTATTACCTGGAACTGACATACCTCCTAAATCAGAATCATCAGCATATTCTAGCAGCATACACACTAGCTCTCATTAAAACATTAGCAAGAGCTGCCTATTCTTTTTGTCTTAGCAACTCAATCAGGAAGCAGTCTCTGGCTCTTGTTTTAATAAAATCAGCCGATGCCTCCCTCCTAACTAGTTTCTTCCTGACACCCAGAATTCCTTACTGATGCTTTCTATCCAGTCTAATAATAACAGATCATTTATTGAATCCTAGATAAAATATTTTGAACTTTTGTCTAGCACTCAGACTTCTTTTGAAATAATCACAACTTCTTTCACTACAGTAATAAAAAAACAAACTCAGGTTATGAGGTCAAAGAAGCATGATCAGAAATGCATCCTTGTCTTTGTTTTTACCTGAGACTCAATCGATCAAACTTAAATGTTGGGGAGGAAAAAAAAAGCCTGACCACTACACTAAAAGGTTGTCATGACCCTTGTAAAAAAGTAACAAAATTATGGAAAGAAGCAATGGTGTTCTCAAGAAATACAAGAAACATCCTTATCCCATCCTTATCACTAAGGCCTTCGCCATCGAGCATATTTTATTTCTGATTTTATTATCTTTATTATTATTTATTATCTGCTTTATCTGCCCATCCTATCTAGACCTGTACAAAATCTCTCATTGTATCATAAAATTAATACAAGGATGGACAGAAAATTAGTCCTATTGACATGACCTAAAAATGACTTAGAAAATTAAAAACAGATTTTTTTTTTTTTCCTAGCAATGTCTACTCTGAAATGATGTAGCCTGGAAGGTTGCTTTGCTTTGCTTAATTTCCATGTTTCCCAGGCAGGGTTATTTTTAACACAGCATAGTGACGCTTGTTAACAGCCACTAAGTACCTCCAGTGAACCATCAAATTCTCCACCACCAGAGGACATTTTGCATAATGGATGGAGTTTTCTTTTCTAAATCTTTACGTAAACTTCAGTCATTCAACCATGAGAGAAAGCCCTCTTCAGATCAATTTTAGAAGGTGAAATGTGGGACAGTGAATCAGATGAAGAAGAGTTCTTAAAGCTGAACTGAGCTCACAGAAGATGCACAGATATACTGTGGGGTACAAGGTGTCATTTGTCACAGCCAGCATGGCTTCATGAGAGGAAATTCCTGCTTATCAAACCTGATTTCCTTCTATGACAAGGTAACCCATCTAATTGATCAAAGGAAGCCAGATGATGAAGCCCTTTTGGATTTCAGTAAAGCTTTCGACACTGTCTCTCACATGATCCTTCTGGACAAAATGTCCAGCACACAGCTGGATAAACACATCATGTGGTGGGTAAGCAATTGGCTCATGAGTTGAGCACAGAGGGTGATAGTGAATGGGGTCACATCAGAGTGGTGACCTGTCACTAGTGGGGTTCCACAGGGTTCTATCTTAGGCCCTGTGCTCTTCAACATCTTCATAAATTACTTGGACACAGGCCTGGAAGGGATACTAAGCAAGTTTGCAGATGACACAAAACTGGAAGGAGCTGTTGACTCCCTTTAAAAGGAGGGAGGCCCTGCAGAGAGACCTCAACAAATTAGAGGACTGGGCAATCACCAACCATAGGAAGTTCTACAAGGGAAAGTGCCAGATTCTGCACCTGGGATGTGGCAACCCTGGATGTACATATAGACTGGGAATGAGATGCTGAAAAGCAGTACCATGGAAAGGGACCTCGGGGTCCTGATCAATGGCAAGTTGAATATGAGTCAGCAGTGCCCTGGCAGCCAGGAGGGCCAATCGTGTCCTGGGGGCATCAGGCAAAGCATCACCAGCCAGTTGAGGGAAGTGATTGTCCCACTCTACACTGGAGTGGCCTCACTTTGAACATTGTGTGTAGTTCTGGGCACCACAATATAAGAAAGATATTCAGCTATTGGAGGGTGTCCAAAGGAGGGCAGTGAAAATGGTGAAGGGCCTTGAGCGGAAGCTGTATGAGGAGCAGCTTGGTCTCTTCAGCCTGGAGAAGAAGAGACTGAGGGGAGACCTCACTGCAGTTACAACTTCCTTCTGAGGGGAAAAGGAGAGGCAGGCACTGATTTTTCCCCTGTGGCGACTAGTGACAGGACCTGAGGGAATGGCCTGAAGTTGTGTCAGGCGATTTAAGGTTGGATGTTAGAAAGAGGTTCTTCACCCAGCAGATGGTTGGGCACTGGAACAGTCTTCCCAGGGAAGTGGTCATAGCACCAAGCCTGACAGAGTTCAAGAAATCTTTGGATGATACTCTCAGGCATGTGGTGTGACTCCTGGGGATGGTCCTGTGCAGGGCTAAGGGTTAGACTTGAAAATCCCTGTGGGTCACTTCCAATTCAGCATATTCTGTGATTCTGTTATTATCAGGACTTCACTGCTCATTGACAATTTCCTCACTTAGATGACAGTATCTTATATGAAACTGGAGATTTGGAGTTTAAGAATGTAAAGAAAACCACTTCTTTACAAGAATAATTACAGGAATACATGAGTACTTAGTATCCAACAATGGAATTTGAAAAATCTATGAAGTTCATGTGCATACTGTTCTAAAAAACCTGCATTAATTTAGTGTTCTGATTTCTGACAAAATGTAATGTCAAAGGTAATGTCGTGACAAAACATGACAGATTTTATTTGCTCTGCTTATGCCACAGATCGTTAGCCTGAGTCACAGCAAGACAAAGTAAATATGATTCTGAACTGTTTTACAACCACAAATAATACATAATCTTATTTTTCATATTTGATTTGCTCTTTGAGTTCCATTACAACTTTAGAAGTTCTAGTCCTTGCAAAATTCCTATTGTTTTGAAATTTGAAAAAAAATACACCAAGAAAAATTTGGAGAGCTGTAGTATCTTTCTATGAAGAATGGGAAAATATGAGCTTTAAATAGATAATGCTGAGAAGTCTTTGGAAGTCACAGTTCAGATTTTAAGTTATTTACTAACTTCATTGACAAGAGTGAGTTAAGGCTCATGCAATACAAGTCATCCTATGCTTAGCAGCCCTATGTGCCTTCCCCTTAGGCATACAGTCCTTGTTCCCAGTCAGAGCTGGACTACTGAGTAAGATTAAGCAAAGATTTGGTCTATCACAGCAATTCCTGTTTCAATGAGATTTAGGAGTGAGAAAGGAAGACCTGATCAAACAAAAAACCCCACATTCTGTAAAATACTCAATAAATTATGTTCTTTATAGTAAGTGAAGTGAAACATCAAGCTAAAAATCCTTTCTGTGATGCAATACTACTTTTTATTAATTCCAGAGATTATTATATATGTAAAATAATAACTTACTGTATACAAGCATCTATATTCTAGTCTCATACTTAGGCAGAGTGTATTTTTGAGCAACACAACACTAATGGCAATTCTAGGCTTCAAATACACCTACTACAGTTATCATTTAATCCAACTGCATGATTATATACTTTCTTACTTAAAATTCATGAGTAGTGTAGAAAAGTATCACAACCTTTTGTTAAAACTGACCAAGTGAAAGAATCACTGCTCATCTGGCAATAAAAGAAAACCATGGGAAAGGGATATTTGATGACATAAATAAACAATACTGTTACTTACCTTAGTTTAGATTACACTGACTATGTGAGAGGAATGTTGCAAAGTGAGCGTATTCTATTCTAGGCTGAAGCTCTTCTTCTTTCTTTTCCTTCTTTTAGTAAGAAAGAAACCCTTAGGGTCAGGTCCTGCTCCCACTGAAGATGAGCAAAATCTTCACTGGGGTTCAGGAGCAGGACAGGGACTTTAAAATATTTTTCTTTCCTAGTATTTTTCTGTATTAGCTTTTGTCCCTTCAGGCTATGCAGATACGAAGCTTTTAAGATTTCTAAAGTCATAATAGAGAGTTGGAATTCTTACGTTCCTAATGAAGCATCATGCTGTCATCTAATTTATCTGAAATCACTGACCTCAATTTGACAGTGTTATTTAAAAAAAAACCCCACAGACTGGATTTACTTGACTAAGAAATCAAAGGTAGTTTTTAAAAATATATTTTATGCTACTACAGGTACAATCTTTTAGCTGAGTTGCATAACTGCCATTTATTTGCTCAAGTTCCAGTTCCCACATTCATACTCAACTCCGCCGCTAGAAGAAATTTCCTATATGTAAAAAGTTGCTCTAAGCCAAACCATTATCCACTGCTGATACCCACATATGTCTCTTTGCATTTCCTTGCCTACCTGTAAATAGGACAGAAAGTTATTATATTATGTATTCTAAAAGCCATTTGTATATTGTTTCTTGCAGATGTTTAATGATCAAAGAAAATGAATATCACAGAAATTTATTTACGGCTGGAAAATCTTCTCTCTTGAGTGGTCTGTATTCATATACATGTAACACAGATGCCATAGAGGAAATAATGGTAAACCATATTTGGTGAGAGTCCTGTTTCCAAAGAGTGGGTGTCTCACTCACCTGTTTGACTAAGTTGAGATGTGCTTCTGCTCCTTCGAGACACTATGGCAACCACTTTGGCACTAAAGCTGGAACGCCTTTTCTTCCCACCTGTTCCAACCATGCCGACAGCCGTGTCCGACTGACTCCCGTCAATGTGCTCCAGCTTATACATCTCTCCGCTCACACTTGTGCTCTTAGTGATTCTCCCTGAAGTCCCCATCCGTCTGCCTTGCATTTTAGGAGTAAATGTACTACAGTTACAAAGTAAAAACAAACATATTAATTTGTCTGTGAAAGAGCATTTCCAAAAGCCTTTTTTTTTAAATTACTAAATTAATTTTAATTTTTGATATATTTTCATTTATTTGGTTCACAAATAAAAGCTTAATTTAATGCTGCTCAGAGTAGATATCTCCAGTACTATAATTTCTTCTTTGCTTCTTTGAGAGAAATAAATAAAATGAACACTCTTCTATGTTTTTGAGTGACAGAAAAAGAGACATGCAACATTTAAAAGTTATGTGAAGCCTTCCTGTCTATATTCCCAGACTACAGAAACAAAACCCAACAATTTTACAACCAAAAAAGATTAACGTGGACCAATAGTTTAACACATGTATCTTATCAGTACTATTCACCAAAGCCTTAAGGCCTAATAGAAATGAAGATATCATCATCTATATTTTCACACTTCACAGAGATAATATAGAATGCAGTATTTTTCAGGTCTTCACTTTCTCACTTCATTAAAGGCAAGTGCAATAATCACAGTATGAAGGCAAAATAATTTTGAGGCAAAATCCCTAATAATTCAGTAGAACTTTCATTGACAAAAAGATGAATCACTCTGTCAGTTCTGTTTGATATCCTTTAGCTTGTGCATTGCATTTGAATGCTTCTGCACAAATCCTTTTTCTGCTCCTGCACAAAGAGGCAGGATAAAGTATTCAGAAACGTGATCTAGAGAACAATCTCAAATACACACAGAACATACTAATACACAGACCTAACTCCATTATGACCAAGCAATGCCCGAGCTCTAATGTCAATATAAAGTTAGTTGTCACCCTGTAGAGACACAGAAATGTAAGCTGCAGTCAGGCTCACTTCAGATGTAGTTGTTAAATCAGCCAGGCACATAGGAAATTCCTTGATCTTGTATTGTTGATTAGTAGATCTACTGGGTTTTTTTCAGTAATTCTGTATTTTGAAGTCAAATTTATTTGTTGACAAACAGTTCTGCTGGCCCTCCCAGCAGGTTCTCTTCCCAACAGATGTGATGGTCTGATCTTGTCCCCCAACACAAACACCATTACCCCACAAAATAAGGAAGAAAAGGGTTAGAAGGGTTAGAAGTTTCAGACAGGTAGAAAATCAGGCCAGGGAGAAATGAAGGGGTCTATGGGAGGAGATGACATCTTTTGACTTTTATGGATACGAGCCCTGCTAAAGTTTAAATCGGTTCTGCTGAAAGACAGATCCAGGAAAGTATAAAACAATGTATACCTAAATTATGTTTTCCTGACAGTTACCAAGAGTTAGTATTGTGTGACCATAGGTAAGAGCAGTTAAAAATAGACAGTATTTTTTGAAGAAGAAGTTGGAAAAGTAAATTCTTTGAACAGATAAAACTTAGTAGAAAGAACGCTATCAACATCCATATCGGCTTTTAACTATGCTCGGCACTTAGGATCTGCTCCTGTTAAGTTCAGATAAAAAAACAGCTACCAATCAAACAGAACAAGGCGCTGTGATGCACTGAAGTACTCAAGAACACATTTTAGTGGATCACCTGAGGCAAACTGAACTTAAAATAGGTTCTGTCTTGTTCCCTCCTATCCCACAGCAACTTTAGTAACTGGCTTTTGGGTTTGCACGGCAAAAACAATAAGACATATGTATTTTGATATTTCTCCATAGAATTCCTTTGTATTTTATCATAGGTCTCCCCCAGCACACAGTCTCTCACAGGTATGTGAGCACACAAATACATACTCAATCCTTCTAAGAAGAATATTAACTGGAAAAAAACCCAAACTCAAGAAAGACCATCTTCCATAAATATGCAAGTATTAAAGAAAAAGTTTTGTGCAAGGCAAACTAGTTCTGTTCAATTAAAAATAATATCAAATTGAGAAAAAATGCCCTAAAATATTTCCCATTTTCAAAATGGAGACTGATTTTTTTGAGGGAGATTAATTTTTGGCTTTAATATCAACTGTGTCCCTAATATAGTATAGGTGTTTACTTCATAGGCTACATATACTGCTGCTTTCTAAAGTTGTAATAATCTCTAAATGATTATATTTTTATTGTTGCTCATGGAATGCAATAACCTAATCTTTACAAAATATTTAACCTAGTATCTCACCCAGCAGCTACTTTTCTTCCAAGTAACACGGAGTCTTTTCTTTACCTTTCCACAAACACTGTCACATAAAAAAATATTCATTGGGATTGCCACATAGGTAAACTGCAAATTAACTGCATTCTTCAAACTGCAAATTAACTTTAAAAAGCAGTGATGAAAATCACAAAACACCTGCTGAAATCTCTGATAAACATATTTTTTTTACAATTTGAGAAGATTTAGTGAATATTTTCTTCGTTAGTTTTGGAGCTGGCTATTGGCTCATAGCTCTACCACACTTGGGCCATGGCCAGATAATCTTAGGAAATGTCTTCTCTTTTAATAAGTGATGTTACTAACTCATACACTTGCCAAGAAAACCTTAAAACTAGAGATCAAAAGTACAGTGTGATAATAGTGTCTGAATACGCAACCAATCTGCATCGCTAGTTCAGATTGCTGTCACATAATCCCTGTATTCAAACAGCAACTTTGATGACCAATTCCGTGTATCAGGGCTGCCAACATCATTCCTACACCAGCCAGTTTTCAATGTTGAATCCCTTTTCCTCCTCTGCTGAGGAGGTAAGGATCCAAAGTCCTGCCCATAGGGAGCTAGAAGGCAACACCATTAACTGGCTTGGTTCTCTGGAGGAGGAGACATGGCCATTTCAAGCAGAGGGCAGAGCAAAGGTGGAGTCTGACACTTCGAGGGAGCAAAGTCACACAAGTTTTGTTTTCAGGGGTCCTACTTCCTCTTTGGATGAGACATGGACAATTCCTTTTCACCTGGACAATTTCTTTCCACTAGCACTTGGAATTGGATTTTGAGCCATGAAGTTGTCAGTTTTTGAGTTTATTCATTGATACATCAGTAAGAGAGAGGAAAGAAACTGAAAATACTTCTTTTGAGAGCATCTGTTGACCTTTGAGCTTTATTGACATGTACTTTTCTGACATGTTGATCTATAAACCTATGATTTCCAGCAATAAAGTTTAATGGTATATATAATCTGCCATGCAATTAAGGAATTGTTTATGATACTATTGAATTTGCTCTACTGAACTTCAGGTGTTTATGAATTCTAAAATCATGATTTTTTATGCCAGTCTTCACTTTTTTTTTTTTTTTTACAACAGACTTGCTCTACCAGCATTACAATAGAAATGCTCTAATTTCACATTATTTATTATGAATTTAGGAGACAGTGATGACCATCAGCTGAGAAATAAGGATAGATAGTATGGCAACTTTTGGCAAAAAAAATTTTGATGTATGAATTCCCTAATTCAGGGACTATGGATACTTTCTCATTAATAGAAAATTTCCTTTCTTCAAATGCTCATATAAATTTCATGTTTGATTCTTTGTGACAGGAAGAAAGAACTAGAAGATTCACCCTAATAAAAAAAAAACAACAAACCTGAGAAATTTAGAATTCAGATTAATCTTGTACTTGTTTTTACCTTGCAAATATGAAGTTTTACTTTCCTAGGAAATATGTTCTAGTGCACTAGTACAAAATAGCTATTAATTTGCTACAAACGGGCTTAATGGGATAGGACCAAGGATCCGACAGCTGTCCAATACTTCTCCTTGTCATAACAAAGCAAACAGATTAAGATTCCTTTGTGGTCATCTAATCCCTGGGCTAGTTTATTATTTGTCATTAATTGGAACACTCAAAAGAACAGACATTTAAAATACAGTCTTCTTATATTGTCTAATTGAGCACCCTTAGAACACAATATTTTTCCATTACATTACTGGCTATTACTTGAAGAAAAAGCTTCTAGCTCACACTGTTACTTTCTTCAATACTGTTAGAATTCAATCTACAAAGCACAAAGAAGAAAAGGACCTGCATGACTTTACATATATCCCTTTGCACTTAACTGTTCTGATAATAACATCAATAAAACTTTGTTTTCCTTTACTGAACTTGCTGGGAGTATTAACACATATTTAACATTCATTTAAATGCAGATGCAAGTTTTTGCAGGCTTATGGCTAAAATCCGTAAATTATTAAATTATATTTAAACCTAGTTATCATAACACAATAAATAAATGCAGTTTTCAGTATCAGGGTAATGAAGAGTAACATATTTATAAGTATAGTCCATTCAGTCATAAATTAAATAATTCACTCCATTTTTATTTTAAATTATTTTTTGATCTTTAGCAATTCTTCCAATGACTAGTTCAGCAAAAATCCTATGCTATTTGTAATAATTTCTTACTGTCAAAACAATGTAATTGATGTGCATATTAAGAATAGTTACAGAAAATCAATATTTGCTCTGTAGTACTTCACAGATATTGAGCATGGAAAAAGAGTCACTGGATTTTTAATTTTTTTTTTTTTTAATTTATTGAAGTAAACCACTAAAGCAAACCCCCCTTTAACCCCCGCAAGAGCAGAGCTGCCTCCCCAGCACTGGGGTCACATACTACCCCCAGGTCCCTGCATCAGCTGGGAAGACACCAGTCTCTTTGCCAAGAGAAAAATGCTTACATTTCTTGTCAAAACTTATGCAGCTGACATGGATCCCACCAAAAGTGGTATCTGAACCACAGAAGGCAAAATTGAGACTGTGTTCACATGTCAGGCATCAGGATTGCAAAAGAAAGCATCACACTCAGTTTTGCAGGCTGCTCCTACCAGAAAGTTGTATCTGTGGGAATGAAGGATGAGCTACTAAGACAAAAAGCTTATTCAAAGAGGAGTTTGAGTTACAAGCTATCACAAAAATCAACTCTGAGGCAAATTCTATAAAATGAACACACTGCAAGGGCATTGTGGATTATACTTGTTTATATTAAACTACAGCACGCACTACTATATAAAACTGCAACAAAGCCAAGTACTTGTATTAAATCATTATATAATTTTTATATATGGATATCTAATATATATACATTCAAGATCCATAAAAGTATACCAGAAATATCCCCTGAGTTGAGAAAATCAGTATATAGATATACACTCAGTATTTCTCAGTACTTACATAAAATACCTGCACATTCCACTGAAAAAGAAAGACAGCAAGACACAGGAAGCTAGAAAAAACACTACCCACAAACTCACCAGTGTAATATCTGGAAGTATATCCTTTCAGGGAAAAAATCTGAAGTGATTAGCCATTGCTAAAATTACAGCACTTCCTTCATTCTCTAAGAGTTACTGATGATGTATAAAAAAATACTTTAGGTGTTTATTTTCATGATCACTCATTTTTACTCCAGTCATTTTTCCAATAATGCAAGCCATGAATAAATAAATAGTCCCCTGTATTCCTTGCAGTATAGATGATATTACAGTGAGTTCTTTGCACACAGTTGCAGCAACTTGAATCTTTTAACTTGAATCCCTGGCCTCCACTGGCATGAGCTGGTGCGCTTCGCCTCTCTCCTGCTGAATGCAGCATCACGTACTACTTCATAGCCCCTATGGCACCTTTTTGCAATGAGGTAGCTCATGAATACTAATAACCTCCTAAACACGTAATAGTTGTGGACCAAAGGGAAGACGAGAACTCCTTTATAATGAGAAACATTACATTTTTAAAAATAAACTGCACTGTTATTAGTAATAATGATACATAATCAATAAATCCAAACACTTAATTACTTATCTACCAATTGCTCTGTCATTCTAAGAAAATACATTTATATTTACATATGATATACAACATTTGCTGCAAGATTAATTACTGTACAAGTTTTGATGAATATTTATTAGCATTAATAAATTAATTCAAACATGGTGCTTTACAAACCAAAGGACAAATATATATCCAATATTATAATTCTCTCTAGTCAGTCAAGTGACTTTTTTAGGCCATAAAAAACTTAGTTGATTCAATCAAATAATAATTTTGTACAGTCTGTACCAACTGAAGGTACATATTAATTAAACATGCCCATTGATCATATATTAAATCTATGAAATAGCTATTAGAATCACAACCCCCCCCTTGCTTTTCCTGTAAAGTCACCATATTAGAGTCCTATTGGTGTATTTAGATAGTTGATTGGTGTATTTAGATAGTAATTTGTAAGTTTACCTGTTCTTGACAATATTCCTATATTATATAAAAGTGCTCCTTAGTGACACAGATACTGTCTCTGGAATGACATTGTCCCAGCCCCACTGTGCTCAATGTGTAAAAACTCACTTAGTTGAGGGTTGGGGGAGATTTCATTACGGAAGTCTCATCTGAAAGTTTAACTGGTTAAAATCCTACTTAGGAAGATCATAACACAATAAATAAATACAGTTTTCAGTATCAGGGTAATGAAGAGTAACATATTTATAAGTATAGTCCATTCAGTCATAAATTAAATAATTCACTCCATTTTTATTTTAAATTATTTTTTGATCTTTAGCAATTCTTCCAATGACTAGTTCAGCAAAAATCCTATGCTATTTGTAATAATTTCTTACTGCCAAAACAATGTAATTGACATTGGATATTTCCATGCTGGTATACAGTGTCAGAATTTGTAGTTCAAAAAGGCTTTTCTGAGTAGCACTGTGACCAGTGAATCGCACAATTTTCACAGATCTGACAGATTTCTGCTTTTTCAACTTGTAAAACCTGCATTTCTCCATGAAATAAAAGAATAACAATTCAGAAAGTCTAAGCATCACAAAAGATAAGCATATTTTAAGTATTTTCCAAGCAAAAGATAAGCAGGTTTTTATTATTTGCCATGAACATTTCAAGTTAATTTATATTCTCTGAAACAAGCAGACCAATTGTCTCTTTATGTGGGAGCCCGTGTGTCTGCCTGCGCATACCCAAGGCACTGTCAGCCTGAAGCCAACTAACGACATGACTCATAAAATGAAACAAACACAAAAGCAGTTTGTTATCCCAAGGGCGCTGCTCAGGGTTAACTATAGCTATTAATGTTTATGTGGACAGGCTGATGTGAATCAAAGGGCAAACAGCTCCAATGACCCAAACTTGACTGCATATGGCCACATATATATTAAGTGTACCAAACATAAGCAAGCACCTAAACGTTAAGTCTGTTTCAAGGAAATAGGTATTGAACGAAGGAAACTTGTCTCAGTATCGAGAAAGCGGAATTCACCAGTTTTTCTTTTCATGACATTCAGAATTAACATATTATTTTCCCCATTATGACATGTTGCATTGCTTGTTTTCCCTCCAAACCATGATCTACTGAAATCCTGCGATCTCACTGCTCTTCGTGTAAAAACGCTACGCCATTGATATGAAAAAGATTGCTCTCTGCTCCTTTACAAAAGTGATAGCAAATACAAATAATAGCAGCAGCCACTAGCCACAAAATAGGAAATGGAGAAGTGCAAGGTCAGAACTAAGGAAGAAAATACCAAGCAAATTTTTAAAAATATATAGTAAATTGAGATGGAGGTAAGGCAAGTTAGACCTACTCTGAGCTCTGGATCATGGCTAAAACTATTTTCCTATGTTTCTTTTATCTAAAAATAGCCTGTTTAAAATATTAGCATAACGTTCTCACACTAAAAGTTTCTGGATTATATTTCATCTTAATGAACTGCAATAATTAAATAAAAAACAAATTAAAATAATTTTTCAGTCTTTTTCAAATCATTAAGAAAGACTGTTGATAATGTGACAGTTTCTTTGAAAGAGAAAACATAATTAGATAATTAAAAATGTGGAAGCAATGCTCCATAGTACACGTTTCATGTACAGATGTTCTGAAGGGATTAAAGACTCCATCTCCCTCCCTCTCTGACAGACACGTAAAGCAGTTTATAATGATGGATTTGCAAAAAACATTATCTTTAGATAATGAATAATTAGAACATTAATTACTCTGGCTTCACCTTGGTTTTGTACATAAATGACCTCAGAACTAGAAGTAATATCTGTAATGTATTCTTTGGGGGTAAAGAGGATACATTATCTTTTTTAAGCAGCTTATCTTACATGTTTTCATATATCTTGCCTTCATGATAATTTGAAGGCTATTGCCCTTTATTTCCCCCCACAAAAAGCAAGAGTTGTGACTCAGGTCACATCAGAGTGCCTGCCCCAAGAGAGATCACCTCAGCAGCAATATTAATTAATCACCATACATGCTCAATATCTTTCTCTCCGTAACAAAAGTCGGAAGTGTACTAGCTAATTAAACAGTTCTGGTATGCAGTTTTGAGGGTAGTGATTTGGATAGTCAGAAAAAAAGTAGGATTGGCAAATTACTTCAAGGATTTGTGGAGATTTTAGATACAAAATACCTTGCCTGTTACTTGCATTTATTCTGTTTGTCAAGCATGAAGAATTTAGGTAGGAATTTTCCATGCTTGATTTCTGTCCAAGGTTGAATTCCTCTTTTTTTTTATTCTAAGTTCCAGATGAAATAACATGACAGATTGTCTGGTCCTTTTGAGGGAAATGAAAAGAAAAAAAAAAATCCATATTATACTGTTGCATAACAAACAAATAAATAAATTCACTTTGCTTTGAGAAATGGCTCTAGCCACTCTTCCTATGGCTAGAGCCTCACTAAAAGATTCCAATGAGGTGATCCTTCCAATTGGCATGAAATGTTTTCTTTTGAGTATCTGCAAATTTGTTAAAACATCTTTAAGTCATAACTCTCATGCTAAGAGGCCTCAAACAGATCAGCTCTTAAGACACTTGGAGACTTTCTTGTCCCAAAGCAACATTGCACTCACAGATCCTATTGCTAAAAAAATTGTACATTTTCTAAATGCTATTATTTTGCCTCAAGGTCAGAGGCAGAAAGTCAGTATTTCCCAGGAATTGCATCTCTTGGCTATTCTGTATCTGGGCAAGTTAGCTAAACTGTCCAGGATGCAGAGAGGCTTCCTCATTGTTGGCCATCAGGCATGACCCATGACAAAGTCATCTGACTGATGTGCAGAAAAAAAGTGCAAGAAAAAAAGATGGACAATAATCTCTGGAAGGAAAGAGAGTGGTTCATGGTGATACTGAAGTAGGAAGAGAATAAGAAAATTTGAGAAATAAATTCTTTTTACTGCTCTTTCCAAAAACAGAATCATGGAATTACAAAGTTGAGTCAGAATCACAGAATATTCTAAGTTAGAAGGGACCCACAAGGATCAATGAGTCCAACTCTTCAGGGAATGGCCCACACAGGGATAAAACGACAATAATAATCCTTGGTGTTATAAGCATCATACTTTAACCAACATTTCCTAAAATTCCCAACACTGAAAAAAAAAAATCATCTTTCCAGTGTACCTTCACAAGTATTTATTTTATTATGACCCTCCCATGAAATGGTCAGTTTATCTTTTGTAGTCACAAATTACTCACTATCCCCTTGCTTTTGCAGAGAAAGCACACTGCTTTTTCATGTGCCATTCATACCATTTTGCATGATGAACCCAGCAACCATGCAAACTGTGCAATCTTTTACTATCTCACTGGGTTAAACAAACCAGAATGTTAAAGAATCATATATGGGTTCTGCTCCAAACTTTCCACAAGCTGAGGGGATTGCATCCATAACATCAAAACAGAATAAACTCACACACAACAGGCAGCATCTGATCACCAACAAAGACATGTCTGAATGACTTGTCAATACTCACATGAAAACTATCAGGCAGGGACCTGAAGAAATTGATTTCCCAGAGCAGTAATTAACTTAGTGAGCCAGAAGACCATCCTTTCTCTTTCTACAATTCACCCCTCATTCTCTATGATCTCTATGATTCCTGTCATTTTACCTCAAAGTCTTTTTGCTGCTTAAACACTTGCTTAAATACTCCTTTACAATAATGAAAACAATCAGCATCTTGAAGTTTTAATAAAATGCTCCATCGTTGCTCGGAGTGGATGATAGCTAGAACACAATTGTTCATCTTCTGTGAAGCTCCTAATCTTTGCTAACCCTGCTAGAGAATTTCATTTTGTACTGTATTAAAATTGTATTATCTTTCAAGACAATTTGGCTTGGACTATTCAGTCTTATATCCATATTTCTCAATTTTAAATTATTGTATTTTAGGCAAAGTAACAGACACACTACTACTGGTCAACACAGTTACACTGAAGGGCTGACAAGTTTTTCATCAGCTTTGTGCTGCAAAACCACAATGAATAGTGTAATTGTTTAAAAGATCACTCTGTATTGACAAATATCAGTTAGTCCTCTAGGGGGAAGCTGAATAAAGATATCAGTTTGTTAAGCACACAAAATTCTCCCAGCTTGTAAATAATAAGATGAACATGACAATCTTTTTTAAATACAGATTTAAAATGTTACCATTACACCAATGCCTTCCAGAGCACAACATTCTGAATAATCATTAAAAATTTACTAATTCTTGTAAAAAAATATCACTATCTTGAGTATAGACTTGTTAAAGAGTTTCAAGAGTTTTCACTCTTTGTGAAATTCGCATTGGTTTTCTGGCTTATAAAATTCCAATTCAGAAAAAAAAAAAAGAAAATTATTGAACTTCATTTTTTAATTCAGATATGAAATTTCTGAGCTTTTAGCCTTGTTTCCTTTGCTCCTTATGCAATCCTTATAGTTTCTATCACTCATTGCTCAACTGGCTCATGGAGATATCAAGGCTTTAGAAGGTTTTCAAAGCCTGATAACTAGGAAGATAAAAGATACACTGAATAAGGTGCCCTTCTGAAGAAAGGTTGCTATATGTACTGCTCTGTTCTTCTTGGTCTGCCAGTTGGACATCTGGATAGAGGAGGATTATGGAGACAGAGTGGAGGAGGGAGGTGACTGCAGTGTGGTCTGCTAGGTTGTGACAGTCCACTAAGGGAGTTGCTCAAAAACATCTTGTATGCACACACTTTTCACTGCAATAAATATTAAAGCTGAATTATCAACTCTCCATGTTGTAGTTAATAGTTGTATACCTTTTGTGATCAGAGCACCAAAGCAAACAGGTACCAGAGACACATGTACTTTGGGATAAAACAGACAGGGCAAATAAGCATACTAAATGTGGAAAGCCTACACCAAAAGAATGATTGAATCTAGTATCTACTATTAATGGTCTTGATTTCATCTCATTCTATTCTTGCAGTAGGAGTTTTATTAGCAACTATGGAGTACATTAGTTTTGCTGATGATTTTAAAGCATCCAATACTGCTTCTTATAATATTATGCCATATGCCATTCTCTGCATTATTGAGATCCTCTTCGGATTGAATAAAGGCTAACACCAGTCACATAGCAAAATGTTAATGTAAACATTCTATTTTTAAATAAAGATCTTACAATGGAAAATTACAGGATGAAAAGAAATCTTCTGAAAACATAGTAGACACATGGCTAGGAGTCCAAAGAGGCCTTTTATTGTTTGTTTTTAATAGTATGACCCATGAAAAGTCTTCAGTCTCTCAGCAGCATTGGCTGTGTTATGGATGCTCCCATTCTAGCTGCGGGAGGGGAGATGTTCTCCATTGCAATATCAACTAGCTTATTTCACTATTTAAACACAGAACTATAAACCACTGAAGCCATTGCACAGTAAACATTACTTATGCCACTATATAAGAAAATTAGTCTCTACTCAGTGACCCTACATGTCTTCTTTAGAGCAGAAACCTTGACTAAAGGAAACGGTCATACACAGGAAATTACCAGCAATATAATAAATGTCATAAATATAGAAGTTTTCTTCTGATATTATAACAGTATCTTTTGCATCAAACTGAAATTCCACTACTGTTTTAGTCATTTGAATAAAGTTAAAGCAGTAAAATATCTTATTTCTAATAGTGTCTTTAATACCTTGCATTTAAAAATTATGAATAAATAATTTAAAAAAAAAAAGGGAAATCGAAGCATATGGTCGCTATTATCATGTGTTTAAGTAGCTTGTTAATACAAGTGCTGACAGAGTCCAATTGCTGAAGCTAGTGGAAAAGTGCTTGACAATGCAATGCAAGCCCTCAAGGCAATGCAGAAGTCTAGCCAGCCAGAATAAAACATGCAAACAAGTGTTTAATATCTGGATTCAGCAAAGTGCTGCCATGGACTCGAATATTTTTCTTTTCCGCAAAGCACGTGCAGCACAGAAAAGGCTACATACTGCACTGAACCTGAGTGTCCATCCTGCAGAGAGACCTGGGGAACCTGTTGCAGTGCTCAACCACTCTTCACCAAAGGGTGAAGAACCTTTTCCTGATATCCAACCTAAACCTCCCTTGACTCAGCTTCATGCCATACTGTTGATGGCCACTAACTACTGTGTGTTAGTGTTGCATAACAGAAAATGCTGTTTATCTTCTTCCCATTTAGTCTCCCCTCACCACACACAGTTAAGCTTGCTGACATAAAGATGCACTTCAAATGTTCAAGTCCCTCCGAATTTCTCCCCAGACATCCTTCTTAGTAAAAACATCACGACAACAGAGAGACCTTCCAATGAAGAATCAGATCAGAGTGCTCTGCTGGCTATGCCTTGGTGATGTTCAGTGACAATATTCACCATGGAATCACAGCAATCTGAGCTCAGTAACAGTGCCTTGAACCAAAACTGCCTTTCTTTCCATGAAGAGGAAGCTGGCCTCAACAGTAGGTCAAAGGGGGCCAGTAACTCATTGCTTCTGCTTTGATGACTCTCTGAGCTAGACATGTGATTTGCCTCTGTAAATTCTCTCTAAAAATGTAGCAGGAAAAACTACTTATTTTGAACATTTTTCTGTTATTTGTGTATTTTAACACAAAAGAAATATTGCATTATAAATATATTAATTTCTTTAATTAGTGTAGTCTAGTCCTAGTATCTAATATTTCTTTTTTTGAAAGGAGGAATTCCCATTTACATAGAATATGTAGGATTTCACACTTATGTGAAATACAGCCTAGGCATCTTAAAAGAATTTGCACTTGAAAATTGCAGGATCTACAGTCTGTCATGAGAAAGAAATATCTAGGTCAATAAATACTCTTCAGTCAAGTTAAATTTGTAGAGATAAAATTTAAAAAACAAACTGGGAACTCTCTCATAATTTTGACCATTAAAAAAGAAAACTTCAGAAAAGAGGACTTCAGTAATATGTCCCTAAAGCCATGCCAGTTCACAGTAAGAATGGAAATCAGTAACTTTTGAATGAGCACCATTGCACTTGGTCTTTGAAAGTTGATTAAAAAACCCCCCATACTGAAGTATGGATTGTGGTGACCCATGGTCCAGATGATAAATTACAGCTGTGGTCATCTATAAATTTGCAAGGCCTTAGCTATGCAGGTTTTGAAGCAGGCATAATATGGAAGATAATTAGCAAATGAGAACTTAGTCCAAGACTCATTAGAAAAGGTACAACTGAAAAGGTTGATCTGATTCATGTGAATACATATGCAGCAGAATTCATAATTTCGGCTATGGCTGCAGGTATTTAATTGACTGTGTGGTGTTTAGGCCTGAGAAACGTGGAACAAACCTTCCACTACAAGGCTTTGAAATGCTGCAAGTGGCAGAATTTAACAAGAGCAGGAAACATCGCTTGGAAAATGCGGTTTAAGAACCAGATTTTCAAAATGATGCAGACTAATATTGCTACACCTGCTGTTTTTTGTGCAACTGTGGAGATTTGTGGATGCTAGGATCTAGCCCTTCGTATATTGGTAGTATCCGATTCTAAGCAAGAGACTCAGAGCAAAGCACACTGTGATCATAACACCTGATGGCATACAACTAGGCATGCACCAGGTATGCAAGTAATAAGATTTTTCTTTTTTCAATGTGCTTGGCAGTGCTGCAGTACACATAGCACACAAGACAAATCTACTGTGTCCTCTAGTATGGCACCCTGAAGGCCCTCAAAACACTAGAATGAGGAACCACCATGTTTCCAAGTATATGACAGCATCTCCTTTGCCAACCAAGGATCTGGGGTGATAGCACCTTGCACAATTAAAATAACATCTATCTTTATAGAATACCCATAAGGAGAGCTATAAACCCCAGGAATATCCAGTTTACACAGTGTACCCAAATAGATCCCTCTTATGCTAGGCTCCAGGACTGCATATTTCACTGCAATTCTATATAGCTCAATCCTTTCTTTACAAAACATGAACTTGCCCTTACACCAGTTTGTACAAGAAATAGGGTATCAAACATACAAAAGGTACAAAAAGATCTGTTATACTCCACATATTTTCAGGATATTGTCCTTGGTTTAGAACATGAGTCTGGCATAATGGATATTCCACACAAAGCCACTATGAAACTGCTTGTGAATTTATTCCCATTTTCCATGTGATTATTGTTATTGATGAATAACCTTCAGTGTTCTTCTCTGGTTGCCTCCACTAGTGCTGTTTACAATACCTATAGTAATAATTAAAAGATTTTACATTTTGCTTTTTCCATGAGTATTGTGACTACACCATGTAGACTAGCTCAAATTCAATATACAGATTTTAATTACTTCGTAATTAACATGAAATGAGTGGATTGGTTTATTTCAACACAGACCTGAGCCTCATCATATGCATGAAAAGCCTTGGTGTATTGTTTTCCTTGACTGTGATGATATGAAGTTAAACTTTGCTCAGCTGTCTCTGCAGTGTGGTGAATAAGTGTGCTGACAAGGATGGATGCAGTCCTCATCTAAAGAGAGGGTGGGGGAAGGGCTGAACAACTGTATTTCATAAGTCATATCATATATGTTTCTGATGTAATAGGCAGCACTTTAGGAAGCCTGAGAAGAGGTCAGAAGACCCTTCCGACCCTCTCTACTCCATTCTCCCTCATCACTATAAACTGTGTAAAATTAGCTCCAATATACTATATGACAGGATGGAAAACCAGTGGGAGAAAATCTATTTCCAGTCCAGAGAGTGACCTCTGGCTACATCACCTTGAGAGATCTTCTGCAGCTCAACATGGCTATTTGTCTTCAATGAGATGACAAACCTCCAGTTACCTCACCTGGCTCCAAACTGACACCAAGCATTTTTGCAAGAGAACAGCATAATAAACAGCATGAAATGAAAATCTGAAAAGAGAGTCACAGAATAGTTAAGGTTCGAGGACACCTTTGGAGATTGTTTAGTCCAACCCTCCTGCTTACTGCAGGGTTGATAAGAGCAGGTTGCTCAGGGCCATATCCAGATGGGTTTTCAATATTCCCAGATACTGAGGCTGCACAACACCTCTGAGCTACCTGTGCCAGTGCTCAATAAATTTTGCAGAAAAAAGGTTTTCCTCATGTTTATGTGGGATTTGCTTTATTTCAGTTTGTGCTCACTCCCTCTCATCCTCTCACTGATGAGAACTTGGCTTTTTCTTCTCTACTTTCAGTGGGTATTTATGGAGGTTGGAAGGATCCCCCCGAGCCTTCTCTTCACCAGGGAGAACACTCCCAGCTCTCTTGGCCGCTCCTTGTATGACAGATCTAATCCCTTCATCATCTTTGTGGCCCTTTGCTGGACTTGCTCCAGTAGCTCTGTGTCTCTTGTACTGGGGAGCCCAGAACTGGATTCAGCACTCTAGATGTGTCTCACTCAAGCTACTCAGCTCTACTGACGGGGGACAATCATATTCCTCAACCTGCTAGAAACACTCTTCCTAATGCAGCCTAGGACGGTGCTAATATTCTTTAAGGACAGGAGGCATTGCTAGCTCAGGTGCAACTTAACATCCATAAAGATCCTAGGTGCTTTCCAGCTGTGAGTCCTCAGTGTGCAAGGGCACATGGGAGGGCTCCTGCAGCTGCAGGATTTTGCATCTCCCTTAATGAACTTAATGAGGCCTATTGACCTAACTCTGCATCCTGTAGAGGTCCGTCTCAGTAGTGTCACATCCACCTGTTGTATCAACTATTCCTATCAGATTTCTGTTGTCTGCAAACCTGATCAGGGTGCATTCTGTCCCATCATTCTAATCACTAATGAAGATGTCAAAGTACTGCCATGATATTAACCCTAGGTGTATACCACAGGTGACTTGCTTCCAGATGGACTTTGTGTCACAGATTACAATAACCTGAACCTGGCACTCAGACAGTTTTCAATATGCCTCACTGTTCAATTTCTTAGGTTGTATTTCCTCACTTTGCCTACAAGGGTGTTTCAGAGGATGGTGCTGAAGTCCTTAGCAAGGCAACTTATAGAACATCTGCTGTTCTCCTCTCATCCATCAAGTTGGTCAGCTAATGAAAAAAGTCTATTGCCTTTGTAAATTCATGCTGCCTGTTCACAATCACCCTCTTGTTCTGTGTGTTTGGAAATTGTTTCCAGGACTATTTGCTCCATTGCCTAACCAGAGGTTGAGCTGAGGTTGACTGGGCTATAGTTTCCCAGATTCCTTGTCCTTCTTGGAATAGTAGTGATGATAGTCTTTCTACTAGTCTTCAAGAACATCTTCTAATTGCCATGATGTTCCAAAGATAATTCAGTGGCCTTGCAATGACATGAGGTAACCCCAGTTCACTTAGTACTCATGGGTACATTTTGTCAATAACTTGTATATGTCCAGCTTGTTTAAATGTTCATTGATCTGATCATCCTCTGCTGAGTCTTTGCTTCGGACTTTCCCTCTGGTCATCAACACATTACAGAAACCCCCTGGATTGCTTGTGCCTTATTGTATTGATCAAACAGCAGATACCAGGATGGTTTAAGTTCCCCATCAAAACCAGAGTCTGAGATTGGAAGAAGGCTTCATTTAATTCTTCTTCCTGATTAGGAAGTCCATAGGAGACATCCACAACACCATGACATTTTTTCAGCCTCTAGGCCTAACCCATAAACTCTCACTTGGTTCATCACCCATCTCTAGGCAGAGCTCCCTACATACTCTCACACAAAGGGCTACATCCCTTCCTTGCCATTCGGGCCTGTGCTTCCACAGATTGCAGCACTCCAGTCATGTGCGTTACCCCACCATACCTCTGTGATCATGGAGATCACAACCCTGCAGGCTGCACAACAAACCTCTAACTCCTTTTGTTTGTTCCCCATGCATTAGAGCACAAGCCATTTGGAGAGTCACCCACTTGTGCTGATCTCCCAGAAAAGGCATGGGAACTTCCCTCAAATGCTCTACTCTCAATCACACCCTTATACACGTGCATACACTTTGGGTGGCTCCTTCCTGTCTTGTTTTGTTGCCTATGATGTCTTGCCTCTTTCTGTCACTCTGCACCCTTTGCTTGTTAACCCATCAACTACTCCCTCACTTGGTCATGTATCATCATTTCTCTCCTCCATCATTCCTGTTTCAGAGTCAAGTGTATTACTGCTAAGTGTTAGTGCACTGAAAAAGCAAGAGGTACATGCAAGTTGCACACGCTGTTCTGGAAATCAGGGAAGAAAAGGTTTCCCACATAGATTCTGACAGTATGAATCAAAAAAATTCTTTTCCTTCAATTACATAGTGAGAACAGAAATCCCAGGAAGCATATATGAGTTTGTGATACAAGCCATTCAGTGGCAAAAGTGAAATAAATTAGGACTGGTTTAAGTCCACTGTTACAACCCATTACATTATCCTCATTATTACATTATCCATTTCCTTGATAAGCTCATTTAAAATATTTTAATTAAACTTTAGCATTCAATTAAGCAAATCATGCAAAACCAGATTAAAATTTGGCACAGACATAATGGTAGTATACCACACATTTATTAAGATACTAAATATAATTCTTAATAAAGATGTGGTTTTCAAATTTAAAATGAGGAATACCAGTAATATTCTTAATGCAGGGAGAAATTAGCCTTACAAATAGTTATCTAGTCTTGCATATATTTAGCAGATTTTGTTCAATCAGATTTGAGTAAAACACACTATGTTAGCTTGCTAAATCCTCCAAAACAGAAGCCTCCAGCTCACCCTTACCATGCATGACAGTTCCCTATTTAACAGCACCAAAAAAATCCAGGTATCTTTGCATAAGCAGCATTCAAATGAAAAATGATGCAATGACATAATTTGGCATAATTTTTAATGATGTGCACAAATGTTCTTCTTTGTCTGATCAAGTCCATACGGTGCTGATTAAACCTTGTGGCTTCTAACTTTTCAATCATTTGCATTAAACAGTGAAAAAATTTCCTTCTGCTTCATTTAGGATGTGAGAAATGTTTCTGAGATACACAGCAACATCTGCAGCATACACAAGCACAAAGTACTGCTTGACGGTATTATGAATGCATAAAGACCATGACTGATGAAAGCAAACCTCCATAAAGAAGGACTGGTAATCTGACTTCAGTCATGAAATACACACCGACCCCAAATGCTACGGCAAGCCAAAATCATAAGTCTGATTCTGATTCAAATCAAAAGTCCCAAAACATTTTGTTCATGGAACAAAAAATTCCTGATATTTAACTGCACTTCCACTGGAGAACATGGAAGTCAACCAGACTTCCCAAGACAGTAAGAAGAAAGATGTTTGGAACAATTTCATATACAGACTAGCTTATCCATGCAAAGCCATTTGTTATAACATGTACCTGAAAATGCTAAACAAATTAGAAATGAAGAAGCTATTTTATATACTTATATTTAAAACTTGCATCAATCATAACTCCCTCTTGCAACCTATTAGAAGTGTTAACCAACAAAACCTCTAGACTGAAGATTAACTAATAATATTTTCCATATGTGCCATATCACAGCTTTCTGACAGGTAATTTAATTGCAAATACACTGTAAGAATAAAATTAGTCTTTTACCATCATCAACATGCTCTAACTTCTAAATACTACAAAAATTCAAATTTGGGAGTTTTGACCCAAAGAAAGTTAGTGTTGTCTAGATAGTCAACTAATATACAGAGTATTTCTGTGTTTATCTGCATCAACTGGTTTTATTCTTGCTGTTCAGATAGTGTTTCATCATATAAATGCCATTATTAAAAAGCATTATTAAAAGCACAGTATAGTTACAGTAATGGAACTGATGGAGTTACTGACTAAAATTAAAAATTACCAAAAAAACCCCCCAGGAATTATCCTACACTTCAAGCTAATACCCACAGATTTGAGAGCCACAAGAAAAAGAGATTACTGCTTGTATAAAGAAACAACTATTTACAAACAGGATAATATAGAATACATTGTCTGAAATCATAAAATCTCAATTCTTCAAAATTGAAGGAGAAGAGAAAGAGACCAGTTCTGACTAAATTGATGGGGCAAAGGGATTAGTTGGATTTTTTTAAGGATCTTTCCTCCATTAGCAGGAAGCTGTTTGTGCTGGTAGAACTGATGGTGAAGTCAGTGGATATAAACCACACTCACTCTGACCTAAAACTCCGATCCTTCTTACATTTAGAACTAATGATAATTTGTACAAAATCGCAACCAAGGATTGCTTTGTTAATGACAGCCCTAAGGAGGACAGTATCTTGTATTCTCATATGTAGTCTCTCAGCTGGGAGTTTAATTTATATCCCTTTTCACAGGTGCATTAATATAGGGATGATGGGTTTATACTAACTACCAACATTAAGTAAAATACTGCTGTCTTAAACTAGCAAACTTCACATTCAGAAATTTGGCACCACAACTCTCAATATGAATAACTAGCTAGTGATTCTTAGCTCACGAAAAGCACTGTTTCACTGCAGGTTACTAATCTGAACCCAGACTACTCTCCCGTCACATATCTCTATTTAATTTTATTAACTCAGCTTGCTGGTCAATAGCCCTAGGATTAATTTTTCTCTGCTCAATGAAGAAAGGGTCACAGACACCCTTTCCGAAGGTGATGCAGACCAGGAATCTTGCTCCCACTCAACCATCCCATGCCATCCTTGCTCATCCTGCTTGATACATGTTAACATTGGGTTCTTTGGACTTCAAATTTGAACTTCAAACCACTAATCAAGCTTGAACTCCAAATTTCTAATTCCTTGACCTTAAAGAAGTATTAGTAATGGAGAGAAAGAAACCATTTACCTTAATTTTAGATGTCAAAAAAAAAAAAAAGCAATCAATCTAAACCAGCCATTGAGGGTTCCTTCCACAATTCATGCTAGAAAAGGACCTGTCTTTGACATTCATCTGAAGATGAGCTAAATAATAAGATAATAATAAGATAATATCTTTTTAATGATGGCTTATGCAAGTTAGACAAATAATTTAACAAAAAATTATTTTTTGTGTGAATCCCACTGTAAATACATAATCCTTAAGGCTGAAGTTAAACAACATGAATCTCAGGCTGCAAAAAATTGTTTCTAATATAATCAACCCTCTCCCCAAATTAACTCTTTGTTCTTTTGTAATAAGCAAGCATCAGAAAGAACTGCCTGAGGACTATGCGACAGAGGCTACCAGTACAGACATGGGAGTGTAAGAAGCTATCTTTGGCTCAGATAATGAGCAAAATGCACTCTTTTTCTTCAGCATCCAACTTCCTTCCACTCTGATCCCTCTTGATATCTTATTCCCATGATGCAACATTTTTGCAGATCTCTAAAGACTTTGACCTTTTTATAATTATGACAGGAAAACATCAGAAAAGAAGGGTGGACAACTCAAATGGAAAATTTTGACCATCAGATGTTAATCAGATGGATACACTGTTTCCCAAAATAACAGCAAAATTATTTTAAATTTCATTCCACTGCACTTAATGGTTGAAATAGTCTAATTGCAAAGATAGTGCATTAGACACGTCCCACCTATTTTAACAGGTCTTTCAGGGGAGCAGAACCACAGACAGCTTAGAAGAAAGTTATTGCCTCTTATGCGTAATTTATGAATCTGTCAATTTTCTCCTCATAGTCCTACTAAAGGAGCTGCACTGTATATTATTACTATACACTTTGTTCACTATACAAGTACCACCTTATTTAGAGAATTTAGAGAAGATTAAAGCAAGCAAGTAGAAAGTGACTAGTTTCTGAGATACGGATTCTATGGACAGAATCAGAAGGGGAAGGCATCTGAATTTCAATTAGAGCTCACTACTGGTCTAGAGTGAAGCTGAACTGGAGCTACCATTGTAGACACTTGGGTTTGTACACTAGGTCACATAATCCTGGACCCAAGGTGCTCTGCTACTCCTAAGAATGGAAGAGTTTGAGGACTTGACTCTAGGTTTCACCCCTTCCAGACTCACATGAGGTTACTGGTGCTCCTGGTTCTAATATTCTGGCATCCTGCACTCAAGGAAAATTTCAAAGAAAAATAGATAAAATCTATTAGATGAATTTATGCGAAAAAAAATCAATTTTGTTGAACCTGCCAAAGATATCGTGAGAGGATCTAGTTGAGAAAATTCAATACTGAGAAAATTCAGTATCAAGAAAATACAGGTATTTTGGTATGAATAAAGCCTTTTTAAAGAGACGAATACTGAAAAGCTAGGACACAATGAAATCAGCATTTAAGGACACGAACTGAAATGAGTTTAAATACATTTGCAGTTTCACTACAGCATTCTGCTGGATTGTGGATTACTGCAGCAGTCAGGTTATACCTTCACCAATCTGAAACATGACTTTGAATGTTCCTTGAACAGAAAATGAGATGGACTTAGCTCAAGTATAGAGGCCAGTTTCTGAGTTTCCCTAAGATCCCTTCCCATTGCATAAACAGATCAAAAAGTCTGCAGCTGAGCTTCTCATATAGTGAGTCTATCTAGAAGTGTTCTGAAGTGCTAAATCATGCCTTTCAGACTTTTATCAGACTGATTTTCTCATAGGGATATTTTCTTTTACTTCCTAATCCTTCTTGTGTCTTCAAGTCAAATTTTTGAGAGTTTAGAAATTGGCAGATGTAATCAAAGACGACCAAGCCAATCTTACAGCCATTATAGCTGCTGGGAGTTTTGTCATCAAATTAAATGAAAACAAAAAGTAATCTGTGCATCTAAAAAGCCACTAAACCCGGAATAGATTAATATCAAGGATGAAAGATATATTTGATTATTGATAATACAAATGAATTGATCTACTTTTGAACAAGAGATATGAAAATTACTATATGAATAATTGTTTCAAATCTTGTAATTTATCATATACATGAAAATAGCAAAATAAAAGCAGGTAGATTGAGAGAAAGAGAAACCAAGCTTTTATGGGTAAAATTGTTTAAAGAAAAAAAATCTAGTAATATTTCTCCTGTAATAGCTTACTGACATATTGATTACACTGATTCTTGGGCAACAATGAGATGATAGCCTGTGGTCCAGTTCAACTTGCCAGAAACGCTTGCATTAATCTGTTATCTCCTGATGGGAAGTTTGCTTTCTCTTTTAGATGCACAACTGTAAAAATATTGTCATTTTAGGGCAGTAATAGAAGACAGTTTATATGTGCATAACATTTCTCATAAATTCTTAGGCTGTGGTTTTCTAGTTTCAAGGATTTATGGTTTTATTTTGGCACTAAATGCAAGAGGGAGTGTGACACAATTGAAGCTGCATGGAGAACTCACCTGATCCTGCCCCGAGGGCGCTCAGATTGCTCTGACATAAAACTTGTGCTGCTGAGGCGTGAGGCACTGCTGGTTCTGGAAATGGCTGACACATCACTGACATCACTATCTGATGATTTGGCAGAGACGTTATCACAACTTCTGTACTGATCTGTTTGTATATTATACTAGAGATCAAGAAAAGAAAGGGTGAGGCGTCTTATCAAAACATAACACATTTATTGAGACAACAAATGACCTAAGTATGACAATTCTCTCTAACTGCTTTTAGATCTAAGAAAACTGTATGAAATTCAAAGAAATGCCTGCATTAAATAATGCCTTTATGTCTAATGTAGAAATCAAACATTATTTATGGACCAAAGAAGATACTTCGAATAAAATAGAGCATTAGAAATTAAACAGGCTGCTGGTTCTTCAATACACTGGAACTACAATAATGAAATATTTATGCAGTGGACAGACATCTAAAGCACATGCATACCATCTATTTGACTACAAAATCTTTTTTAAATTTTTAAAATACTAAAAATATATGCAACGAAATACCTATACAAACTTAGTTTGGAACAGAACTGCATATAAGCATGAATGAAATGTAATGCTACATGAAGCTGACATTGGGGACTGATTTCAGTTCCTAAGTTCTATCAAAAAATTTTTAAAAGTACTTTTTCTATCTCAAAATAACTCTCTGCATTGTGATACTAGAGGACTAGATAGGCAGAAAGGTAACTCAGCAAATATAGTATTTGTTTTCAGGCAGATCAGTTCCCTGACCTAGTGGTTTATAAATCCACACATATGTTAGAACTAGCAGAAGACCCAGCAGGAGAAATATGTGGACAGGGGTAGAAGTTATTTTACTTTTGCTAACAGCTGAAGTTTTGATTAGTTAAAATCAAATGTGACACCACACTGACTATTAGATAATGCTCTTATTGCTGATATCATCGGTTAGACAGATACAAAAGAAGGCTTCAGTCCTAGCAATGCCACACTTACCTAGATCTTCACTCACATAGATATGAGGATCAAATAATTGTCAGGTTCACAGAACTA
Source organism: Pachyramphus minor (assembly GCA_013397135.1). Taxonomy (NCBI): domain Eukaryota; kingdom Metazoa; phylum Chordata; class Aves; order Passeriformes; family Tyrannidae; genus Pachyramphus; species Pachyramphus minor. The sequence goes on from VYXB01005647.1 coordinate 393,491, forward strand.
AAACCCACTACCATTAGAGAGCAAGGTACTCTTGGCTGGGAAGCAATTAAATCAAAAGCATACTTCCCACGGTATGTTATGGGAAAACTATTAACATGCAGGAGAACTAAGCAGTTTTTGACATGACACTCTAGGGAGTTCATTTTCCAGATCTGTGCTCTGTAAAATTGCAAGGCATAAAAGTTTATTTATGAAACATACACAGATCTGTGACAGTGAATATCCAAACTCCAACTAGGCACTGGGTTGCAGGCTGAGTTACTCAGTAAATGCCACAACTTAACTTTAAAAATCTGGCAAACATAAGCTTAAGTTTGTACAGATGAATGTATCAGGTCTCCTGTCCTCAAGCCAGGTTTATCTTCTCCTGCTCCAGTGCCTTTCAGTAACTGTTTGAGGTCTCCACAGCACATTTGGAAACCTCTTGGTAAAATATTGAAGATAAAATGAGGAAGTTAATAGGAGTACAGAACAGGAAGGAATAAAGACGACTTTAAGCACCAACTGTAACTATAGAAATCTGCAGAAGAAACATTATACAAATTAACTGTCTCGGTGTGTTTTTCAGGTGTGCATTAGCACACTCTTAAGCAAAAACTTTTACCAGTACCCCAAGGGAGGCTTGCACTGGCTGATTGCATAAAAACATCTGCAGGAGAGAAAGCTCTGGTTTACTAAAGGTAAATTTTCAGCCTCAAATACTAAATGAAACTCTGCAGATGATTTCAGAATAGCTTGGAGCATGATAACTTTGAGCTCAAATAACTTGTCTAACAGGCATTGACATGGTAACAGATGCAGCAGAACTCTGATTTAATAAAGTGGGTAACACAGAGGACTCTAGAACTCCTATATTCAAAAATATTTTCAACTACAGCAAGAATTTATCAGGAGGTTCTCTTTCCAAGTGACTTGTTGTGACTCATCTGAATATAAATGACCAGTGGGATTAAGGTGAGACTATGCTGAGATGTTTATTCAGATCAGCTTTTGGAAATAGCTTGCAGAGTCTGTTAAACAACTTTGCTGCTTGTTGTCTTTCAGATTGCAAGATAACCTCTACAAAATGGAAACACAAAGCATACTAATTCTTACCAGGTCTATCTCATAATAAGTTGTCATCTTTTTCTTCTAAAGTCCAAGAGAAAATTCAAAGCAAGAATAAAAGCTATGAAAACTTTTTACTTAAGCTAAACGTCAACCTTCAGAGGCTGGAAATCTGAATGGTAAATTGTTTCCGGTTTAAGTTAAACTGCCCCACTCCTGAGACAGCTTTGATGTTTTATGCAGAATTCCTAAAAACTCCTAAAGAATCCTTCAAGCTACTCTAAAATGAGACATCTAAAAATATGAAAAATATCTGAACAAATGGAATGATCTGGCTTTCCATTGAGCTAAACAGAACCGCAATCTGCAAAAGAAATCATCATCCATTAAATAATAAAATATATGTTGACTTCAGTGAAATAGGTATTTCATGCCTCCTCTATATTTAAATTATATCTAAAAATTGTCCCCCTTCAGGTGACCTTTTAAAAACACTTTTTTTTTTTNCTCTTGAACACATGGGGTTTTTGTATTTGCAATAAATTTCCCTGACATGTTATATTTAAATATTATATAATTTTTAAGCTTCAACATAAAATATATGTTCTGTGCAATCACTTCTCTTTCAACTCTCAGCCTTAAAGCTTATGAAATATTTCTGTTACCAGGTGCACTATTTATCACATTAGGAGAGTTGCTGAGGTTTGCAGCAACTTTGATAGCAATTACTAAAGATTAGGTCTGGGTTTTTAAACATTAATAGCAGCTATTTTCAAATGTCCAAACTATCTGCACTCTCTGTGTCTGCCTTAAACAGAGAGAAGTCTATAAACAGCTGAAATTCAGTTCTCCATTGACTTTACCACCTGTGGAGCTGTTGCTTCTTCTACAGCAGCAACAAAGACAAAAAAGGGGTATGAATGAACTGCAGATGTGTTAGAATCAATGGGAAGAACATAGACATAAACCAAAAGAGGGCACTTCACAAATACTTTTACAGCTCCTTAACTACTAACAATGTTAGCAATTTTACTTATTATAAGGCACATTTTAGAAGGAATTTAATAGACCATTATAATTAAATTATCTTCCATATTAATAAGTATTTGTATTTCTATATTTATCTCTCAAAATGATGAAGAATGGAAGAGTTCAGAGCTTCGAAATTTGAAGGAGTGTGCCCTCCTTTGACTACAAAAAAAGCCCCAGGTGACTAACCTCTACAAACATATATCTCACTATGTGCTTAAAATGAGGGAATTAAATGAAAAAATTAAATGGGCATTAAAATGAGGACATTAACACGAGGAAAGAGAAAACTGAACCAGATACATTAAGGCCTATATTCAGTCAGAGGTTCATGCAACTCTTGAGATCACAGCTATCTTTTGAGGCACCTTACTCTAACAAGGAATTTTGTCAGAAAACACTGACTCATGTACAAACCACTTTGATTTTTATTAGTGCTCATATAGGGTTCCTCTGAATGCAGCTGGGGATAACAGGCCAGCAGTCAGAGCCTTGGTATGTTCAAGACTCATCACTGACTCCAACAGCATCTGTCTTAGGAGCAGCTCTTATAATGCTCAAGAGCCCTCTAATCACCCGGTGCTTCTAAATAACTATTCTCGTAATTGTATCCAACTAATCTACTATTAACAACACTCAACTTCCTAACAGGGAAAGTAAAAACAAGCAAGTCAAACTGTGATAAAAATCCACTGAAGCCCATGAGTTGAATGAATGGACCACATTGAATTTTGTGAAATCCAACCAGTACAGGAGTGACTGTTGTATCAATATGATATATAGCAAATAGCTTTTTCTTAAAGGTGGGTGAGGGGGTATCAAAAGAAGATACTCACCACATCAGTGTCCAAGAGCATTTTCTATACATAGCCCCAAGTGCTTTGCGCAGCATCCCATAAAAACTTAACAGTCAGCCTCCTACTATTCCAAGTCTCCTTCCCAGCTCTTCCTTACAGATATTAAATCCACAGAGTGCCACTGAACTAATGCCATAATTACATTTATGCTAAATGCTTTCCAACCACATACAGTCTTAAACTGTGTCAGCATCTAAATACAGAGTGAAGTCCTTTTTAAGTTCGTACTACACTGCTCTAATCAGTAATATACTTTCCAAAAAATGGAAAGCGGGAGCAGCTGCAGCATGATGTTTAAGTTATGTGTGTGGCATCTGGCATAATAAAACTTAGTGTTTTGAATTAAAAGACTAATTGAGATATACTGGAATTTACCTCTATGCAAATCCACAATAATGCTACCAAAGTGTTTTGATCCTCTCAAACAGTGGAACAGCACAAATATGTGCATATCAGCTACTACAGCTTTACCAACATACAGGGCAGACATGTTTAAAGGTTTTCTTAAAGCTCTTCTTTAAACCCCTTTGACAAAGTCTCAGAGTCCTTGGGGATTTTAATTTCTTTTTTCATTTAGCTTTTTATGTTTCACATAAATTATGGAGCCTTTTAATGTTTCGCATAAATTATGGAGCCTTTCCACTGGAATGGAAGGAAATAAGGATGTGAAAGCCTCAAAACAGTTAGAGTGGAATAGCCATGAAGACATACACAAACATTGCAGAGCAGACATTTATCTATTCAAAATCCATTAATGCATGTTCAGAACAATAACTTCCGTGGTGGATGCTTGGAAACTATTGCTTGCGTACTGAGACCAGAAGACTGAGAAACTGAGTGGGAAAAATTACAAAAATGGAAGAAATGCACCAGAAATGGACTGGAAATTGCAAAGGCCAGGTTACAATACCCCTGGGAAAAAAGTCCTGTTTCAATACAACAGAAAACTTAGTTAAATGTAAGGAATTATTTTGTATATGCTTAATAAACTATTGCAAATGTAATTCACTTCATATTGAGGGAAAGTTTTTGAGAGGTTTTCAGAATTTATATGTAAAATAAAACAAGCATATTTGGAAATGTTAATATAGTGGAAGAATCAAATCCATGTGAGCTGACTGCTCTGAAAAAGAAAAGGGAATATTTTATCAATATGCAGCTGAGCATAATTTCTCCAATGAATGTATTTATTTTCTGAAGCAATGGGCAAACACTGATACTTGGGAAAGAAAGAAGTGGTTCTGTTAAAGAGGGAGAAACTCTGCTTGCAATGGCCATTTCTTTAATAGTCAGTTAATATTGATTTTTCCCCATACCACTTAACTTTTTTTTTTTTTTTTTTAAAGTAAGTGGTCTTAGGCAGCTTTCAAAGACTTTTCACAGATTTTGGCAGCAGGAACTAGATATAGTCTTCAGTTCTTAGAAGTCTCAGTCATCAGCATTACTGCACCACCTTACTACCTTCTCATTAGAGCTGTCTAACTCTTCATCTCTCTGGGTTATTTTCTTGACTCTTTCATCATTTTCTCAGGGTAAAGACAGTAGTATAAGGTTTGCTTTGGGAACATTTTTAAAGGAATGACTACCACCATAGGGATATGAAGCAAATAGCAACGTCACTGAATATTACGCAGAGTGTTAGAAGGGGCTAATATAATTTCTTCTCAGCCCTTGAAATTAATTCTAGTTTGGACCATCCTTTCTAGGACTGAAGCACTATCATTTAGAAAATACATGAAAAGCTAAAGATTTAAAGTCCAGGGCAATTAATTTATTCTCCTTACTACTGTTTTAGCATTAAAAAGAGTACATGCCTGTCAGAACACCTGGTACTCCAAAAACATTTTTCTTATAACAACTGACAGAGAATTTGCTTCCTCAAAGTTGTCCTCATACTCTAGCGAAAAAAAACTGAATAAAAGAATTTTCAGTGTTCTTTTCATTTAGTACTAATCATGTTTCAATTTTGATTTAACTTCCACATATATTTAAAAACAAAATAAGATACTAGAAAACTCAGGTTCTACAGGATAAGAGAAAAAAAACATTGAAGGTTGGTGTTTTCCAACAAGTATTTAACCATACACTGGATCTACATTAACCAGCTGAGAAGCAAAAATTATGCTTGTGACAAATATTATAGAGTTGGGATTAAAAAATATGTTTCACAATCTAAAATACACAAATTTCAATCAATGTGTAAGCCCATATAATCCAAATGAGAAAACTGGCCATTGACTCTAAACAAATGTCTCTGGTCAAATTCTAGTAAAAGTCCTCAGATTACATATTACCTTTCTCTCCTGCAAACTTCATCAACCCCAGTTTTACTGTTTTCTCTAACATGTTTATTGGTTGGGAAGTACTGCAGAGACACTTCATCTCACCCTTTTGCCGTGAGTGGACCTCTTCTGAAGGTAACACCAAACCTAGTATCAAATGAGCTGTTCTAATTATACAAATTCTTGCTTCTGATAAAGGATCCCATTGGAAGTTTCCATCCCAAATACTGAGGTATTTTAATAGCACTCATATCCCACAATTTGGCAATTGAGGACCTAAAGCCTTGTTTCTTTTGTTTCTCTTCCTTTTGAGGAAGTTTTGTGTTCACAATGAGGTGGTGCCAAAACAGAAACATCCATACTAAACTTGTCTGCATATTTAACTGGAACAAGTTTTTGAACCAATCTTTGAAATTTGATACATATTGCAAAATAGATGCCCAATTTCCTACTTAACAATTTCAAAAAAAATTTCTGATTTTGTTTCAGCTGAGTATCTCACTTATCCATCATTTTAACTCCTTCCTCCAGCAGCATCCAGCTCCTCACAGTCTGATTCCTAAGTGGCAGTGCAGATGTGCAAGACATTTTCAGCAATTTGCTTAGAAGCCTGTACAGCTTACATTTACAAGGTTATAGAATAATCATTTTAGCATTATCAAGAAAAAAAATTCCTCTATATAACTTCATTAACTAATTGCAAGTATACTTCATTATCACAGAAAATCTTTAGGCCTTTATTAGAAAAGGAGATCAAAGTAATCGGTATGTGTTTCAAGAAATGAAATACTTTATCTATCTGTGACATTACTGGGATCTAAAAAATTATACAGATACGAGAACAGCTGCATGGGATTGGATCTAATTCTGCCTAGCTCTCTACACATCAGCAAGGGCCTAGAGTAGGGCCAACATACCATGATACTTTCATGGCCTACTTTTTCAGCCTCTAGGGACTTGCAGGCCAGGGCCTTCTTAAATTAGTGGTGATATGGCTTGGTTTAGCAGCTGTTGAAGGATCTTTCTTCCCTGAATTAAACTTGAAGTATTTTGTTCTCTACAGATTCATTTTAGTTGACATCAAGGACTAAGTTGAATGCACATCAGAGGGGGGCAAAAATGATGTTAAGAAGCTATTACTTGAAGATATTTCTGCCAGACTTTAAAACACAGTGTTCTTGAAGGTTATGTAATATTTCAAATAAACAGGTTTATGCCTTCAATTTTCAGGCCAAAGTATCATTCCAATACTACTGACTTTACCTTGGTATATTGCTCACGCTCATGTTCTTGGCTAGAACCAGACCCTGATGTCTGATTATAACGGTGCACTTTCATTTTCATCTGTCTCGTTCGCTCCTCCACTACTAAGCTTGCTGCAAAAACACACAATGAAGATCAATTAAAAATATTGAAAAATTTTTGGAAAAAAACAAACGGTTTAGCAACAATTTTAGCTTATTTCCATCTTCACGAAACAAAGAAATGTACAAACATGTAGAACAAGCAGGGTGTAAACACAGAACAAGGGAACACTAATGTCAAGAAATCAACCATTTCCATTGCGATAGTCTTTACCTGAAAATGGGCAGATATCCCAATTCCTACACATAATCAAGCTGGTGCAACAGATATGAAAAGAGTGAAAGAATTTAGCTTTATAGGCTGAATTATGAACCTGTTAAATATTCTGGATGCAGGGGTCATAAATCCATGATCATCTAACAATGTATTTGGTTAAATGTATAAACTATTACAGTGGCATTTTAAGAACTAATCCATTAAACAGATACTAAAATTTATTTTTAAAGTGATTAACTCCTACTACTATCTTCTACTATTACTCCTACTACTGCTTGCCATAGCTCCAGAACATTTGAGAGGAATATCTCTGTTCAACCAGTCATACCAAAAATACAGTATTTTTACAGGGGTTTTTTTAAACAAAAGTCCTTTAAAATCACTACTTTGCTCTCAAAGGTTCACCTTTCAAATAATTTATTTTTTCTGGTGTTTTATTAAAAACTGAAATCTTATCTTAAGCCTTCAAGAAACTGGTGGGCTAAAAAGAGCATTGCCTTCAATTTGAACAAGGTAATTAATTAATTCAATTAATTAATTAATTGGCAATTAATATTGCCTGTGCCTGCCACAGGTAGATGATCTTGCACTAACAGAGAGAGTGGTGCAAAAGCCTCTGGGCTAAGGATTCCTTAAAATAAATTAACCTTTGTGGTAGTGAATAGATTTCAGAGAGAACTTAAATTTGGAGCACGGTTAATGCAAAGCAATACTGGTAAGTACAATAGCATGAGAACTGGCACTTCTTAACAGTTCTAGAACTAGATCCAAATATTCATCAGTAACTATTCTAAATCACAGGAGTACTCACTATGTTCATGGTGGTTTAACAGGTTATACCATTCCAGAACAACTTCTTTTAAGCTGGCATTTGTGGTCACAAATTAAGGACTGGAATTTTATTTGGGAAAACCTCCACAAAATCTTCTGCTTTTGGGTCAATCACAGATTTATATCACTCTCTCCAGAACAACTACTTTTAACAGTCAAACAGCCCCTCCCCAGAGCAGTGATGGGAGAGAGACAGCAATTTAAAAGCTGCGTGGAATCAACTTGCAATCACAAAACACACAGAATTTTGAAATAGTGGAAAATAAGTATTGTATCATGTTTGTTAAAGGTTGGTATTTTGAATGAAGTGGTACTGAAGTACTCATACGTGGCTTTTACGTTGCTAGTTAACTGTAGCATTCTTTACACACCTATTTTTTTTTTGTTTGTGCTTTGCAAGCACAGAGATACAAGGGCAAAAAAAAAAAAAGCAGTCAACTCAGGACAGGATATTCTAAACTGTATGTTACTGCACAAATCATGATTGTGTGCATGTGTACCATCTGTAATATACTTGTGGAAATAACAGAATATCTATGTGATGGTTGGGTATGAAAGAATATACAGAGACGTCATTGTGAAAAGTATGTTGTTTTCATATCCTCCTTCCACATTTCTTATTTAAAAATAGGATAATTAAATACACTAAATTACATTAAAATTCTGCTACAACTGCAAATTTAAGGCATGAAATAAAGTTATCATAATCCTGAATCTCCCACACACAGAGTTCAACCTATCAAATTCTGCACATGCAGAATGTCACACTGGGCCCAGCAATTATTCCAGATGACTAATTATGTCAGTAAATGTATACCTTAATTGCAATGAGTCCAGTTCCACCATCAGATATGCAGGCACAGCTCCAATTACTTCAATGGAAGTTGCATGGAGGTATCTGAAGGCAAAATTGAGCACTTTAGGTGAAATTTTTAAAGATGGCCTCTTATTTTAAGGACAGATATGAAAGGATTAAGATATATGAATTAGGGAATGGAGTAAAAAGTTTGATATCTTAATCCTATCATACATGCATGAAATAGACTGAGGATATGAAATCAGAGGGAAAAATGAGACCCCTTTAAAAATTTAGCCCTATCTGTGTATGGTGCACAGATTAGAGTTGCTCTAAAAAATAACACTTTCATTGTGTGAATTTTATGTGCTTTACCCTGTCAACTGTATGTTATACTAAACGATGTGTATGATATAATGTTAGTCTGTATTGGTTATGATGCCTGAGAAAGAATATTCTATTATGTAATGAAATGTTGTTTTAGAGATTATTAATGCAGTCAAGATTGGGTAAATATTCTGTAATTCTTGATTTTTTAAATCCTTAACCTTAACACACTTACATTCTGGTTTTCATTGTTAGATATCATTATACAAAATGAGAACAATTCATGGGGACTGTGAAGTAAATCTAAATTTTCTAATGGACAAATTTGGGTCTGTGCGTGGAGTAAAATGGAATTTAGCACCAATTGGCTGTTAATTTATTTCTAACCATGCAATTGTATGAAACATTAAGTCTGCTCTAGAAAATACACCCGTGTTCTTTCTAGCTTTGTTTACCAAGTACATCTGAGCATATGTTGTGTGTAGCTCAGTTCACTGATGGAAAATTTCATCTGCCTGACAAGTACCTTGGTATAACCTTTACATATTAATCACAAGAAGCAGAAAAAAAATCTAACACAGTAGCAAAAGCACATTAGCAAAACTGTAAGAACCATAGGTAACAACACCATATGATCACATTACTTTCTTGGAACACAGCTGATTACCACAGGTAACAAAAACTTTACACAAAAAGTACTTAAAGAACTTAGCCTGTCTCTTAGAAAAATATGGGTATACTTTCTTTTTGGACATCAGTATTTACAGAGTGCTTTTCCTAGAGGTCTTCAGAGGTAAGACTACACAGTACTTTACAGATCAAAGCACTGTAATCCAAAGACCTTTAAATTTTACAGTGGCCATAGAAATCAAAAACATGGAGATTTACCATAAGTGTCTCAAATTAGTGGTGTAACTAGAACTACTACAATTTTGTCAACATGTTACTCTCTGTGTCAGAAGTTATGCTGCAAAGAGCTATAACTCTGACCTTTTCAAGAGCTGATGATTCAGATGTGAGATCGATCAGTATAAGAAGTAATTGAAAGAAGAGAACTCATTGATCAGCCCACTTAAATAAGGGGCCTGATTTTATAGCCAATGATTTTACTACTATTAAATCATGTGAAGCTTGTACAATGATAATGTACACAAAGAATCAAACCATGCAGGAGAGAAAAGACAGACATATGAATGGAATCAACATGTTGTATTTCAATTCCATTAATCTATTTATAAACCAGTCTGACTCCTGTAATCCCAGGTGTACTGGGTCTGGCTGGGATGGAGGTAGTTTGCTTCACAGCTGCCTGTGCGGTGCCAAGTTTTAGAGTTGTGACTAAGTGTTGATAACACACTGATATTTTAGCAATTCCTGAGCAGTGCTTGCATAGCACCAAGGCCTATTCTGTTTCTCATGCTGCAACCCACCATGCTGTCCCGGCTCCCCCCCAGCCCCAGGTAGGCTGTGAGAGAGGGCAGGTGGGACAGCTGACCCTAACTGACCAAAGGGACATTCCATATCATATAGCATTATCCTCAGCAAGAAAACTGAAATATAAAATACACAAGTCCATAATACACTACTTAAAAGAGGTAGAGAATAAACTAAAAAAAAATAGCCACAGATCTCATTTTCAGCCTCCTAACTACCCTGAAAGAAAATTAGGACTAGCTGACAGTTGGGTTTTTTTAATCTTTCTAACATTTTATCTGTTTACTAAGACTTTATGTACTAGTGATAATCCTTTTAATATGTAAGATTTATAGTTACATCTGAAGGCATTAACTAGCTTGACAGCCCTCATTTTTATTCCTATCCTCAGAAAACTAGTATGGGCATGTTTCAACCCCTATCTGCTTTAACTGATAGGGAAGTTAGACCTGGCTAGAATCCTAATTGTTCAGAATACATGCCACCTTTTCAATTATGTACAAAATAACAAAAATACTAAAACAATATACTATACTAATGTTTTAAACGTAGTAGGGCAGATAACTTTTTTTTTTTAATTGGACTTTTGCAGACAGAACATATCATATGGCACATTTCTGTTATCCACAGAATGTGAATCTAACTATTCAAGAAATGTGATTTTAAAAGACATTAAATTTGCATTGGTATCAACAACAGACCAATCCTATGAAAATTAGTGAGAGCTACGAAAGCAGCACTAATGACAGTGACCGGCACAGAAGAAACTGAAGTACTTTTAAGATCTAAACTTCTCTATTTAAGGTTTGAAAGGGGGTCTAAACTCTATACTAATTACAAAATTTCTTAAATGTCATGATGCTATAAACACCCATATATTAAGCTGATTTCATAATGTATGAAAACTATGTGGGATCATTTAAATAAGGATTGTAGAGAGGTAGGAATACTGAACTAGCAAGCAACAGCAAAAATGCTATAGCTACCTTTCTAGGTCTAATTTTTAGTTCCTGAGCTTTAACTATTTAGGTATCCACCGCTTTCATATTACAACAATCATCAAACAGATTCTACATTCTGCAGACTTTGGAAAACAGTGACTCTTGTCAACAAATAACATCTAAAAAGAACTCACTCATACACTTGACAAAAAAGGTCAGTGAAGTCAGATAACTATTAACATATACATACAAAAGTCAGGTGGTTAAGCATAGGAATGGTTTTCCATCATGTGCAGTCTTTAAGTGAAAATACCTTTCTAAAAGGACATTCTTGTTCAAACCCGAGTATGGGCTTAAAGCCAGAATGACTGGTGACATTATCTGCTCTGTGATTAAAATTGATAATTTTTTTTTCTAGACTACAGAAAACCAACAGATGCCTCAGCACTGGCTGTACCATTTTCTGTAATAGTGGGATCTACAACAAACACAGAATTTTCTCTTGAGGTACTTATTGTTTCTGTTCAAGATGATCAAGACAGAAAAGGAGGTGTAGGCAAACAGTACAACTCAGGAAGCCTCCAAGACTTAACTGCACTAATAAATATTTGAGTAAGGTACATAACAAGAAGAAATTAGCATCAAGATTTCAGATAGCTGTAACTCTTTCCAGAATATATCACACATCCTTTATGATGCAAACTTCAAAGGAAAAAGTCATAAGTGTAAAATGACAGAAAGATTGCTTGCATAAGGAAGCTACCGAGAACTAACTTGAAGTGAAAATTTATCTCATAAAGACTATTTTATAGTAACAGTGTTTCTGAACAGAGATACGCATATTCTGGTGGGGGAACAGAGGTCTGACCTATTCTTCAATTTCAGCCTTTGTAATCAGTAAAAAAGCTGAACAGTGACAAACAGCTATAGCTATAATGCAGCCTAGAAGCATGTACAGAGCCTTTCTACAGAGCAAAAGCCAGGAGCTTCATCTGTCTGTGCTACTTAGATTCTCTGTGGATGGCAGTCAGGGGGAAAAAACTATCTGGTTTGAGGAACTGAGAAGTGGCGGCTAAAGAAGAAACTAGGCAGAACTCATGCCCATAACAAAGACAGGGAAATAAAGCAGTGGTGTGATTTGGATGGGAGAATCGCCTAGTGTAAAATTGGCTGTGTGGTACAGAAAAGAGAGTTCACACTGGTGTTGCACCAGGATGATCCATTTCAGAAATAATACAGAGTCTCCAGTTTATTCCTGTTCATCCTTCAGGATGAGTTTTGCAATATGTACACAAAAAATATCCTTGTGACAGGTTTCACAACTTTAAAAATTCAAAGCAAACTCTACCATGAAATTGAAAAAGCACAAAAAATTTTGGAATCGTGAGCAGATAAATGTTTTGAAATAAAAGGTTAGTAACACTGAAAAATCAATTTTTTGCTAAGATAAAGAACTTGTTATGGTTTCTTTGCATAAACAACTGGAAAGAGTACTTCATGTCAACATGCAGATAGTTAGGAAGATGGCTCTGAAGGCGATTCTGCAGCTCTGGTCCCTCTACCTGACTAAAGCTGTGGCTTCTTTAAGCTTGTGTGCATGGATTTCCTTTCCATGAGAGCTGATATTGCTCTGGACCTCCTCCCAGTCAGAATTAAGGCGTGACAAAAGCACATAGTCAGATTTCCAAGCTGGGAAATGAGCTTGGATCTCCCAGTACACACAGAGGCATAGTGGCCATCTTTAGTTTCAGAAATGACTCCAGAACAAAGATAAGCCAAAATGAAAATCTGAACTGGCTGATGCAAAATTCAGTTCTTCCTCAAAGATTTTCAAGGATGATGCACACAAAAGTTTCCATTCAAAATGAAACAACAAGAAAACAAACACATACCTCTTAAAACTTGGAAAAAAAAGTAAACCACTGATTTTGACAGCAAACCAAGTCAGCATTTTCATAATCTGCTGAAGACTTTCAACCTTTCCCATTGATAACGTGAGACAGATGCTTGATTGCTTTGTTGCAGATTTATCTGGTCAGTTTTGTTCACATGTGTAGTATATGCTTTCCCTCATATTTCTGTCTCTTCCCACAAAATATCCTGTAACTCCCCCATCCTCATCTCCCATTCTTTAACCTCTTATCAGAAGTGACACTGGACTACTAGTGTAAGTCAGCTGAACTTAAGATGTTCATGGTCCCCCAAAACCGTCAGCACTCCACTTCTTCCCTCTCCTCTTCTTTTGCCCAGCTCTTTTCTGCCTCTGGGTTGCATCTGCAATCCTTGAACCAGAGGAATCTGCATGCAAATATCCCACCACCTTCTATACATGCCCCAAACTTGGGCCAAATCCATCCAAATCTTGTGGAAACAAGTTTTTTTACAAACCTGTTACAGGCAGTCTAGTTTGTCTGCATAAAGTCCATTGTTTTAAACAAAACACCATCCACGGCAGCCCAAATCACAGGACAAGGTTTGTGAACTTGAAAGAGGCATAATCAACAAACAGGTAAGATTGATTTGTACTGTTCTGTTTGAGAAAAATATAAATATTGAAGAAAGGAAAAAATTACAGAAATAATTTGTAAAACCAAGCACTCTTAAAACTTTTGTATGACATTTCATATTATATTCCTAAACCTGCAAAAATAACTTGTAATTGCTAATGCCTAAACTAAATATTATTTCTTTTTCATCTTTTTTTCAGCATTATTGTGAAAACATATTCGTGTATGCTTGGCATCGGTGTTGGAATTTGTAGATAGTGGCACAGCTGTTGTATTTTTACTTAAGCATTCACCCTTTCAGAAAGTAAAGAAGTTGAAGGAAATTCTTTGATTCAAGTTCAACTCACGGTTTGGCTTTGACCCACCAAAGCCTGTATTCAGATCAGAATTTCCTAAGATGTGCAGGACTCAGGAACAAAGGTTAGAAAAGGTTTATCTGCATTATTAATATTTGTGCAACATAGTATTTTGCTTTTAAAATTAAAAGGTTGGGGGTTTTAAAATTTTTTTCTCTCCAAACTTCACTTGGATTTTGATATAAAACCTACTTTCAGCTAAAAGGAAAAAAAAAAAAGGACATGTCTGTAATGTGGCCTTTAGAAACATGACAGAAAACACTTTTCATTTCGTGGGACAGCCTTAGATACCTGTTGTGTGATTCAATGGTATCGGCACAGACATGGAGAATTGATAGGAGGTCAAATTCATAGCAGGAGCACTGTCTGTCTGCCCCTAGAAACTTGTCCTACATCAGCATTAACTTTCTGATTGTCAAAGGATTGACATGCAAATAGAACACAGCTCAGAACCTCTCTCCATACAAAGGATAGTTTTTGTCATTGTCATCTCCAACTGTTCCTAGCTGCACACCTATGACACCTCCTTCACTGAGGCCATCTGAGGCCATGGCTGCATCATTAGAAGCAGACAGTGTGCTCAAGAGCAGCTTAGGAAAAATCTGAATTCTTTGTGTGAACTGTAACTCAATCAAGCACCTTCTGAGCCATGTAAAATATCATGACTACTCCTGTTAAATCCAGTATATTGCATTTCAATAGGAACATGAAAAATCACAAGAGAAACCATTTTCAGATTTTAACAAGGGGCATCAGAGAGAACAGAGATACTTGAAAAAGAACTTTTTCACATGTCAAACACTGTTAACTGAATATTATATACTGATATGGCGTATATTGAGGGAAAAGCCAGTATCAACAGTTGCCAAACATTTGTAAAAAATTACATAAATATTTACCTTTTGTGGGAGAGTTAAAAGTCTCTTGCTCTTCAATGAATTAAATGCACGGAATGATGGAAACAGAAAAAGAAATCAGCAAATTTAAAGTTAGATAAAGAAATGTGTTACATGTGACAATGGCATGTACAGTAGGCAGTACTCCAGCATATGTAAAAGTAATGTAGAAAATTAAAATGATAAACCATGACAAATAATAAAGCCTATGACTTTTTCTTTAAAATTAAGAGGAACAATGAAGTTACAGAGAACCAGATTGTGGAGTCTTTAAGTATTCTGCCAGAGCAGTACCATCATACCCAAATTTAAGAATGACATAAAAATCCTAAAATTGCTTTAAGTATCATTCTGCCTCCTGAACCACACAGTACTATTTTCGATTCTGAAGCCTTTTCTGCAATAATGAGTGTTATGAATTTATTTTCTATTAACTGAAATGTATAGTACTCAGCAACCACTGGACTATTGAAAATCAGTTTTTAAGGAAAACATACAAGATTACGAGGCTTGTACTTATTTGCAAGAGTTAGTAGTGCTAAAAAAAAATGCTCTCCAATGTGAGTAAAGATTCCACAAGCTGCCTCAAAATATGAAGTGCCACTTAATTATTTAAAAATAAAACCAGACACATGAAGACAAAACAAACAACACTGAAAGTCTGAAATCTAAAACTGAGGTGATTTTTTCTTTTTCTTATATTGATAGGTCAGAAAAAAGATTTTTACTGAAAGGGTTTGATCTTTTATCATTTTCCCAACCATACTCTCACTGCAATGACACTTCAATGATCAAGTACATACAAACGGAACAGTTTTCACTAGCAACTCTTTTTTTTTTTTTTAGGATCTTAAGTTGGTTAAATATAAAAAGAAACTTGCAACTCAATGTATCATTTGACAACACACTGATTTTCTGTACAAGATTATGATTCTTATTTGTTAAAAAGGAAATACAGGGCATCAAAACCTTTATTCCTCTGTGACATGACTACCATTGTACATATATTACACATATGAACTTTATACCTGTAATCCCCATTCAGTACCAGGGGAATGTTCATGTAGTTTTCACTCATGTAACATCAGCAGCACACACCCATACATGCACTTCACCCCCTATACAAGCTATGTACAAAGCCTGTGCAGCCTTTTCCAACATAAGCTTAGATACAGCAATACCTAATGTGGGACGTACTTTTGCTTTTTTCAGTGTCACTCCATAAGGCCTATTGCCACTGGACACACACACAACCACCCTACTTCAGTTATGTTTGCAAATGTTCTTTACTTTTTAAAAAACTGGTAATTATCACAAACTTTACTCTCATTATAAGTTTTCCAAAGTAGGAACCTACATTGTTGAAGCTATGAAAAAGAAACCATGCTGTGAAGACCCAAATAGAAGCAGATAGAGGGAGAAAAACCTGTTTTGCAAGAATTAGCCCCAAAAGACTGTTTCTATAGTACAATCATCGCATTTATATTGCTGGTCCATACATTTCAAAAGTACACAGTATTTTTTTTTTATTTACTCGCTGGATTTCCTACTATAATCCCTACTATTACCTACTGCAGATAAAAAGGAGTGAAGGAAAATGTTCCAGATCTTCAGGGTGTATTAATCTTCTTGATCAATACAACAATTAACCATTATAAAATGCAGAGACCCACCCTCAAATCTATTCAAGCAAGAATTCCTGTAATGTTTGATAGCTGCAATGACAGAGGACAGACTGAGTAAAGATCATAGAGGTGTGCTTTATAAAAAAGTATAATTTAAACACAATGCAACTACATCACAAAGTTGTTTTAGAAACAGCTGAAAAACAAAGTCAACCCAGAATCCCCACCAGTCTTAACAATTTGCACAGTTCCACTCAAACATGATGAAAATAAAAAACCAGTGAAGCAAATCTGTTAGAGCTCAGCACAGAATGACATATTGAGAATACACCATTGTCCTTACCATGGCTTAGAATTTCACTGCTTTAGTCACTGAGCCAAAACTTCTTCACAGCATTAGGTCCTTTTATAAAATTATCAATTAACACAAAAAAAATCAAACCCACTTCTTCAGTAGCATAAGGTAGGGTAATGACTATTAAATTGTGATGTCTTGAAAACACACACAGATTCATCTATACAAGACTAACTTTCAACATTAAAGCATGTCTAGACTTTCAAATACAATAACATCCTAATGTGTCCTAGACTCTAAGAAATACTGCTGACAGGGTTGCAAAGGAAAGAAATACAACTATGTCTTCCTCAATTATTACTATAAGTAAAATAAAAATCATGTTGCCTAAAAATTACAGAAGCCTACAATCTTAATTGCAACCCCTTTAAAATGTCTGCGTGCACTGGAGTTGTTTAAAATATTTAGTTAGAATTGTCTCAAATGAAAATAACTATGCCCCTCCTCTACTCCAAAGCTACACAAAGCTGCTCTCCCCTTTAGAACATAATCACCAAGAAGCCTTTTCTTTTTTTTTTGCCAGTGTGCATAATAATGCTGTTTTGAGGTTTTAGTCCTTAAACTGCATTTTTCTCAAAATTTAAATTTTTTTCTCTGTTCCTGATCAGCAGTACCAACCCTATTTCTATAACAAAGGACCTTGTAAAACTACCTTATGTTCTCATAAGTTGAAATTTTATGATTTTCAATCTGCCAGTCAGAGTAGTAACTAAGACAACATCACCTGGTAGAGACAAGGAAACCACCTTTTCTTATTTCTAAATTTGACAACAAAATGGAATGTCTGAGATGCAATGTCAGCCCTTAAAGAAGCCTTATTATCAGGAATGTAATCGCTTGACTTGATAGGTAAAGATTAAGAGTTAAAATATCACTCTGTTTCTCCAGATGAAAACCACTACCAGTTTCTTGCTCCTTCATTAACCCTCATTTGTTCCATAATGAGAGCTTTAAAAAGTAATAAAATTACTTTCCTTGATTCTTCTATGTCTCCTGAACATGCAAAGACCAAATAAGGAGCCCATTCTTGATATACAGACACGTAATCTTTTTACAGCAATCACTGTGACTTGTATAACGGACTTAGATTTATAGATGTATATATTTAGATGTGTATTCAACCCTCACTGAACAACAGGATTTGTATAAAGTATAAAGAAGTACTTTACTATAAAAATTATACTTTATGGAATATCATACAGGTTTTCCTGGAAACGCAGGATATCAATACTAACCATCAAAATGTAGTTTCATTTGTAAATGAAGAAAACACATTTTGAAATGTTTCCTATGACATTTGTATATTGCACTACATTTTGACATCATCTCTATCTATGGTGGCTGTGAATTTAAACCAATAAGGACACAATGCAGTTTCAAGTATAGTTAATGTAAATCTTTTGCAGAACTCAGAATGCTTTGGATTCAGTCCTACATTAATGTCAGATCACTTCTAGTCACATTTGACAATGATATTGATTTGACAGGGATTAAAGAGATGAAACTAATAATAACATTTGATACTGTAAATCAGAGCAAATACTGTGGTCTTATAGCCTCGTTGAATTTAATTTCTTACAGTAGTATGAAGTTAGACATACTAGCATATTTATTTCAGAAGATACTGACAAAACTACTTAAAAACCTTTTATAGGACTTAGTCAATTTTCTTCTTCTCTGCAAATACATTCTGATCCTGAACAGAGTCGTAAATGTGGGTAAAATCAGAAAACCTCCCTTTCAGAAGCACAAGTCAGTCAGACAAAACCAAAGTACTGTGTAGAGAAGGAAATCTCTTTAACCTTTAAATCCATGTGCTGTATTACAGCCATATGACACGGGTGGTATGATATATAACAACAAAGCAAACAATATGACGCATCCTACTTGTGCATTTTATATATAAGACGCAAGCTTATCAACCACAAGTGTAAGTAAGAGTTCACTGAAACAGCATTACTTTACAGTGTTCACAATATCAACAACTTTCTAAACTCAGAGAAGCTTTAGTCTTCTGCTCAACTTTCTTTTTTTCTTTCCTCTTCTGTACACATCCCATCTCTACTCAGTTTCATATTAAGTTCTACATGCATTTCCAAAGCCTTCAAGAAAACATAAACTCATATTTTACTCTCACACATCAGCTATCAAGGACAGCAGAAAGATCATATATGAATATCCAAATAAAAGCCAACTTAAGAGCTGATTCATCATTATATATTGCACCAAGTTCTGACATTGAAGAAGAAACATGAAAACTGAAATTCATTACTTATTACATTTCCCTAAAAAGCACTCATCTTGATAATATGCAGAAATAGAAACTGCAAATGTAGTTTGTAACTAGTTTATAATTCAGACACTACAAAATGAGAGGAGCTGAATGTAAGGTTTAAAATTATTAAAAGCCACTTATATTAGCATATTTATCATTCAAAATAAATAATACATTTATAAAACAAGAGTACGTTTTATATGTGCTAATTGAAGGTTTAGTATGTCATCACCATAAAATTAATGCAAACTGATTGCATGTTAATGCAAGCCATCATATATGAAAACCCCAATGGTAATCTGTCATGATAAGATCATCATGGTCAGTCACCTCATCTATCCAAGAGTATGAGTAATATACAGTTCTGTAAAGCACTACAATGTTTCATTAGAAGCTTTTCTTTAATGTCTACATAAAACAAAACCTTGCGGTATGTGGCAATCTCCGTCATTGCTTGTAGTCAATGTGAAAACCGGGTTTTTAAAACACGGAAGAAAACATGAATGTGCAAATATTAGACATTGTGCCACTTCATTTTACCATAATTCATACTCTGTATGTTGCTAGAAAAGGAAACAGCAATGTACATATTATTTGATATAAGTATGTAAAACACATCTTCCATAACCATTAGGTCTACATTGTCTTTTTCATAAAAACAGCAGTCTTTGCCTGATCAGTTTATTCTTAAGCAGGAAAGGGCTTGTGACCTGTGCTTTAACATTTCCCATGGTGATTATTTTCATTCTTTACTCACTGAAGTATGAACTCCAGACAAAAACCAGATTTGTGATATTTATTATTAACCTATGTTAATAATGCACAACATTAAATATAAACCACAAAATAAGAAATGAGAAAGAGTGTCAAAATGTTGCAAAAATCTTTGTTCCTGTTTTTTTTAGCTGATAAAATATGAGATATGTGTTGGAAGCTACCATGACTAATAGAAATTTCAAACATAAAAGGGTACTAGAAAATTAAGGCAATTAAACTACATGTAATAATAACCCACCAGTCAAACTCGCTAAATTTCCCAAACTAAAAACATGCTTTCATTCTCTTCTATTGCTTTATTGGTAGAAACACAGCATTGGGCACATAGTTATGCAAGTAGACTTCGAGTAAAGAAAGGTAAGAAATCAAAGAGTTTGAGCTACCATAAGCTCATTTTTTGATACCTTGCTCTATACTGCCACTTCTTACTGGAACTTGCGGTAGCTGTCTTCCCCTACGACTGCTGAAGGATGTGTCTGCAGGAGGAGACTGTGTGGGACTTCCTTGTTGATGTGTTCTGTAAATGAAATTAAGATAAAAGCAAAATAAGACAAATGAAGAGACTTTTTATATTCTGAATTTTAAACACATATTCAATTGCAGATCCTGAAGAAGGGTGTGAAAAAGTCTGCATTTGGTCTATGCCATATGCACATATCCAGGTTTAGATATCTAATAAATTTATAAGGCATCACATTTAATTTCTCTAACTTCCTTCAACTAAGAAGAAATTATTTCCTTTGTTTTGCTTTGTGTTTTTTTGTTGGTGGTGGGTTTTTTTAATTTATTTATTGGGGGGGATGTTGTGTTTTTCTTTTTTTTCCCCTTTTTATTGTTAGATAAAGGACTAGTCAAAAACTATTGAATGAAAAGCAGTTTTTTTAGAACCATTTATGATTATGACTCACAATTTTATACATTCTCCTGCACTGGTTCAAGGGCAATACAAAACGCTACCTCTGTGTCTCATTAACTTTAGTATTCCCTTTGTGCTGATGAAATAATTGCACAAGGCCACAGAGAACTGGACAGCAAGTAGCTATTCCCATAGGATAGCATGTGATTTTTCCCTGAACTCAAAGAAGGAAAAAAACCTTTAACCTTGGTATTGAGTGTGTGGGGTCTGCGTGTGAGCGTGTATCTGTGTGTCATGCAAAGCAAGTACAAGAGTTTTAATATTTATACCTAAGTGAATATCCTAAACTTCTTGATTGAATTCTAGTTAGCACCATTTCTGAACAATGTAGCTATTTGATTTCTTATATATAGATGCAGCTTCTGAGTTTAACACATCAACACCTTCGGAATGCTGGCATTTTAATTATGGGCACCTACAATAACTATAATGTAAAAGTTTAAGAAAGTAAAACAAAGATGCGAAGCAGCAGACCACTGAGGAGAGCTTACTATGAAATGTCCTTGCCAGTTACAGCAATATCAGACTCACTACAGTGGATACTCACTGTTTATCTACTACACTAAGGTTGCAAGTAGATAAATTATAAGTAACACACTCGTGCAAATTCAAAATACTGTTGGCTTTCACTATGTAGATCAACTGACTTGTAACATCAGCTTGTAAGATCAGTTAGCTTTGTGAACAGCACATGATCTTCTTTACAGTGTAAGAAAAGTACTTTGATAATTTTTAGATGGATACAAAACAAAACACAACAATGGAGGGACAAAACACAGCCAACCTTTTACTGTTACTTAGCATAACTACTTAAATTCAACAGCAAGAAGTACCATCTGGGTGGTGAAAATAGATGGCATAAAGGATATGGGAGAAGTGTAAATACCATGAAGAGAGGATAATCTATAGTGCCAGAATGAGTGAACGTGCCATGTATGCTCAGAAAAGTACAACACCACACTGAAACCTGGGAGGCAGAACATGAAGGCTATGCTGTACACATAATAGCAACCTTGTCAGAAGTGGAGAAGGTGGCGCCGACCCTCCAGATGCTAGGTGATGTACAGAGCATAAGGGTTTGATACTAGACTGCTCACTCGACCTTGAGCGAGCGTGATGTTTTCCCCTAATGACTGGCTGTTCAGTCGTTCGTGGGGCTGGAAGTCCCCTTCTAGAAAGACATGGTAGCAGACCCCTAAAACATCAGTGCCAAAAAGAAACTGTTCAGTTGTTAGCTCCAGGCATATCTTCCCATGCCCCCCTCCATCAAAGAACATTGCAAATCCTGGCTGCAGGACCACGATTGATGTTTCAGATAGAAGTTATTAATTCTGAACGCAAATTGATTTTCAAAATGACAAACTGCAGAACACTCACCACTGCAGATACACATGACCCTAATTTTGGAATTGTTGAACTGTACTGATTATAGTGGAAAGTTGGCCAAACTAGCTGCACCTTAAACACAGCAAACACAAACCAACAACACATATGACATAAGGACTAGACCAGAGTAGGCTATGAATACCTAGTTTTATCACAAAGCATTTCTGTTTCTAAAACATACTTTTTACCTTCATTAAAAGTACTAACTGCATTTCAATTAGCATCCTAAAAGAGGAACAATATGGAGGCACATACATAATTCCCTGTTTCCCTAACAGTTTGAAATAAGAAATCTATTTAAGTATCTGTAAGTACTAAAACAGAAATATGGTTCTGAAAGAACTATAATAAAAATCAATTATATTATGCAGCAAAATGATTAATCGTGCTAGCATAATAAAGCATAATTAAAATGAGTTCAGTAATTGCATACACTGCAAGTAAAGGATAAGCTGAAACATTTCAGGTTTGTAGAGTGCCAAAGTATTCTAAACGTGCCTTTTTACTCTTCCTTGGCTTTCCAACAGTGAAGCATTTTGTAAAAGGTACTACTATATGTGCTGTTATTTCAGAAATTTCAATGTCTTGTGACATGATTTTGTTGTGGGATGGTTTTGCTTGGGTTCTTTTTAATTTCTGTAGACTCACACACCCAGCATAGCTTTCCCACAAAATACAAAGTAACCGAGGAACTGTCTGTTTCATACAACTGTCATACACTAAGAAGTAATCCTAAAAAAACTCTCGTATATGAAATTACATGCAGATGCCTACCAAGGATAACAAACAGGTTTGGATTCAAAGCCATTTCATCAGTAACAGTTTATGTGGAAGACCAGTCACAACACAAAAAATTCAAGATTCTGTTGCCCTTGCTTATATTCTCTCTTAAACCCTAACACTTCTTCAGCTTAACTCCTGGCTTGCCCTGGTGATAACCGTGACATTCTTGAAGAGACTGAATCTCCTGATTCTGAAAGATGCTTATGATAATGAAGATGAGCTGAGTTCTGAAAATGCCTGTTTCTCCATGCTAAATGTAAAAGTAATCCATCCCAACCATTGCATGTAACCAGCTTTTAAGCATGTTTTATCAGATATCTAAACATCAAAACATCCATAAGGTAAATATGGATCACAGTATCAGAAACTTCTTGTTTGCTTTTACTATGAATAAATGCTTCAATCTAAAAAGGTCATTATGTTCTCAGTTCTGGTATTTTTCATTTTAGAGCCTAAATATCCTGGAATTTATTTGAGAGCCTAGTGAAACACTGTGAATCTGTCCTGCCGTTACAGAACTGGGTTATTAAAATGAGATGAATATGCTACCTGGGGAGCAAATGAAAAGAGAGCTAAAAGGCAACTGAAGAATAACTAGAATGGAGTTAAGGACTTGCTGGCCTAGGAAAAAGATCTGTTGCTAGAGGAAGCCTGAAAATGGCTGATCTCTAGAATGAGACAAAAAGGAACAAGAAACAAGTATGGGAGACAAAAAGCTAGAGAGGAAATGAGACAGAACTGAGATAAAAGGTATGAAGAGGAGAGGAATTTGGGGAAAAAATGATACCTGGTGAGCAATAAGACTGCAATGAGCACATACATGTGTATCTCATCTCCTGGTTCCTCACAGAAGGTGGTAACACTGCAAGCAGCAAATCTATTAATTCATCTGGCAACGGTCTACAGGGGAATCCTATAGGTTCCAGCTCTGCCAGCATACAAGAAAACTCAAATTCTTTTCTCTTCAGACAGATGCCTCAGTGACACATATTGAATAAAATATGCTGCCACCTATGAAACTATAAAGAAGAACTAAGAATAAGACAGCATCACCAATCCCTGGCATCATGTCTTATGCAAAATATAGAAAATACAGTTAAAGACTGTGTGTATCCTAGCATATATAACAGGTAATGTCACATCTGGCATTTCTGGGGTGATCAGTTAGGGCTGAAAGAAAACATTTAGGATTGGGATGAAGCAAATTTTACAAGTTTTACTCATTCAGACAAGAACAGAAAATGCTGGATTTTCATGGGATCAGTTTTACTCCTTCAGAACATTTTACTGAATTCCATCTTGAAGGCTTATCTCATTGAATTAAGAGAAGGTTTAGGTTCTGTAAACTATCCTGAAAAGGTTGAACTTTTCCCTTTTATGTACATTTCCTAAGCTATCACAATATATAGAAAACTCAATCTTACATAACATGCTGAAATGCTTTATAGAGAAGCTGACAGCATGTTATGTTATTCCAGTAATCTGCTTAACTAATAGACAAGATTTGAAAATTGTAAAATAGAAAGCAATTTGTAGAAAAAAATGGACATTTGAAGAAGAAAGAGTCTTGAATTATATTTGATAAGAAAATTAATTGCCTACTCTGTTATTAAAACTTTTTGGCACTAGTATAATAATGCATCTATGAAGAAATACGGAACTACAGCACTCAGACTTATTTAGACATTTTGTCTCACATCTACTACTGTGAATCATTTTAGGGAAACAGAAACCTACAGTATGTGCCATGGAGATGTAAAAAGAAGCAGTACAACTCACATTTCCCTATGCTCTTGCTCACTGGGCTCATTGCTGAACGGTTACGAAGAACCAAACCCCTTTCTAACTCCTCAGGAGTGAGTAAAAACAGGTGAAAAATGTCTTTAGTGATCTCCGTGGCAAAACAGTCCCTGATTCAATCATAGCAAGGATTTCAGCCATCATTTAGGCAATTTTTTTTATTCCAACTGAAAAAGAAACTGGGTTGTTGTGACAACAGAATCATCAAACTCAAGAAAAATGTAACCATTGCTTTTCCATCAGAAATGATAATATGGGACTTGAAGTAGTAAAACAAAATAAAAGCTCTGAAGTTTTGCTACATAATGTGTTTTTTCATTGAAAACAGAGATGTCTGTGTTGTTCATGGAAGATTTTTCAGCTCTTACAATGTAAACAGATGTACAGTCCACCTCTGCTCATCAAGGTAACATAAATCTATTTCTGACAGAGGCAGGATCTCACCCCTCCTCATTGCTCTTATTTTAGCAAGACACAGGGTTCAAAATTTAACTAGATGTTCTTATGATTCAGTATATATCTTTATTTTTTCACTTTTTCTTAAGAATTTGAATATGTAACCCCATCCTACTGTAGCATGAAAGTTGAAAGTTAAAAGTTATAATGATAATACAAGTTCAGGAAAATTCAATAAATGCAAAAGTTAAAGTTCCAGTGTTTATATTAATTCTATGTAATGACAGGTGTTGAAATTTTACATACATATTTAAATGTGTAACTTAACTTTTTATATTTTAAAGTGAAATTAACTTTATCACAGACATTTTGAATTAATAATCTATTATATTTTATCATCCTCAAATTTAATGTAAAATAAATTTTTTAAAAAAAAAATCAGAGGTTAAGTGCAGAAAATAGCTGTTAGTCTTTACCATTGAATTTATCTGCAATGATGAATGCCAGAAAAATTCCATATGTATGCAATACAGTGCTAATAATACAGATACAAAGTAAATAATACTGGTAATTACAATACCATTGCTTTGGGTACTGTCACAGATGTTCTAAAAAAGTTGTATTAGAGGTATATTCAAAAAACTGGAATCAGGCTGATAATAAGAGGCGTTTACACATCAATCAACAATCCTACCTTTCTGTTTCAGCTGCGGAGCCTTTCCTAGTTTGTTTTTGGCTGCTATATCTTTCCACTTTTCTGGACTGCCTGTGAAATGACATGTCAGAAAAGAAATAAACAAAGAACAAAAAGAATACAGAAATATGAAGATTATTTATTTGTGTATTATAAATATATTTCTGTATATAAACAGAAATGGTTGACAGATAAGAAAGTGACGATGATCATCATGAACAGGCTGGTGAATTTGAGGTATAAGAGGCATTGCACTGATTAGGTTTGATTGAGGCTCATGGTGTGAGAGTTATGAGGAAGAAAACATTAATCCTGACTGAGCCTGGAACTAGTTCCCCCTTCACAGTCTGTATTTGATTAAAACAATGCCTCTTCATAGGCCTATAAGTCATCTCTTAACAGCATGTAAAAGAAATTCAGAGTTGAAAGCAGGAATAAAATGTTGCAGAAAGTACCAGAAAATACTATTCAAATGTAAACTTTGAAAAGTGTTTTGAATCTAAATTTCAAAACCAAAACAAATACTGCATCATATCAGATTTAAATACGGGTGTCACTATATTAACAAAAACTTGCCTTTCAAAATTGTCATCCTATGAAAACTTGTTAAGGTTTTTAGAAGTAGTTTAAACCAATTCTATTTTTTTTTCTAGTCCATATAAAGAATCCATCTGTCATTTGGACAGGGAGGCACTAGTTACCTCTGACAGTCTAAGCACTTACTTTGATAGTAAAAAAGAACAATGAACAGCTATATTAGTCGATACATGTAAGAACAAAGGTAAAGCCATATTTCATCATTACTACCCAGGACTATAAACATACTAGGCAAATCTCTGCAAATCTTGTGTTCCAAAATTTTCTGTACTATCCATGGTAATGTGAGCATTTACAAATTTGGATTTTCAATTTTAAACCTCTAAAAATCATCAATATATACTAGTTTTTTAGGAGAAAAAAAGCATACAGTATTTCAGGAGTGGTCAAAACCAGCGAGCGATGATTATTCATTCATTCACCAGAAATTTTGACAAACTTTAACACATGTAAGACCTTGTAACAATACAATCAATGTCATGTATTAAGCCATATAAGAATTACTGTGGGTAAAACAAATAGATAAAAATAATATTTAAAGTAATATGTTCTCCTCTAAACCTTTGTGGTTATAAAGAGTAATCCAATGTCTGACCTGGAAGATACCTAAACAGCTGTGACACTAAATTATACCCAAAGAACATAATCACAGTGGATTTTCATTATTTGTACCCACTGCAATATTTGATGAGCATTATATTGTGACGCAGTATACTCCACAAAAAAGAAAACACTGCAGCAAAATACAAAATGCGTTCTGCATAAGCAGAGGTCATTACCTGAAGCTTTCTGGGTTTTGAAAGAATACATTTTCTTACAAAAAATAATATTTCAGATTAAAAATTAAAATCCTTTTTGTCCTCAAGTTATTTTTTCCAGATTTATTTTTTGTATATCCTCACTACTTTTCAATTCTATTCTTTTACCAGGACAAAGATAAGGTAGGTACACAGGAAACCATACATATTAAATGCTGCAGCTTTACATAAAACCCACAGTTAAAAAAGTATTTTAAGTTATGGCTAGATCCACTGTAGGCAGCATTCAAAGTATGTCACTCTCTTAATTTTCTGTTTAGTTGATTGGTTGGAGCTTCTTTTTCTCTTATTCCTTGTGTCACTTACTTAGATTGTGACATTACACGCAATGGAGAAAAAGAGCATATAGTGATTACTTTTAGTAGAATGGAAAAGCTGAGAGTAGGATATGCTTTCCTTTGACAAGTAACAAATTAAAACATAGCACTAATGAGCTGAATATACTTATTTCTCTGCTCTCAGTGCTGTCCTTGCAAGCAGCCCATACTAGAAATTATATAAACTCAGTTTCTTTTCTGTTTCTTTCCTTTTGCTAAGATGATGCTGCATAAATGTCCATATGGCTCAACAGCCTACTACAGTGCTTGGAGTCCTGGCTCAGCTTGAGCCCAGTGTGGGCATTGGCAGGTGGGCATTTACAAGTAGGTGTCCTTTTGTGTTCACACACAGTGTACAAAGAGTGCACTGGGGTAAGAACATTCATGTCATAGTCAAATTTACTTCTTAAACGTACCTTTAAGGAGAATAAATATTATCCATGAGCAATGCATGCATATATGTACTTGTACATAAAACCGAAAAAAGAAAGGAAATATGTGAAAGTATACAGAGCACGTGAAGAATATACTATAACCAATACCTCATTTATCTATGGTTTTAGTAAATAAGGATACCTCTGTGCTGCTCCAGGTTTAGCACTTAGGTGGTCTACACTGTCTTGTTTTGGAATGCAAGACTCCAGCGTCCTTGTTCTTCACAATATTTGGAAACATGGATGTGTATTTGGATAGAATGAGCAGAAACAAAGAGATGGTCACATGCAGTGAAGGTGGAGACATGCAGTCAAATATATAAACCAAAAGCATTAAGGCACTATCTGTTGAAAAATGCTATATTTCTCATTTCCCCTTCCACTGATTTAATTCAAAGACTGTAGGGAAATGTTAAAATTTTTAGACGTAATATCAACAATTTGAGATGTAATAAACTATAGAATGAAAGTCACAATAGTGTTTTAAAAAACCTTTATATTCTACATGTCGAATGGCAGCACTGTAGTTCAATATGTGCTATTATCCTTCTCTAGAATTAATCCATGCTATCATTCATTAGATTAATATATAAACCTATACAGAACATCTTCCCTTATGAAGATGCATTTTTTGTCATTATACTGTGAAATTTTCCTGAAAATAAAAGTAAACTTCATAATTTCATATATTTTGATCAAAACTTTGTATTTTGTAAAAATTAACAATAATTCAGTAGCAAAGTAAAACAACTGACTAAGCTTTCTTTAAAAACAAACAAAACAAACAAACAAAAACCCAAGTGAAGATCACACTATTTCTGAATTTCTAAATAACAAACTTGGATTTTAACGATAAAACTCCGGAAAATTTACAGTCTACTACTAATCTAGGTAACGCAATTTACTTGCATCTATACCTACATTAAAGTGAGGAAATCCTAAGATTTCTCTTTCGGATCATAAATCTACCAACTGTGACACCAAATCAGTGATCAATAGGTATCATATATAAAGAAGCACTTTCTATCATTTTATATACAGAAAAACTATTCAAGTTCAGGTTCCAAATACCTACGTGCCTAAAAATATTTAACACTGTTGAGTGTAAACAAAATCTACATAGAGAAATATGACAACATTACTATCAAAATTAAGAAGTACTACTCCTAAAGTGAGAAAATAACAATTTAATATAATTCAGTGTCTAACATTTTAAAATTATTTATTACTGGCTTGTACAAGAGACCTCAGTGTTTTGCAGTGCGTCTGCTACTTTATGACGGCTTTAAAGCCGTCAAGAATGTCACGTTCAATACTTCCTGAGTTTTACTGAAGTTTTCTAAAAGGCTGCATCTACATGGCATGTGAACTGGGAGGGCACAAATACTTTGAGTGCTTGCTACCTCCTCACGCTCATTCTTAGCAGTGCAATTCACGTCTTGCAAAACCGCTTCCCTGATCAAGTCACATCGTGGTTGCCAAAAGATGGGAAAGGATCAATTAGACCAAAGCATTCTTTCACTGACAGTGAACAGCACAGCAAAGCAAATTCATGAAAGTACCAAAGGAGCATTTGCTTTACAGCTGGATTCAGGATGACTCTTGGATAAGCATTCTTATAGATGCACACACGACTGACAGAAGCTACTTCTCTTAACCGAAAGTATATGACAATTAATTTTTACTGGCTTTTTTTATCCACACTTGGTTATATGCAGACCTCTCAAAAAGAACAGTCTGGATACAATTTCCACCTACTATTAAATGCTCAGCTTTCATTTCCTCTGTTTTTATCATCATTTACAATTTCACAGTTTTGCAGTTCTCAAGATACCAGTTTGTCTATGCTGTAGGCATTAGACATTTAGACCTTCTAATTCAAATTTCCAATAAAAAAAAACCTAAAAACCTTCCCACAATGAAGCTATCAAATTCAAATGAAAAACTGTCCTTTAGAATATCTTATAGAAATACATTATACTAACCAAACATTTGTTAATTCTTAACACTGAAATAATACATAACTCATGTCTCATCTTGCAAATGCAAATGAAGGAGTCACTTCTTTCTCATACAGCAAATGAACAAAGTCCAGAATAACAATAATCTTGCAAGGACTTTTCTTAAAATTTATGTTAGAAACCATTATCAATAAATAAATTGTTGCAAAAAAAATCAAAATTGGAAATAATGCATATTATTATAACTGTATTCATAAATAGATCTTGATTGCACCTTATATGCAAATATGGCCAATTAGTAGGATAAATCTGTAATGTACTCAAATGAAGAGTAAGATGATACCTGTCAAAGTCAATTAATCTGTGAAATATTATTTGCAAGTGGTGATAAGTAGTTAGTTAGCCCTGCTGATCCATCAGTCATTCCCCAACACCCACTGCTTCAGTTGTCAAGTTATTACAAGCATATCTTAAAAAAAAAAAAAAAAAAAACATAAAAAAGGTTTAGAACTGACTAGTGTTGGCCTACTCCAATAAATATGGGAAATAATCAGAACGAATGAAAACTAAAAGAGCAGAAAATGAAGGTAAAGTACCTTTGATTCCCTCACTAATACTCTGTCTGCAGACAAGGTGGGCTACTATTTTTTATTGGACATGCAATGCAAAGGGTCCAATGTTCTCAGAACTTCTTTCAATCTGGGAGAAAGATCCTGGAACTGGTAGGCTGCAAACACACACCAGGGCTGAGGTCAACCTAAACCCCTTCTAGGTTGATCAATGACTGCCTCACTGGGATTTGGTGACCAGACTGCACGGAAGACTTATAAACACAGTAAGGCACCAATTTAACTTAGGAAATTAGATTCCTGTTTATCCAATTCGAAATCCTTCCCATAACAGATTCTATATCCTACAGGTGCTTTACTGTAAAATGCTTGCTAACTGGTATTAGATGATTTCAGTCTTTCTCCACAAAATTTCAGCTGATATAAAAAGGCTTACAATTCTGTATTGGAAATGGCAGAACTTAGATGAAAACCTCATTTCAATGAAACGTGATATGATTATGACTTAATTTGAATTGCTGATCACAATATTTCATCGTCTGATACTCTGAAGTCAAAGGCAATCTTTCCATCAAATCAAAAAATGAGAAGAAAAATTAGTTAAAAATTCCTAAAAGACATAAGGTACATTTTTTTAACTATTAATAGCCGTCTCATCAAATGAATGTGTTGGCAAAATTTCTGGAAATGCAATATCTGTAAGGTGGGACAACTTTGAAATAATGTTTCACCAATTTAATTTTATAGTTTATATTGCTAACTCAAATAAGAAAAGAATTGCTCTCCAAACACAGTTACACCCTTCCCTCCTTGTTTAATATGAGTAGAATATATCCAGTCTCAAGCAAACAAGATAAATCACAGTATAAATATTAGTAGTGTGGATAGACTTTAGCAGAAGGTGAGCACTGGCACTACAGTAACTGAGTGTTATCAGTATACCCGTCTTAGAGCTTTAAGTGCAACTTCATAATATCATGTACAGATTATTTACATGAACCACCTGTATCCTGTCACTTACTGTAGTACAAAAGATTTAAAAGGAAATTTTTTAATTTGCATCTCAATAGTAATTATAATGTCTGCTTAAAATAACTCCCTATCTAGCTGGCACAAAAATACTAAAAAATTACTACTGCCAAAGTAATGAAAACCACAAACTGATCTGGTTAGAAAGCTCATGAGAAGTAAAAAACAAAGGTGCTTTCATCAATCATAGGTGATATTCAGCATAAAAATTTCTTTAAAGCCCTGATGATCTTAACCAAAACCTACCTTATTAGGAACACCTGCTCCATGGAGACCATCCTGATTTGGACAGAATTTACAAACAGTGCCAATTTTTACACACATTAACTAGAAAATGTTAACAAGACTTCCAGTTTGTGGGTTTTTTCCCCTATTAGGAATAGCTTGTTAAGAAAAGGAAAACCAAAACCAATAAAAATAAACATATATACAACAATATGCTCTACAACAAACATTTATAGTATTATAAAGCACCACAGTGAAAGCACCACCACGATTTACAGAAGCAGGTCAAAACAGACTAAAGGACATTAACAGACATGATGTTTTGTTGTATCAGACATCTTATTTCATGGCTCATGCCCATTCAGGCAAACAAAGAACTCGGAAAGATGATAATTTCTAGGTGCTTTATAACAGTTCAACAAAATGCAGAGATGATTTCTAAACTTGCTTTATTTTGGGCTTCTGGAGGTTGGAATTCTTTCTCCACATATATGCACACTTCTAAATTTCAGTGTACTCCTCTGAGAGTGCAAGATGCAGTAAGTCATTTTTCAACTGGGAGGAGTTGACTAGTACCTGTCATCCTCCGGAGATGCATGCTGGATATGAATCCTGGGACTAGTAGGTCGTCTCCTCTCTAGGGAGGGGGACAATCTACCCCTGTTTGCCCATTCAATAAAACAGGAAAAAAAAATACGATATTTAGTTTGTGATAAAATTAAATATATGGGATTTGGGACTGGAAAAATACCCCAAAAAGTAATGAAAGTCTGTAATTTAATTTTTTTTAACAGTTGTCTAATACCCTAGTATACTTTTCTTGAGGTCGCTTACTACAGAAACATTACATCTGAAACAAAGAGAACGTATGCTCAAAGAGCAGAATTTAGACCAATATAAATCTTCCACATGGTGTACAATTAAGTTTTCAAATATTCTCAAATGCTAGACCATCTAAAAGCCTGTCATTTGCATAGGAAGCTGCAATTCCAAACAAAAGATCTTTGAAAGATCTTTTCAAAGACCAAATGGTGCTCATTTTGCTAAGCCCATTGCTCCTAGCTCTTTGTACAGAAAAATGCAATCTCGGTAAAAACGTAGGACTAATGTAGGACTAATGTAAGAAAAATTCTATGGCATAAAGTCATATATTTCTGGAATGCAGTTAAAGAGTACAGGTAAATTATGTAGCTACAACTAAGCTACACACATTTGTGTACAAGTACTTGGGTAATCTTTTATCATTTGAAAATATCTATTAAAAGTGTGTGCAGCCAACTTCCTCTTCTGTTCATTTCTCTTTATCCCCAAAGTACATGCCATTATGTTACATAATTAAATTTAACAAAAAGGACCTGAACTGAGAATGAAAACTGGTGTATTACACAAATTTTTTCTTGACAAAGCTCATTTAATTTGGAACTATATATACTATATTACAGACTTGCGTTGCTTATTTTATTGGGATGTTTGGTATTCATAATAGTACAACTGTAATACAACAATCTTAAAATATACTATTTTATTGGGAATAGCAAAATGTTTACACAAACTCTGCACAACCAGCCAATATTTCCCTTTCTGAGGTATTTTTCCAGCCCATGCAATAAGGAAAAGGGTTTGATTTATGGAACATGCAAATAACAAAAATTTCAGGGACATTGGCATTATCTGAACAGTTAGGTAGGCCTTTCAGAAGTTTTAAGAGCAAATAGGTTGTTAGTAGTTAGTTTCTTTTTCTCTCCAAAGCAAGGGTTAAAGAAAATGTTAATGCATCAGTGCACTCAGTCAAAGCCCTTAATATGCTGATATCCTCTACAAATATTAAAGAGCACTTGATAGAATTAACTAGGTCGTTGAGTATGAGCTTTGAGAACATGCTCCCTGTCACTAAATGTTGAGTGACTGTGAGCCACAGTACAACACAAACATGTAATAACCTACTTCTTTACATGGTTGAAAAGACTTGGAAACACATTATATCGCAGACTTAATACAAACAGTTATTACACTGTACATTATTTTAAATGTAAATGAAGATATTCAACACAACTGTGAGAGTCATGTAACATAAAAATCAAACAAATGAATTCAGGACAGGCCTTAATTGGATAAAGTGACAACTCCAACTTCCCTGTTATCTATTTATGATCAGGTAATAGTTGACTATTGAGTTTTGTCTCTTCTTTAGGTGGCAGTGACCAGATGATAGCAAACATCCTGTTTTGGTTCCTATTGGAGTGAAGCACCTCAGAACAAATCTAACACAGCTCTGGGGCAGGTATGCCGACCCTGTTGTACATGAACTAATGCCTGGGCTATGTTCCTTGGTTTTATTTGCTCAGATCTCCACTAGCTAACCCCTCAGGCCAAAAGCATACAAAAAGTACCAGTCTATACAACTGCTCTTTTGCCAACTAATACACACTTGATTGTAACATAAGAAACTTAGATGGTAAATAAAAGCCATGTTATACATTATTAAGTGACTATCAGTAAGTGGCTGCAATCTTAAATCAATCTGGGGAAGATGCTATTATGGTGAGAAACCATTGCTGAATAAGCTCACATTCTGCCCTTAAACCTCATGCCTAGGTGCTTTCCTGACTGGATGTTGAAAACAAATTTCTCCACTCTAAAGAAATAGCACTGAATTTACAAGGAAAAAAACAGCAGAAATTTTGAGACACAGTGAAAAGAACGGTAAAAAAAAAATCATACTAAAGGAAGTAGTAGCAGGAAGAACATTTTTCATGGCACTAGAGGACATTTATGACTATATTACAGACTTAAATAAGCCCTGCAGATCATCATAGGAACCTCAACAACACAATCAAAAAAACCAAACAAAACAGCTTGGAGCAAATAGGGGGATGGAAGATGGGAGGTGGGAAGAGAAAAAAAAATAAAGGCAGGCATGGTGCAATTGCATAGTGGTATTTGTAGGGGATGGATATTTTTGAGTGTCCTAGAGTACATTGTGCAAAAGAGAAGTAAATGAAGGACTAAGCTGTGTACCAAACTAGTCCATTTATCAAAAAACTTTGGCAGCCCTTGTTAAGGCAAGGTCAGTTTGCCATGCAAATTGTATGGACATTACTCACTCAAATGATGGAACTTGGAGAAAAGGTATTTTGTTGTTGTTGCTTTGGTTCTGGTTTAGTGCAACTAACAAGACTTGTGTATCAAAAATTCATATATACACCTGAAAATATTTTTCTACTAGTATAAATGGGTTAATAATATTACTTTTACTGGCAAAGCAGCATCTTAAAAACCAGTAAATACTCTGACCCTTCCAAATTACATGAATGACATTGTAGGGAGTTCAAGGATCAAAACCGTTTCTACAAATCACACAGAGTAATGGCACTCTACTGTTCATTGGTTACACACAATTAATTTAACCATTTTGTTAAAAAAGGATTAAGTGGTCCATTTTAGTTCAAATACAATCTAATTTATATCCTCTGAGATATAGATGAATATACTCCTAATTTTGCTGAAGAAAATATATAAAGCCATATTTAGAAGTCTGTACTTTGAGGCATAAACGTCTAAACTTTTAAACAAAATCTACAATGACATTCATGGAGGGAAGAGGAGAGAAGAAACACCATGCAAACAACTAACAATATCTTCAACATAGGCTCCTCAAATATAATGATAATAAAATGGTGCTGTAGATTGGAGTTCACAAAACCGTACAGCGTTTCTCTTTGCTACAAGCAGGAACAATGCTACACCTGATGGCTGTCTCATCTATTCGTAGACTCCAGTGATGAAGACAACCTTTGCCATATCATATATTACAGCATACCTGTTTTCAAAAAAACCTTCCTGGAGCTTAAGAACTTGTTTTACAGTATTTTAAGTCTTCTGTTCTCATCTTGTCCAGCAGAAAAACAAAATGCTTTCTATCATGAACTTAATTCTGCTCTTCAAACTAAAGACTCCTCTATCGTTACACGCAACTGATGACTAACCTCACATTAAAGTGTAAGCAGGTTCCACATTCAACAGTGGAGAATTAAATCTTCTAAAATTTGCTTCCAGCAAAACAAATAGAATAATTACATGGGCTTCATATTTTTAATGCAACATCTCTCTCCAAAACTTGGGCTGTATTGGAAAAACATCTATGTCAGAAAAAAGGAAAAAAATGTATGCCCTAAATCCTCTGCCAAAGCCATACAGATTTTATTATTTTCAATGAAACTATCAAGAAAAATCTGAATATGAATTTACTAAAAAAGATCTGATGAAGGATCCCAAGTCAAAACATTTATTTAGGACTTCTAAATGCTAGGAAAAACTTTCATCATGATGGGCAAGTTTTCTGGAACAGGTCCACTGATGATTTGGCAAACCCACATTTAGTAGCAATAGAGGCTATTAATAGAGAGTAAACAATTTTCATTATGAAGAGCTCATGAAAAATGTTTCAGATTCTGCACAGTGCCATTGGACAGTGGTTGCTGGACATGAATTATAAAACATAACAGAACTAGTTACCATCAATGACAGATGTACTTTTGAGTATAAGATTTTAACTACACAGTTTATAATTACCAGTTACTGTTTCAGTGAATACTCAACTCGATGGGTGGCATCTTGAAATAAGTACAAAACATACTACTCATGTCCATATGTTATTACATT
This sequence comes from Pachyramphus minor, assembly GCA_013397135.1. NCBI lineage: Eukaryota > Metazoa > Chordata > Aves > Passeriformes > Tyrannidae > Pachyramphus > Pachyramphus minor. The sequence continues at coordinate 429,994 of VYXB01005647.1, forward strand.
AAACAACTGCTTGTAGATGAATGCAGCTGTATATATCTACACAGTTATTAATATGATGATACAATTTTTTTAAAAAATCTAGAACAATATCCAGTATTTCATTATGAGTGGCTTTACTTCAGCTGAACTTTTTTGCTGTTTTTGTAATAACGATATTCGTACTATCTATGTGTCTTGAGCTCAGTCTTAACAAGGAATGAACTACTGTAGATCCATCAGAGGTATCTCAGCAGAGCATTAGTCACTCCTCTGCAACAAAGGCACAACTTGAAAAGAGCAGAGTTACAGCCAAGGAGCAGTGGGAAGTGAGGAGGTAGGAAAGTGAAATTTCAAATAAAAAAAAGGAGAAACCCTATCTCAAAGAGAAATGTGCATTCTTAGTATCTTTCTTCACATGTCCTCTCCCACAATAAAGAAAATTATGTAACTGTTACAACCATCATACCATGGGTTGACTGGCCACATCAGCTAAATATGTATTGGACCGATGAAATTGTAATTCCATCCTATTATAGCCCCTAGTGAATGTAAAATCTCACTCTAAAATGGTATAATTCTTAGCCAAAAACACAAGTGCTTATGTAAAGTTCCCTTGTGGAACCATTCCATCTATCAAATACACCAGCGGTATTCGGTTCACCTAAAATTTTGAACCAACCTATTGTAATAGTAAAAATACAGAAAGCATCCATAACATGCCTGCACAATATATGTGACACAATAATATTTCATATAAATTGCAAACATGTCTTCTTAAGACTTCTGTGAACCTTAATGTCATAGAGTGAAAAAACTTAATGCAGTGATTTGCCTTATAATCGCAAAAGCAGATGCAGCAGATTAGATTAGGAAAGCCATGAAGTTGGGCTGCTTTGTAAAAAATAAATCACTAAACAAACTGCAACTCTTGTCTGAAATATGAGTTTTATAATAATTTATAATTTATGCCACTGCTTTATTAGCAGTCCACACACCAATCAAGAAACATATATAAAACTTTTTAGCAAATGGTGATGAAGATTCACAACCAGGTGATAGTTTCAAAATACTTAACACTGCAATGCTATTATCAGCATACTGAGGACTTTTGTAAACAATGAACATCAGCTTGAACTAAAACAAGGAAAGTAGCCAGAAGCAGTTATAAACTCCAACACACAATTTACATGACATACATGAATACAGGAGCAAAAATGTCTACAAATACCAAAGCAGACAAGAATGTACAAGAATGTAGAGTACTCATATGAAGAAAAACAAAACTGATAAAGATCACCAGCACAGATGACAAGAAATTCATAAGTTTTTATTTTATACCTGTCTCGTTCTGGTGAATGCAAACTAGTATCTGGTCTCAAGCAGTTGGTACTAGCACTCCTAGCCCTGTCAAGGGAGGGCTGCAGTTCACTAGTGCCAGTGCATTGCATCCAATGGTAGAAGAGAAAGAAAAGAAAACAAAGAAAGGAATACAATGTTAGATATTAACTCATAAAATAATGCTCTCTTTACAGAAAATGTAGGATCACAATGATTTAATTAAGGAAAACATAAAAAAGCTGACTGGATGATAGTGTCAAGATTTGTTTAAAAAACAAAAGCAAACAAAAGACTGCTAGAAATTTTTTTGCAAAGCTTGTTGAAATGTTTAAAACTGAATAAGACAGAACAGCATCCACTTGTAAGAAAAGTGGATTGAAAAATACCAAACAATAAATTTAAATCCATATTAAAAGTAGTAAATATTAAGCCAACATAAATGAATGTGATACACTATATGTCATGTGAAATCCCTTTACAGTGAAGCTTATTTATTCTGCAAATCCATATTAGATACCAAACAAGGGGGGGATTAATCCTCTGTTTCTTACCTAACCAGCAGATCATCTCCAAATTTCAATATTCGTGAATTAAGGCAATCATGAAGGAGTGAAATATCCTGTCTAATCACGGATTTGGTCTTAGCACATGCAGGAAGAGTTGAGCTTTGTAAATTAAAATCATTTAAACAAAATGAAAGTAAATTGGATATGTAACTGAAATTTCATACATAAACAAAAGAATGTAACAAAAAAACCCATGCAACATAAAATTTTAACAGCAAAGACAACTCCACTTAATACAGAGTAGCTTGGTTTGGATTTTTTGTAATGCATTAATTTAAACAATTATATGATGTTATTTTAGGATTTGATCCCTTATGTCTCAGTTACAAAAATGTATGAAACATTTTATGTTTGGGGGCTTTTTTATCATTTAATAAGTCTATTTATTTTTTATAAAAGGAGCTTTAAACTTTAAAGGAGTTTAAAGGGGACTCTAAACACTTCTTACCTGTACAAGTTCCAATGAGTACCATTTTCTAGTAAAGGCATCTTGGGTGGTAATGTTTTATAGTGCCTAACAGAACTTCTTGAATGTGGTGGGACAGAAAAGAAAACAGGACAAAAAAAAACATGCCAGAAATAAAAAGACAGATAAAGGCAAGCCAAGACTGACCAGAATGTAAAATAAATGCATAATATTCTATTAACATATTATAGCTGTATGAGTAGATTTCTCAGTATATGTTTTTCTCAACTACTGTGACAGCTAACCAAACTACTGTATCTACACTTTTCTTGATACAGTGGTTGAACTCATGGCAATACTAGTACAGCTGAGATGTTTTCCTGAAATGAAGGTGATCTAAATTCCATTTATAGGTACATTTTATTAAAATATACAGGCTACTGTGAAGGATTAAGTTGATATTGAATTTGCTCTTTATTCCTCTAAGTGATGCCTTACTTAGACCTACAGAGCCTTTAACCTCTCCAGTAGCTAAACATGAAAATCTTGCTAACACAGGATATATAGTATCACAAATTTAACTAGCAATGTATTATCATCTGACTTTTTGAATTTGGAAGTCTTTTGAAAGTTAAATTTTAAAATTTAATGGTAATTAATTGTTATTATTAATAAGCTAATAAAAAAACTTAGGACATCTTCTACATCAGCCAGCACAGCAGCCCTGAGGTGTTACATGAGAACTGTGTAGGGTCATCATAGATTTTAATAGTGGAGCTTTGACCCTTCTTGTATGAGTTTAGTGGCCACCACTGGTGACGTCTCTGTCAGAGGCGACTGTAGTGTTGCAAAGGAGGAACAAAGGAATGGTTGTCCATCAGGTCAATCATGGCACAGAAGCAGGTACTACCAATCAAAGTAGGAGTGACCCGAGGCATAGAATGCGACAACCAATGGTCTATAGCAAAGGTACACACCTTTCCACCATTTCTGCTGTTAGTCAATAATTGCATACAGATGGACAGGATAGACAGCTTGGACTGGTATTATTCCAAGCTGGTGTATTAAACTCATCATATATCTTAACTGTGTTGCTTGGACTACCTAATTTCTTTTATTTAATATGAAACCATTAACATTTCTTTCCTATTTTATGCTGAAGCTATCTTGACTACTAATTAAGACATTATCCAGCAAGCTGTCTAGGAAACAACGATAAAGCCTTATAATGTTTCTACCACGAATAAATGCCAGGCTACTAGAAATAAGCAAGGACAAAAGAGGGCATAAAAAAATTTTTGCTGAAACTTTTTTAAAAAGTCAAGAATGGATATTGGCAGTTTTGGGGTATTATTTGAGATTAAGCGTTGTAAGCCTCAGAGTTAGATTTAAAAAAAAAATCAATGTATTGTCTTCTATTGCCTTTATATTCACCTTCAATACATTATTATAAGTACCACTCAGTTTTATAGTATAATATTCCTGTTGCTTTAAAAGGGTGAATTTGTTAGGTTTTTTGATCATTAAAAAAATAGCAATAAATGGAATAAGGAAAAACGCAAGAAAGTGCTGTACTCTCTGAATTCAATGTAGCTCTTACTTAAATCTGTTGCTGCCCATGCACAACTTTTAGCTGGTTAACTGACCAGAATGGTTTAGTAGATTTGTAAAACTATTGGAAAGCTACAACTATTGATCAAAGTCCATCAAAAGTTCATAATAAAATATCTACTTAATTAATTGAGAATTTAAGAATTGTCACTGAAAAATTCTAATGACAATTATAATCTTTAAGAGGGAAAGGAGAAAGCTCAGGGCTAGGGGCAGGAGTGGGGTGAAGCTATAGTACATGCATCAGAAAGGAAACAGGAAGGAGGCAGGAAAAACTGCTATTATATGACAATAAACATATATAAAATAACAGGGAATTATATAAATTTTTAAAAATTAAACCCTAAAATCTCGAGGAAACAGCCTTTTTAGCTGAAGTATAAGAATAAAATTTTTTCTACTGATAATAAAAACTTAAATTTTAATTTAACACCTTCACTGATGAACAGATCTCATTGAAAAGTTTCATATTTATTCTTTTAGCTTTATACTACTGTGCCTTATAACAGAACCCTATCAGAGCGTCTTCAATACTGTTCCAAATTTGATGACGAATATTATAGTAAGCCAAGGCATATTAAAAATAATAAACACTACTTTAGAAGGGAAAATCCTACATTAAGTAAAGGAATAATGGCACTAGACAACAGCGTTTAAAGTTTGACATTAAACATATAGTAAAGCTTCTAGCAACACCCAGACAAATGGATAACTACCTGATTGAAGGAGTTAATTACTTTAAATTCAACCTAAATTTTTACTGATTCTAAATGGAAAATATTCTATGCAATTTTAATACATGAAGACATGGTGAAAAAAATGGTGGGGGAGCAGAACTTGGTTTTTTAGATGCAGATATTTCAGTCCTGTTTAGTTTCACAATTTTGGGAAATGGTGAGACACGGAGCTCCGAGCCTTGGATGAAGAGATTAATGAAGACTGAAGATGAGCCCAAACTACAAAGTTTACCTCTGGATCCAATTTATAGAACAATTTCTAGATGCAAAAACAAGTAATACAAGACTCCTCAAAGCTGGGATTCCCAGTAAGGCCTTGTAAATCAGTGTTTTGTCCTCTACATGTGACTAAATCAGCATGAGATTAAGTGTCACAACAAGTAAAGGTTGTTGAATTGTGCATGGCTGTAATATAAACACAAAAATGCAAATAAAAGAAAACATAAAAACAACTAAAAAGGAGTTTTTGAAATAACAATGCTGTCATGCATTGGGAGTTCAGGACTTTTGTGACTACACAGAAAATCCACCACAAAATACAACTGCAAACCCCAAATTTCTTCAATTGCTTTAATCCTTACTACTGAGGTTCACAAACATACATATATGTCTCAATCCGAATTAAAATGAACAAACAAGATCAATTGACATCTGGATCACAATGTACTTGGAAGTTTTTTATTTACTGGGACTAAATACCACCATGGAAAAAAAATTTGGGCACACAAAGTATAGACAACTAACCAGATGGGTTCATGATCACCAAATTCCTGTATTTACCTGATGGTATGTAGGCACTCAGCACTTCTTCCTCGTTTTGCTCTGGGCAGCATAAGAAGCTCACTGCACAGACAGGATGAGTGGTGAGTGAAACAGATATAATTATGAAGCATTAGATGACATGGGTTATGCCAGTGATATGCAAATGAAAACATAAAAAGAAACAAGAAGCAACTACCCAGATAGATAGTCTGATAACATTCAAACTCCAACTGCATTTCTCAAAGAATATGAGCCAAAAACTGCCTGTAGTAACTACATTTTCAACAAATTCCTTTTAGTGTGGCACCTACTTTTATGAGATTTCTCTTTAAAATTCAGAATTACTTGTTCAGAACTCTTCATGATGGAATGAATACATAATAAGGTTACAGTTTTCTAATAACCTCCTGTCTCATTAACTAATTCATTAAGAAATACTTTAGAAAAAAATGAAAGATGCTTGTTGTTTGTTTTGTGTTGGGTTTTGTGTCTTTCTAAGCCACAAAATCCTACATGAAAAAGCAGGGAGGGTTTGATAATGACTTACTGCAGATCAGTTTATGGGAAGAGTAGCCAGTCACCCTTTTGGGAAAATCAAACATATGTGTTCACTGGAAATAATATGTTTGGCCAAACATAAATTCTGACTCATAGCTCTTGATGGTATTTTGTAATGCAATCCCAAAGAAACAAAAAAAAAAGCTAATCAGCCATCAGACTTTTTGTTTCTTATTGTTTCAAATTGTGGAAAATAAGCTGTCTATTCTATTTTTAATTTGCAGTAACCAAACACATACTACAGCCAGCAATATGGTAAAATTAATACATATTTATGCCTGTGGTAAATATGACTATGATATGAAATAGCCCTTGAATAAATCTTGCAGATTTACACACTTCAAAACAATTAGGAAGACCAAGCTTCAAACCTCCTAATTATCATAAATATGAAATTAAAGGTAAAGTTCATGGAATAATGCTAATTTTAAAAGAAGTAAGGAATCCTATTAAGTACTATGGCAAAAACATGAGAGAAAAGATTAAAAAACAGATAAAGCACTAGTTGTTCAATGTGTGTTATGCTTCATGCCATTATAAAATGATCTGTTTCATTGATGCAAGCTAATAATTATCTAAAATTCTAAAATGGGCATGAAATAATGGCTTGTGAGTCATGTGTGAGATTTAATTGCATCTAGAGCCACTAGCCTGATTTTGATGCAACAAAATGAGCTAAAGTTGAACTGAATTTTTTAATTTTCTTTATAAGCAACATTTCTTTTCAGAAGCTTAGATGACAGATAGAATTTATAAGTAGGTTTCCAAATAACAAACAAATACAGATTTTAGGAAAAAACCAACTATTTTCTTAAGAGTTGTAAAATAGATGCAAAGTCTACATTAAATCTAGGGCACTTTGTGAGGGAAAAAAAGAGTATTGTAATTGACCCACTGCAAACAGTAATATAAAATTCATCCAGAAAAGTGACATAAAATAGCAAATCCACCATGAAATTGTCTAATTAAAAAAAACAAAGCAAAAGAACCCATCATAGCAGATTACAAATAATGTAAGAAGATGCTCGCAGTTCTCTAATAAATTAAGTTGGTTTGGGAGGCATTTAAATAAAGATTATTATTCTAAAACAAATGTTTTCTAATGAGAGCACTTTAGTACTCACATTAACAGATTTTATTTAAGAATAAAAGAAACATTAAAACAAAAAAATAAAGGTACCACGCTCTTGGAAATTGGACAATGAACCTAAATTCTGAACAAATTGTCTAGCTAGATTTCTTAATAAAAAGCTTTTCCTAACTGTTTATATATATACACATACACATGCGTATATACGCCTATAAACATATATAAAAAAGTTAAAGTGGAAAAATCAGTGTGACTGGAAATTTATCACAAGAGATGCATGTGCAAGAGTGGTGATAATTGTTTTTTACAAATATCTATATTAATATAGAATATATTAATTTTCTGTTAATTTCAGACCAGTATGAGGTCATTGGGAAAATGATCAAAATTAATCAACAACTGCAATTTCTACCACATAACTCTTGGCTAATTACTCAACTTTCAAAACAAGTTTATGCTAGCTATCTATCTACGTGAATATACTTGTTTAGATGAAGAGTTCAGTAAATGGACAACATATAATACCTATATTACCATTGATACTAATACATTATATTTAACTAAGATTTTTTTAAAATTCTTGGATGTGACAGAGAATCTTTGTCAGCTATCTGGTTCTGATCCTTTCTATGATGTTACTCGTATGTACTGAAAGCCAGACAAACTGAAAACCAGACAAAAAGAGTTAAACAGCCTTCACAACTGAAGAAGTCTGGGGAAAAGATGAAAAGGAAAATGGCAAAGAGGAGACCATTGCAGACAAGATTATTATTCAAGGAGAGTAAGTACATGGACCCATTTTTAAATCTTGCAAATAAGCCATGTACATCCTTATGTCTAAACTTCCAAAAAAGGTTTTCTAAACACTGAGAAGAACTGAAGACTGTCTCACTTCTCTGAACCAATCCAGCAGCCCATTGCTGCTGTAGCTCTGGTTTGATGGCTCATTCCAAAGAAAGCCTCGGTGTAAGGCCTGCTCCTCTCCAATCATAATTCCTGCATATACCACCAGTTAAGTCATGGTTTGAGGCTTTACTGAAAGAAGAAATTCTAAACAGTTAACTGTCTATGTTGATACTGACAACAGTTACTTTTTAAAACCTCTTCCTTCCCTAATCTGTTGAATAAATAATCTATTCATTAAAATCATCAGGAATCTCTCAACTATATGACTACTTCAAGTAAATAATAAGAGAAAACATTTGTGACAAGTGGACATTACTTGAATTAGTCTGACTAGAAATCTGTCTACCATATTTAAAAAGCATTTTAATTCACCTCTGAAAGGAAATTCAGTATAATAATCCAGCTTAGTCAATTGTGTACATAGTTCTTGCCTATAAAGTTGAATTTTTAAATGTTCCAAATGATTAATGAATTCCCATACATATGTTACCATACTACAAAAGTAAAACAGGCAAGATCATATACAAAACTGAACTAGTTTAGCTGCAAAAGCCAACTGTTATTCAATCTCTATGTTGCTTCAAAACTGGACAAAGATTTCCAGAGATTTTTATCATTTAATATTTACACGTTTTCACATCACTATGAAATGTATGTTCTGTATTGAATTTACTGGATCATTTGGAAAGGTTTTGTCATCATTTATAAAAAGTAGTTGCTTACTGCCAAGAAAAAAAATCAATCATTTTACTAGGATAATTGATCTTATATGAATGGAAAAATTTACCATTATAGTCTAGCTATATGATTTTTTTTAAAGTAAACAACAACCCACAAACATTGATAATCTCTGTGACTATTGTTTCACAGACACTGAGTTGAAACACCTTTTTAAACTTTTTTTCAGCTATAAACTAAACAAAATTTGTCATTTCTTCCATTTTACCAGAGTATTATTCCTAGATACCAGAAAATAGTGCCTACTAAGAGAGATCAAGTATTCTCTGAAGAGTGTGGCCACTCTGAGTGTATTCCAGGGAGAGATCTGTATGTGTCACACATTTTAGACTGGAAATTTTTGCAAATTACAACCAGCACTGCAACTATCTTTGTTATGCTTGGGTACTGTACAAAGTTCACCAGAATGTTCCATAAAATGCTGTGAGACTGCATGTGTAGATGTTCAAAATCTACAAGCATATGGATACAAATCAGAGCACATGCAGCTCCCAACTAGTAAGAATGCATGCCTGGTATTTTGCTGGCTACCAAAACCGGTAAATTCTGATATATTACAAGAATAATTAGGGCATACACGTAGATTTATGGCTTTCTAGCAAAAGTCTCTAGGCTTCATTCAAGAAAAAACTGGAGAATATTCTAGAACAAACACCCAAGGATCATTATTCTAGATATTTGCTATTATTGTCAACCCAGTGTGCAACTTTACCAAAAAAAAGGTATAGATAGTTTAACCGCAGCACTAGATCTATCAGTTAGGATGAATTTTTCTCCCTTCCCCATTGCTATCAGTCATGTTTCTAATGAAAACGTGAAAATTAGGCAAACCAATAAAGATATTTCTAAAATTTTTTCCAAGTTCAGGCTGACAGTGTACCTTTCTTGATCTGACAAATACTGACTATCCAACTCTCTGGATCTGTAATCAACTGGAGTTCTCGAGGCATCATGGTGTCTAGTTGGAGAACGTGATCTTCTCATTTGATGAATTTCATCTAAACTCCTGAAATGCAGAAATATGTATGACCATCTTGTTTTCTCATGAATAACACAGCTTAATGGACTGCAGTACAAGTTGGTTGAAAGTTTTTAATCATTACATTGTTAATACATGATTTCTAAAAGAATGCCGTTAAAATTATACAATTTGTACATGCCATTATTTATTATCCTACAAATACACTTAAGTGGCTTCATACAACATTCAGCCACTCACTGAAAAGAAATTTCCAAACCTATGTATTAGTATGGTACAGCAATGATGAATCACAGAGTAAATATCAGTAAGAAGAGGTAAGTCTTACAAAGTTATGACTCACCCCATGAGTGCCCTTGAATCATGAATAAGCATAAATACTGCACTATTTAATTCAGATACGAAATAAGCTTTAAAATAGTGAAAAGTTGCTGAAGACAACAAAATTTAATAATGACAGATCATACAAACTTGCAACCACCTATTGTTTCATTAACTTGTGATGCCTACCTCTGTAATGGCACATTTGGTAAACGTGAACGGGGCCTGCCCTGATCGTCACCACGGTGAGGAGACACAGAACGTGAACGATGATGTGTTGTTCTTTGCTGCTCTGGCACAGTTAGCGTTGTGGATTTACTTTCTCTAGTACTAGATCTATAACCTACTGGCAAGAGGATAAAAAAAGGAAATTAGGCAATAAAGGTCTGGGTTTGGAAAGAATTCAGATGGTTAGTCTTCCAGGAGCACATATCTAAATGCTTACACAACTTTCAAGTCATTATTCAGCTATAGTACATCCCGATGCATCATGCAGGATAAACTACTAGCATTACCTTTAAATGTACAGAGACTGAAAAACTGAGATATTTTTATTATGTACTGGAAGAAGTGGAGCAGGGAACTGAAACAGTTGTCTGACTTGGGGAAGAGTACCCCAGGTACCTTGTAGTTCAAAAACTGTCATACAGTTTATATATACAGATAGTTTATATATACAGATAGTTTATATATAGCAAATATTTGAAAGGAATCCAAACAATGTAGGTTTCCCTCATCTAAAAACTGGAAAAACCACACTTGCATCTGACAGCACAGACTCACACAGGACTGCTCATATACAAAGCATCTTTCTGCCTCTCGTTTCAGTTAAATACAAATATGTTCTCCTACTGAACTTGGCCAATGCCATCTGCCTAAAAAAACTACTAGCATTTAGAGTATATTGTACAGAATATTGGGCACTGCATACTTTGCAAATATTTTTTCCAACTATTATGAATAAGCAGCAAAATGTCTTGTAGTTCATTTTTATACAGGATTGTTGTGATTTCAACTAGGGTGGGTTAATTTCTTCTCAGTAGATGTTCCAGTGCTGTGTTTTGCATTCAGAATGAGAATAGTGTTGGCAACACACTGATGTTCTGTTTTTTTCTTAAGTTGTGTTTTTCCTGAGTCAAGGACTTTATTTCCTTGTCTCTGAGGAAGTACTCAAAAGAAACTGGGAGGCAGCATAGGTGGGACAGGTGACCTGAACTGACCAAAGGGATATTCTACACCACAGAATGCCATGATCAGTATATGAACAGAGGAGAGTTACCTGGAAAGGGAGCCAGATTTGGGAAGTGGAATCTGGCATTGGTTAGTGGATAGTGAGTAACTGCATTTTGCATCAGTTGTTTCTCCCTTTTTATTATTGTTATTATTAGAATTTACCGTTATAACTGTATTTTACTTTATTTTCAATTATTAAACTGTTCTTATATTAACATAAAAGTTTCAGTTTGATTCTTCTCCCCATTCCAACAGGGGAGGGGGGGCAGAGAGGACGGGCTGAATGAGTGGCCGTGTAGTGTTTAATTTCCAGCTGAGCTTAAACCAGGACAAGAATTTTTTTAAAAAATCAGCAGAATGTTAGTACGTTTCAAATAATTGATATTGCTGTGCCTTTTTCCATGTAGCATGCCTTGCTGTACACTATGAATCCCATCCTAAAACAGACCATGAAGCTCAATCAGAGAACAGCTTTTAAAAGGTAATTCTTATCTTTCCATAAGAGCCTAAAGATCTGCTGACTTCCCTTGCTCACTTCAAGACATTTGAATTAGGTTACAAGAATCGCTTGACAGAAAATCCCTTAATGATAGAAAAATCCATTCCTTAAGTCATCCCTTAATCACTTAAGAAATTCTTCCTTAGATTCCAAAATAATCATTTTGCTCCTCCTCTGAATTTGTCTGGTATTACAGTTCCTGTGACGTGTTATTTTGCTCAGCTAAAAAAACCACCTATATCAGAAATCATTCTTTCATGCAGGAAAAGACTATGAATTCATCACTTAATTGCCAGTTGGATAAATTAAATAAGTTGTACTTTTTATGGATCTTGTTACAGAGTTTAAAGTTGATGGGTTTATAATTTTTCATATAATTTGTATAATTCTATCTAATCTTCTATCAAAATATTAAAGCCCTCTTCTAAAAGTGTGGTCCATATACAGAGTCTGTATTAGGCTTGATCATGTATTCAATAACATTTAATTGCTGATTAGCTGCAAGTCTGAACTGTGATCATAAATATCAAGGAAGCAGTCACACTTTTTTCCCAAAATGTGCAACAGTCTACCAATGTATTCTAATGGCCTGTAAAAGCTGGCAACATGCATGAAAGTATCTGCTGAGGTTTATCAACCTTTTAACAAAGAAGGACACCAGTGTTTCATGGGTTTTGATGCATTTCAGAGTTCTCTAATGAAATTATAAAGAAACATGAGGATCTCCCTGATCTCAGGACAAGGTTTGGGTGCAAATATTGAAGGGAAAAAGTGACTCTGTCAGGACTTCAATGGAGATTCCCTCATTTCGTGTACTAAGATTGCTGCAAAAAATGTCTGGGTTTTTGTCAGAGGAAAAATGACTACACATGACTACAGATGACAAAAGCTGGATGTGTTCCCTTTCCCAGGATGACTAAATGTAAGTTGTATGTGCTAAAAAATATTTCATTTTCCAAACAAGCTTATGTTAGATGAAATCCTGTCATCTCTATCAGAAGGAAGAGTAGTTTACATTTGTTCAACACTAAAATCAAAGAAATCCAAAACTTCTTTCCAAGCTTTAGGAGATTGTACTGAAATAGATATAATTTAAATATAAAAAAATACATATAGATTTCAATTTAAAATATATTTCTAGAGTATTTCTAGTCTGCTCAAAAAATTACACCTAGGATTATTCTCTGCACTTAAAAATCTGGTATAGCAAGATTTTATGCTATACACTCTTCATAGCCAAGCTACCTAGGGAACAATACCTTAAACTTATGCAGTGTGTGTACACAAATCTCAAAGAACAACAGCAATTCATACTTATCCTAAGTGTTAGCTCAAGTACTGCCAGGTTGGTCAAATCACATCCATACTTTCATAGTGACCATGACAGTGACAGCAACAGTAACATTTCCTCATATCCTCACATATAAAAGCTCTGTGCTCTTCAGGGTGAGCAGAGAAAAATTTCGCATGGACCAGCATGATAGAAGCAATCAAGCTTATGGTAGTTTATGCAGAAGAAGTTTCTCAGTTGCTCATGGGAAACTGTCAGGTGTGATAGGAAACAAATACAGGATGGATGATGAAAATGGTTCTAGCAAATGTTTGATACCAGAATTATTTTAATTTCCTTAAAGACAATACAGACATCAACAAGGTATTGTGTTAATGTCACCCTGCTGCTACAGGAGGCAGGTAAATATAATCCAACCATTTATACAGGTTACATATAACAGAAAAATAAACTATTCTGAAGAGTTATCCATAATATAAGCGAGACACCTTAATCGAAATACCCATTGGGATACCGCCAGCTGGATATCAGCTTTTTTTCATTTTAATTAAGAAAGCTACTAAAGTTTTGGTTAAACAGATAGGCCTCAAAACATGTTTGGGTTTTACTAAATCCTTTACTGACCCTTCTGGAGTACTGGGCTGCCCAGTGCAATACAGGCACAGAGTGACTGGTGTAAGACCAGCTCAGGATCACAAAAATGCTTCAGAAACTTGAGTGTCTCTCATATAAGAAGAGGTTGAGAGATTTAAAATAATATTTTCTTCATGTAAGTAGAGGTTGGCATACCACAAAAACCTGGCAAAATCACTTTTGTTAAAGAAATTTTTTTTTATTAAAGCAAGTAAAGTTACTTTCAAATTAAAGTTACTTTCAGCTATTGATATAAACTCCTTTTAAAACAGTTCTATGAGCTGATTAAAAAAAATATATGTATCTCACTGCAAGCTACTAATAATAAACAAGGATGGTACAAATACATGACAGATAAGATATATTTGTGATAAGAAAAGGGAAAAATATTTTTCTTCAAATATTCTGGAAGTTATCAAAGTGCCACTATTTTTGACATAGCAGTCTTTACTTCCATTGTCAAGCAATGATTCTTTGCAGCTGCTGAAACCTCTAGAAAAATAGTTGTCCTTGTTATTACTAAATTCTAATACTGTATTTACTTTAGCAATTCATAGAACATTTGAAATGATTGTTTTAAGAATTTCCAATGTTAGTTAAATTAGCTGAAATCTTTTTATCATTCATTTCTTCAGTTTTCCTGGAGATAAAGTGAAATTTTGTAGTTTTGTGTTAGTTTTTTGGAAAATGAGCAATAACCTTTGTTAAAATCTTGAGAAATTAAGGGTCAAAATAACTTCCTTCTTTTCTCAATATTTCGGGAAAAAATATAAATTAACAACTTTAAGGCAGATTCTGCCTGACTAACCTGATCTCCTTTTATGACAAGGTCACCCTCATAGTGGATGAGGACAAGGCTGTGGATTTAGTCTACCTAGAGTTTGGTAAAGCCTTTGACATGGTTTCCCACAGGATTCTCCTGCAGAAACTGGCAGCTCATGACTTGGACAGCTGCACTGTTCATTGGGCAAAAAGCTGGCTGGAAGGCCAAATTCAGAGAATGGACCATCCAGCTGGTGGATGGTCACTAGTGGGGTTCCCCAAGGCCTAGTGTTGGGGCCAGCCCTGTTTTATGTATTTATTAATGATCTGAACAAGGAGATTGAGTGCACCCTCAGTCAGTTTGCAGACAACACCAAGTTGGGTGAGAGTGTTGATTTCTGGGGGGTAGGAAGGCTCTGCAGAGGACAGCACGGATCCATGGGCCGAGGTTACACAAGGCAAAGTGCACCTGGGTCACAACAGCCCCATGCAGCACTACAGGAGTGGGGCAAAGTGGTTGGAAAGCGGCCCAGCAGAAAAGGACCTGGGGGTCTGGCTGACAGACAGCTTAATATGAGCCAGCCCTGTGCCCAGGTGGCCAAGAAGGCCAATGGCATCCTGACCTGTATCAGAAATAGTGTGGCCAGCAGGACTAGGACAGTGATTGTCTGCCTGTACTCAGCACAGATAAGGCAGCGCCGCAAATCCTTTCAGTTTTGGGCCCCTCACTACAAGATAGTGAGGTGCTGGAGTGTGTCCAGAGAAGGGCAACAAGGCCGATGAAGGGTCTAGAGAGTAAGTCCTATGAGGAGCAGCTGAGGGAGTTCAGCTGTTTAGCCTGGAGAAAAGGAGGCTTGGGGGGACATTATTGCTCTCTACAACTACCCAAAAGGAGGTTGTGTTGGGTGGGGACTGGCCTCTTCTCACAGAGGAGACTTGAGGAAATAGCCTCAAGTTGTGCTAGGGAAGGTTTAGACTAGATATTAGGAAAAAGTTTCCCCTGAAAGGGTTGTCGAGCAGTGGAATAGGCTTCCCAGGGAAGTGATAGATCACCCTCCCAGGAACTCTTCAAAAAGCATGTGGATTTGTCACTGAGGACATGGTTTAGTGGTGAACACAGCGGTGCTGGGTTAATAGTTGGACTACATGATCTTAGAGGCCTTTTCCAACCTTAATGTTTCTACAATTCTATGCATATACCTTTAATAAAGACAGAGTATATTTATTATATATAAGCACAATGGTGGGTAACATTGACAAAAAAGCAGTAAAGGAAGGAAAAGGGAAATACTTAAAGGGAAATCTTTTCTTTCATGTCACATTTTGTAAACTCAAATGTGATATCCGTATTTCTGTTGAGAAGAAACATCTTAATCCTAGACTAATCTAGCTGAGGCCAGTAAAGGCTATGCCAAATTGGTGTGTCACCATACTACAATGTGGATATTCATTCTTCCTTCCCACGTGCATACCTTGCAAGAGGTTTCATGGGAAATCTGAAACAGACAAGAGCTGGGGTGCAGTCTGGTGAGGACCACGGTTTTGCAGAACAGTAGAAAAGCAGGGGTAAAGGCCTTGCAACAAGACAAGGAACTTGCATGGAACTTAGTTTTAACAGAGGAGACTGTTAAATGGAGAAGATATTGTACTACTCATTCAGTGCAAATGAAGGTAGCAGTCCAAAGTCTCAGATGATTTAGTAGTGTGATAAATAAGGAGGGTTGGACAGGAGGGTAGAAATGCATATATGAATTCAATCTCCAGTCACTTTTGCTAAACCATGCCTACGATTTTCAAGCAACTCAACAGACAGTGAAACCAGCAACCTTTTCTAGGTCTTACTTCAAAATACATTTACATATTCCATTTTGGCTGTTGTATATTTGTGGCTGATGACTCCAATTTTCTTTGTCCCTGTGTGCCTGAAGTTTAACACCCTTTTAAGAATTCAAGATGCATTGGCAAACAAAACTCCCACATTCTTATGTGTATCCACTTCACATAGGAATCACAAACAGGTGAACCCCACTTACAGTTGCTGAAAAAATGTATCCATTAAACTAAAAATGGACAAATTTGTGCTTGGTCAGGTCAACTAATAGAATAGTTCTGATTAGGTGGACTTCAGAAGGAGTTTCCTCACTAGACCCTTCGATTTTCATCTTGGAGACTCTCAGCTCATTGTAAATCCAATTCTAAAGATTAAATCCTGCTCTTTTCTACAGTGATCTCTGAGAAAGCTTGAATACATGCATTCATCAAAGGCACACCTGAGCATGAAGTCCCAAGAAATTTCAATAAGAATCAGTTACTCAAATGCTGACCCAGTGAACAGAGTCCAATACATTCAGCTGAACCCTTTTGAATGTTTCCTGTCAAATGGAAAATTATTTCTTTCAAACGGATCAAATGAAGGACTGGTAGTTGAAAAAATATCCCTGTTCTTAATACACTAAAGCCTTAAACCTAAGTAAATCTACAAAGATAGACTATATTGTCAACTACCAAAAAAAAAAAAAAAGTAATTGACAGGAAAAATATTAAGAACGTATCATTTATTTTCATTTCAAGTGTTCACTCACTATGCTGATGAAAAAAATATCAAAACAAATATCATAACTAGACATACATGAACAAATTTCTCTCTTAGCAACTCAGGTCCTAAGTGTATTAAGTTAATGAAGAACCCAATTAGCATCAAAGGAAGGAGAATTTGGCTCAGTAAATCAAAATGATACTGCATTAAAAAAAGATGTGATTTATTTGTCTTGTTATATAATGGATAAATAAATTGTGAGATTATTTTAAACACAGATAGAGAGTTTTCCAAATCCCACCATAATTTAATTCAGTGATTTTCATCAGGAAGATCCACAGAAACTGATTTAGTGCTGACAGTGACATAGTGACTCTTCAGTTAGCTTGGGACAATTGGGAAACATATTTATCTGACAGGTGGCAATAATCAAATAGAACTAGAAAAATGTGGTATCCAAGATAATCCTCAAGATTTTCAGTATACAAGGAATGCTGAATTAGAAGTCAAAACATGACAGTCTCTAAAAGTATATATTTATGAACATTTAGGGTAATGATAGTTCATGAAGGTTTATGAAAACTATAAAACATATAGCCATGCTACATGCATCTTAATCTACAGCCATGCATTATGAATAAAGTCCACGGGAGACTGCATTACATCTAAATTTCAAGCAAAAAGTAAAATAACAATTATGTTTTCAATAAACACTGAAATATTAATTGCTATTTAAAATGTGTGGGGTTTTAATTATTTTTTTTTAATGCTTGGAGCATTATGCAGTAAACAAACAACTTGAATGAACCAGTGGTTCACGTATGAAGCATGATATGTAAAAGAAATATAAATAAATGAATAGCAGAATTTAATTCCCCACAATTTAGGACAGGTACCATGGAATAATCAGGAAAACTGCTTCTTTTCACAATGCACTCTCCGAAACCAGTATCCTCAATATTCCAAAATGTTGTAAAGAAACAAAAACAAACAAGCAAAAAATAAGAATAAGAAGAAAGCAGGACCATGCTCTTCACCCACGCACCTGGAGGAACAACTCCAATACCATCATCAACATCATAATCTGAGATGTCACTATCACTGATTGGCCGAGATCCTGCACAACAGTAAGGTAAACAAATACCTCAACATCTGGTCATGTTATAAAATGTAAGAATATGTTCATTTAACATTTTACTGAAACTAAAAAGATGATTTTAAGTCAAAACAATAGAGAAGAACTAAACTGCAGTGACTAATCGACATTTCACAAGACAGCTGGGCCAAGTTAACATCTTACAGCTGCTGCAGCCTCCTTTCTCTTTCCCTCAAGTCCTCAGTAATCCTCTACTAGAATAGTTTATCTCACTAACCCTGAAGAAAGCAAAACTCAAGGAAAAAATCTGTTTCGTGCTATTTCTGTGAATAAGCTTAATCAGCTTGCTGAACAGGAAGGGAGATGAGGCAGCATATGGTGAGAGAGGGAAAGTGTAAACAGCACTGCCAGCTTTTAGAAGAGCTCAAATATCTCATGAAAACTAACCTTTAATTTGCTCTGTCTACATATCCTCTGTTTGGACATGTATGCAGCAATTACAGCAGTATGATATATCTATAATTCATTCCTGAATGTGCACCAATTTCCTACACATTGGCTGGAGTTAATGACTTCCATGTTCCAGAAAAATCAGAAAATACCTTGGAAATGTATTTTAAAATATTCCCCTACACCCTTCATATATCTAAATAAATCTTAATTTAAATTAACAGAGAAACTACAATATTCATATATTTCAATACATTCCTTCTTTTAACATCTCATACAAACCTGAAATCAGACTCATGAAAACAATGGTACTTCCCAAACACATGCATACAATTTCTCTTTGCTACCACAGCACACTTCTTGTCTGATTGTATAATGATCATACTGGAGGTTGAGATTAACTTTACGAAAAAAGTGGGTTTAAACCTCATAAGTCTTTAAGGATTTCTTTGTTTTAAAATAAAATACTTTTAATCATTAAAAATAGTATCCAATAATTATGACCTTTCTATTTAAGAGGACATTTATGCAAAAAAATCTCTGAACAATTTTCTTCTGCCATTGAAAACCAAATCAATTGCAGCAGTTTTCACCTACTTGAAAGCCATACATCGCAGGCATAAGCCTGGCATGTCATAGTGTTGTAATTTATATCTCCTTTCTGCCACACATTTTCATTACTTTTAAAGACTATGAAATAGTATTTTTATCTTGCACAAGGAATTTAAATACCCTTATACCATATCCAGCATTTAAAATTTAAAATATAAAAGAGTTTAATGGAATTTGGACCTACTTTGTAATTTTTTGCTAGTGCTTTCTCCACCATGAACATGTCTTCTTGGCATGAAAGGTGATGGCTGAGGCAGAGGTAGTGAAGATTCATCATGTGTCTGTAGCTTATACCAATGTGGTTCATCATCTAAAAGTGCTGTCTCCAGCTCTATAAGAATCTAGTACAAAAATCATCAGGTTTTAATTTTACTTTTTGAAGGCACACACAGAAAAACACATAAAATATATATATATGCATATGTATTCAAAACCAAATGAACTCAAAAGAAATGTGATTGTATGTATCACCTCTCCAAGAAATTCACTCTCTTCTTCTTGTACTCTTGGCTGATCCCATACGGTTATTTCAAGCATTCGTTCTCTAAAATCTCTACGATGTACGTGTGAGTAGAGAAAAGTTTGGTTCCATTTTGGCTCTAGACTTTTCTTTACTGTTTTGGTCCTTCTTTTACTCTTATCACTGAAACATAAATAGTGATTGTAAACTGTTTTTTAGAGATAAATTTCAAAATGCCATCTACTCATCAGCACTCAACTGTGTTCATTGTTTCTGATCTGATAATGCCTGAATGAAAAAAGCATTTGCTGTACAGTGAATCACACTCATACAAAAGTCCACAAAGTTAATTTGATACTGACTTGCATGACTGAAGCGTAATTTTTTGTTATAAAATATCTAGCTGTAAGAAATTGTAAAAAGGAGTTCTTTACTTCATAATCATTCATTAAAAGTTATTTCAATACATGGTAAATTACAACATAATTTTCTAAACTGAAATACTACTACCTTCTGTCTGGAAGAAAATACATTTTTACATAGGGGTTTCTAGGGCGTCCATCTACTCTTGGTGGCAAATCTGTTGCTTGCAGAACATTTACTATTAATTGATGTCCCACTTTGTCATACCAGAGTTTAACCTAGAAGAATCAAGTTAACATTACTGAAAATGGAGAAAAAACAGAATTTTCAGAATGCATCACAATAATCCCAGTGTAAAAGTAACCATTTTTTTTCTAAGAGACAATAAGATGTGTTTTATTTCAAATCCCTTAATATTTAACTTAGATGGAAAAGATGATGGTGTATACCTGACTTTTATATTTACCACATCTGAATAAAATGGTGGTGCCTGATTATACTTACATTATTTACTGTACTCACTGCATAATCTTGTGTGTGCATTTAAACCATCACATGTCTTAGGTCTGAAGCTTAAAACTACATTAAATAGGAAGCCCTGAATGCAGCTAAACTCGAGACATAGTTGAAATCTACCTACTAAAATTTGTAACCCTTTCAAATGTTCTTCTGAAAAATGTAATATAAAACTAAATAATTTCTTAAGGGATTCATAATATTATGGAATTTTTGAGTCTGTTGTGTACTTAAAAATTAATATAATTGATATAAAAATGTAAGAATGTACAAGAAAAGGTCTAAGTACTTACAGTATATTTAATAAGAAGAACTTCAATTAATATTACAGACATTTCCAGGATGTACTTTGTATTTAAATTAAAATGCACTACTGAATGCATTAACAATGTTTAAATAATGCTTAACAAATACATAGCTCTTTAAATGCTCCCATACAGAGGATAAAGTGATACTATCCATAATGAGGATAAAGTGATACTGCACTTGTTATCTACAGATTACTGGGCAGGTACAGAAAAGTCACCATTTTCAATGCAGGGGCCCCAAGATGCCAAGTTATAAGGCACTTTTATGGGCTCCTCTTAAGGTAAATTCCTGTGCTCTTTAGGTATTAAGACAATTCCTTACTTCCACTATGATTACAGTAATGGCTTGTGAGTACATAGAGAGGGTGTTAAAAAACATTTGAAAGATGTTAGTCTTTACCAGACATTTCTCTTAACCTCCCAGTAGACCTTGGGAATGGGCAGGGCTGAGGACCAGCACTTTCTAAATTTCAAAAACAACTCAAGAAACAAAATATGCTCACAGAAAGCTGGCCTGGTAGGACTTGTGGTGCATCCCGTAGGGCTCCAGGGCTGGTCGGAGATATAACAGAAATAGAAGGCCTTTCCATCTTCTGAGATTCAAAAGAACTTGAGCCTAAAACCAAGTGAGAAACAAATGAAGTTACCATTCAAAACTTTGAAGCTAATTTGGATAACTTATGAATTGCTCTGTCTTTGAATTGTATAAAGTTTGTACTTATACACACTATAACTGGATTAATACACAGAAAGATTTGAAACTGATGCAGACAGCATGATGAAAAGACTGCCAGCTTACTCTTATCCCAGATTAAACCTGTCATCTTTTGTTTTGTTTGAAGTAACATATAAAAAAGTGCTCCTATATCACTGACAAACCATAGCAAGTGTTTTAAATAAAATATTGTTCTCTGATAGAATTATACATCTTCCTTCCCACCCAAACTATTCTGATTGTATGATCTCAAATCTTTGATGAATAAACCTTATCTCTTTTGTGTTTTATACTTCTGGTAGCCTCTGAAATTTTAATAGAAAGCTATGCAGTACATGCATCTGGCATGCAGGGTGTTCCAGCAAGTGCTGAACATTCACTTCTCCACCAGTGAAACAGAGCCCTCACTAATGATATGAGCTTGTGACAGGTGTAACAGCACTCACTGACTGCACGAGACCCTGTCCCAGGGAGCGTTTCTGGTTGCATCTCACAAAAGGCTCGGATGAGAATGGAGTGGGAACCATGGCCCTCACATACTCCAGCTGACTACATTCAAACAGCACAGCTGAAAAGAACACTCTTCTTTTGAAGTATGACACACAAAAAGTTCACCTAACCAACACTTATCTAAGAACACTTTGTTAAGAAAAAGCAAAGTAAGAACATTGCGCTTATACTGAATGGTGCAGGAGGTGAAATCCCAACACCATTTGTACCTTTGGTAATTTCTTATACCTGTTTTCTCTCTATTGTTAGGGCAAGTAAATTACTGTTTTGGGCCATAGCATATATGCAAGTATGGTACTAACAACACAAGATATAGAAGAAAATAAGAAAATTATGCTAACATTTGAAATCTGCATAGCTTTATTAAAATCTGCATTGCTTCACATTTAACACACAAGACAAAGCCCACTGAATTTTATCACACAAAAATGTCAGCACTAAGGTGATTTCCAGTGGTCATCTTTCATATAAATTCATAGAATTTCAAGAAATTCAAGAAAATTTATAGCTGAAACAATTGTGCTAAGTACATTATCATGCTTAGAAGAAGGAACAAGGAGTATACTCACTAGACTCTAATGGGGGGTGAGAAGTCTCCGGAATCCGTGGAATATCGCTACAATGTGAATACATAGTAATTAGAAACAACACAGATGAACTTCAGCTGTGATAAATACATTTCTTGGACTGTTTTGGGATCTCTTTCTGTTCTAATGGGTTGCAAGGAAAGAAAGAGGAAATATTTAAAAACATACTTTCCACTAGCATTCACGAAAATCTTACTAATGCAAACTACTTCTTTTAGGTTAAGGATCTATCAGACGTACCAATAGGAGCACTGTCATGTTAATTTTGTGGATGGACTACATGATACTTTTACAACCAGAATGATAAAGTAGGAAAGCTTTTAGGAAGAGAAAGGTGGCAAAAAGAAGAACAGCTATGGATGTTCAACTATTATTTGGAGGAACAAAAATCAAAAAAATAAGACAAAGATTAACTCACTAGTAATTTTTATATAAACGTCTCAACGAGTTCAGAGAATGAAATTGATGAAAATGTCTTAAAATAATAAAAAAGAAAAACAAATAACATTAGCAATGGTAGACAAACAGGATAATAACGCATTTTTCCAAAAGACTAAAAAAAAAAAATCAAACCATTTTACAATTGGGTATGGACATTTTTCAACATACACATATCCAGCACATACACAGGTACAAGCAAAATCAAACTGGTTAAGTGCAGAAATATCTATCAAATTTTGCCATCAACAAATTTACTCTTCCATCCAAATCTGGATGATGCTAGCTCCTGATTCTCTTCTATTCTTAGCCATCATTGAAAATGCATTGAAAGATGAAGAAACAAATGCTACTGTACAAATCTTAGGAAAGCAGATGAGCAGGAAAATGGAAACAAATCTCTTCAGTGAATTACTTCAAAATATTTTCATCCTAATAAACTAATCCAAAATTGTAACTACAATAACATTTCTGAAGAAAATTTACAAGATTTTTTAAGTCTATAGCTGAGCATTTTAAAGGTATTCAGGCATTTGTCTGTTCAGTGAAACACTATCTTACTGACTTGGAAGTCAATAACATTAAGACTACTAGGTATATAAAAGTCACTTATGAAAAAGAAACAGACACTTGTATCAGAAAAGGAATGTAGCAGTCCCCAATCAGTTAGTCTTAAATTCACTTTTCATGTCCTGGATTTTAAACTTATGGTGCCTGTGTTTTAAAATAGACTATTTCAGCTCTGAGTTAATGTCTCATTAGCTTACATCTCACATCACTAAACAAGAATGTGCTTCTCCTTGTCTTGACTTTGTAAGACAAGGGTAATGTGGTTTCCTCAAACTCATGGAAATATAACTGAATTAGTCATTCTTGACATGGCACAGCACTACTTTACAAACATATGAACATAATGACCTGATGCACAGCAGGGCTGCTATGCAGACTTCTTCCTCGTGACATTTTCTCTCTATGCATGGGAGTATTTGAAGGGCATTTTTCACCAGCCTGAAATATTTACTTACCATATTCAAATAGATTTTTCTGTTCAATACAATGTTAAGTTTGCAATGTTTTCTTGTGATAGAATATGAACACTCATCTGCAGTACAGCACTGGCAAATGAAAAAAATAATCATATCTTCCCTAATACTTAATTCATCAGACAGGAAATAATTGAAAATATGATTTTAAAAATGTATTATTCCAAACTCCTTTTTTATCTTGACAGAAAAAAATATAAGCTAGACCATAAATTTCAATTCCAGACAAAATACATGGTTTTAAACAGAAATGTTATCTGAAATCTCTAAAACTTAATAGTACAATGGACAGGTTTTTAAAAATACATATACACATAATTTATATCTAAATAAGACATAGCATTTAGATATATATTTGTATAGGGAGATATATATTATGCATGTGCATGTGTGTGTATATATATACAAATTATTGCCAGAAAATTTCTTCTCTAATATATTTGTCTTGTTTAAGTACAGCTTCACAGTGCAAGGCACAAAAATAAATTAAACAAATAGATAAGAAAAGGAAGTATGCAGTATAGCACGGATCACCAAACTTGTGTCAGAGTATTTTAATAAGCTCCTTAACAGTTCTGCTTTCTGCTGTCGATTTCAAAATGTACTGAAGTATACCTACCCTTCTCTCTATATCTGAATTTCTTACAAATTCAATAATCCAGTTTACATAATGATATCTTAAATATTAGATGCACAAAAGAAAGGTAACTGGAGTACTAGACAACCAAATATGTGAGCGGTATTTTTTTTTAAATGTTAGCATTTTAATTAAAGAATGAAAATTCTAAAAGGAAACTATAACCTAAAACTTTTTATGTAAAAAAATTAGTCTTATCTAGCCTGCTTTTAATTTTTGATTGCAGAAAATATTCTGACACTATGATTTACAAAAAAGCTCTTCAGAAGAAGCACTAGCTCATGACAAAATATTCAAAACTAGACTAGTCAAAGAAAACTATAAAAACAAAGTGAAAAGTTGCACAACTGTAATTTCACTCCCCTTTTGGAGCAAAATGAATGTGAGAAAAGTAGTGTGAGACACACATCCAGTAAAGAGCTGACAACATCAAACTTTGTCTGTCTATCTCTACCTTGGAAGGCAAAGGTACTTTGTGGTCTTATGTGATACTACATGTTGTTATCTTATGTCTGATCCTTTCACGCCTCAACGAATACATAAATTACACCAAACTATACCTTAGGTTGAAACTACTCTGTGCAGATATATGGTTTGTGAGGATCATTATTTTGTAAAACAGAGGAACAGCTATAATTTCTCTGACTGATATAGCCAAGAGGTTGAAGGCAAACCTAAGTCAAATGTTGTTGTAACCCATACTTTTTCAGGTTGCTCTAGGAACAGACGTATCATCTTCTACACCCTAGAGAGTTTTAAAGAGTTTCTGAGTCCCTCTCCCCTATGCTCACTCTGCTCTTTCCAAAACCATTCCTTCCCATCAGAACCTGTAGATCAATCTGCAATTTGCACTAATTGCAACACTTGAGAAGCTCTCTGGAGTTCAGTACTGCCTTGTTTATGATGGAGGTTCAAGCCCCTTGCAGAGACCTAGAGCACAGTAATGGTGTCCACACAGATGAGCTGAATCACACCAGAAAAACAACAGTTTCAGCAATTTTGGAAATGCAATCAAAGATAGCTAGCATGTGACAAAGAAAATAAAGACAAGTGAAGAAAACATTTGTTTTACCTGCACTATTCCATAGAGTTCACCCAAGCACACAAGAGACGGTGAGTTAGTTACCATGCCACGTTTCTTCTCCAAAAAGCATACTGTCAGAGGATTTTCTATGCTGTCCTACGTTAACCACCTCTCACATTGTATGCATATTCATAGGTAATTCTTCCCCTCATATTTAGATAGCCAACCCATTAATTCTATTTTTTATAGGTTTCTTATCTACCTTGTGTTGTAGTCATTAGCACTAGTGCCAATTAGCTTCTATGCAGTTTTCACAGTACTATTGTGGTTATACCGTTTATTGTTGTTATGCCTTCATCTCCTAATAGTGTTACGTGCTTCACATTTTTCTCTAATAAACATCCTACAATTATCCATTACTCAAAATTACATTTGCTGGTAGACACAGAAATCCAAATTTACAAGACTGAGCAAATTGTTTGGACAGCAATTTTGTAACTGGCAGTCTAATTTCTGGGCAGTCTAATATGTGGGCTTACAGTCCTTCCATTATTCACTTAGGACAAACTGTTATATTTGGGCTTTTTAGACCTAATATCATTAACTGTACTGCTACATCATTTGCATTATTAATGCTGAGAGATGAAAACACTTAAATTATGCAGACAAAATAACATTTTTTGAGCCTTTCGGGAACCTATTCCCTCACAGGAATTTAAGCTGTAATGGATTATCACTCCACGCTGTATAAAGCAGCTTCAATTTTGCTGAGTCAGCAAAACTTCTGAGTAGCCACCAAAACTTCAATATGCTGAATTTGTTGGATGGGATGAAATAAAATTCCCTGTCATGAGCTTGAAGTAATGACATAGTTTGGAAAACAAGACAAGGAGAATGTAGGGAGAAAATCAAAGTATTCTGTTAATGCAAGAAAAGCATTTCCCATTATACAACACAATTTACACAGATTATTAAAAAAAAAAGCCTGTGCAGTATGCTCTTTCTTTTCGTTAACTAATATCAGGATTTCCTTTGTTGTATGTCTGAAATTTTTTGTTATTTTAAGATGACAGACAGGTAAATCCCAATCTGATACAAAACAACAGGGCTTTGATTCATTACTGCTGGGGAAAAAAAGAACTATCTGTAAATTTCAAAGTTATATGTTCTAATCACTTTGGGTTATTAATTTGTTCTTATTAAAAAAACCTAAAACAACCCAACCCTCAAGCAAAAGAAAAAAAAAGGAAGAGATACAGCTTTACATGAATAGTGCTATATTATATAAAAAACTCTATGCCAAGACTCCATTTATCTCAAAATAAAAGCACAATATGATGTGTTTTATTTTTGCCTATATATGGAAAAAAATATGCATGCGTCATCCAAAGCAAAACTTTACATTTTATTGGTACTATTTCTGGATGCATTTTTTAAGTGTAAAATCCACTGCCCATATTCTTTGATTTTGAACACACTTCATAAAAGCGTAGTATGTTCTTTCAATTTTTCTTCAGGAATATGTCACTGGAATGAGGTCCCCTTGTAGTTCATTTTTCAAAATTATTAGATTTATCAAATTTGTAAACTAAAATAATTCAATTGGCTTAATATTGAAATATTAAAAAAAGTTTTAATACTTAAAATTTAAGGACACATAACATTTGCAACTATATTGATCAAATTATTTAAAATACTAATCAAGAACTTTGCTTTTGCATCAGTTGTACAAATCAGTTTCCAGATTTTCTTCCATTGAGACATGGAATTAAGTCACGTCCAGTATCAACATATCTCTTTTTTGATCATTGTACATAAAAACTCAACTTCAAAAATTCTTTTAAGGCATTTTATTTTACATTACAAAGATGTAGGACTGAATTTGCAATTTCCAGACTAGAATGTCTGCTCATTTATCTTACTCAAAAAATGTAAAACAAAGTTTCTATTCCCCCACCGTCTCCATCTGGACGGTAATTTTAGCCTTTAACAGACACTATTATTGCATCAAGCTTTTGTTTTCCATTAGAAGGTCAAAGTGATAGGTGGGATTACCAATGAATGTTAGTTTTATTTAAGCACTTTTAATAGTGGTTGCCATAAAAAAGGCAGAATTTATTTGCAAAATACAGCTACACTCACACAATATAGGCAAAATCAAAAATCAAAATGTAGAAGAAGAATTATTTAATCAGAAAGAAAACTAATACTTTTTTGTTTCTAAAGCTGAAAATGTATTCTTTGAGACACACAAAAATTATAATCAGGACGAAAAATAGCAAATTCAAATTGAAATAATCACGGGTAAGGAGGACATAGTTTACCATCTACCTATAGGGCAGTGTTATTTAGAGACATACACTGAGTACACATGAAATCTGAGAAGATGACAAACTACAGGAAGATTTAAATAATTTTAATATTAATTTTTTTTAACTAGGCAACATTCACCTTTTATTGTTAATCCCATGAGTCTGTTCTGTAATATAAGTGTGAATTTACAATATATGAATCATATTCAGTCCTGTAAGACAGCTCGAAACATTCTTGATATCAATAAAACAACTATGACAATTGCAGGGCCAACCCCACTAATCTTCACAATTCAAACAGATTTTATTTTCTTTCTAAGCTCTATTTGGAAAATCAAGAATATAAGAATTATTATGAACCTTGATTCATAATAAATAAAAATGAAGATTATAAATATAAAATGTTTATGCTAATTTTCGATGAAACTTTTTGTTTCTACTTTTGAATTTGATGACAATCATTTAAGGGTAAATACAGTCTTAGTGTTATGTTTCCTTTGTTAGCTCTTTAAAGAAGGCTTATTTAAAATCCTACTAGCATTGACTTCTTAGGATTCTGAAATGCTTCCCTATAGCTCATGAAGACTAGTATAAGTTATTTTGATCTAGTGAAGCTGAAATCCTGAAAACCACACTGAAAAGCACAGGTGTACTTAATTCACCAATTTTCCCTTGCCACCTGGCAACCACTGTCATAGTCCTTTGACCATAAAGAGAACAACATTTATACTCATACATATATATACATTTGTCACTGCAAAGATCCAAGATTGTAAATGGTAGTGAAGAAAATGGAATATACTGAATGTCAGTAATAGAAAATGAATCATATTCCATTATTAAGCAATAAACAATAATGAACTCACAAATAATCCCTTTAGAAAACCCATTAGCAGAAGTAATAACTGTGCTTAAAAAGTAAGTCTTTAGCCTTACCCAATAGGCCTTGAAACAATAATTTCAACTTGAGGTTCTGATTTTGATTCTAAAATAATGTTGTAAACTTCTTCATTTGTAGCTCCAGGCAACGGTTTACCATTCCATTCTAGAACTTCATCCCCTTGAATTTAAAGAGAAATTTATCTCATTTTCATAGTCTTTTACGAAGAATGAAATTTATATTAGCAAGTAACATTGCCTGAAATAATTTAAAAAGCTGTGCTGAAACAAAAAAAAAGGTTTTTGGACACTATCAAGGCTTCTTTCTCTGAACACAGCTACATTTTTTACACAAAAAGCATATTAAAGAAACCACTTGTGCAAACATATTAAGTATTTCCAAAATAATATAGGACCTGTTATTGTGCTATGAAATGAAATTCTTTTTAAAAGAGCCTTTATTAGCTAGCAGTAATAAACCTGGAAAATAGATTAATCTTCAAAAAAACCCCAACCATAAATACCTACTATTAAGCCTGTATAAATCATGACATTTTATTAAAATTTACATACTCTACATTTCCCTACAGAAAGGAGAGCCTTCACTGTCTGTGTCAAACAAATCAAAAATAAAAGCAATGAGTGAGGCCCTGTCTCCTGAGGATGTTGCATTTTCACAAAGGAAAACACGAACTGAAAGTCATTTAGATAATCTTCTTTTTTCAGTTTGACATCTCTAAAATTTAAACAGTATGTACATTACATTGTATTTTGGCCTTATTATAAAAAAAGTAAAAATATTGAAGTATTTTTTCTGAAGAAAGATCAGTATACAATTAGGCTGCAGGAACCACAAGGTATGTTTTATCTCTTACACCCCATCATATGCAGCAGTCAAAAATTTACAACCACTCTCTCATGTCACAAATATTTTATTATATTTATTGCCTTTATTGACAATGACTGTGTATTTATCAGATTCAGTCAGGAACAACCCTTCACATTCTGGCTTTGCTCCTTTCTGAGGAGGCGCAAGTCAAGTGATCAAACTTGCACTTGTTAAGAAGTCAAGGAAAAGTATCCTAACTGAAGTCCTATCTAATAAAACATATTGCTTCAATTTTTCTTTCTGTTCAGCAATTGTCAGTCCTTTTTCCAAAACAGTCTATATTTTGGTATTTTAAGAAAGTACTCCACAGGATATACCCACAGGAATTTCCAGATGATATTCCACTGGCTTTCAAAGCACTCTTCAAAACCTGAGTGCTTGCTAATGACAGCTGTAATAAATGTTTGCTGACTTAAGTTTCATTTTCCACCACGCTGTTTAGCTGATACGCTTTAAAATACTTCTGATATTTATTATATAATATTCTGTTGTGGGGGAACAAGAATTAGATATTGCCTAGGAATTTCCTTTAAAATATATTCAACCTAGGGAAAAGAGACTCAGTTTCTTCTTCAATTCTGACTCCATTTTAAAGCTAACTACTGTTATAAATTAACATGGTTTTTTCCTCCTAAAATAAAATCTAATTTTTTTAGAGGTAACTGGCTTAATTTATAAAAGCATCCCCGTCATGAAAAGGAACAAGACATGGCCAGCTTTGCAATACTTATAATTTAAAAGTAAAAAAAAAAAATGACAGGGGCATATGTGAAATTTGTAACACTAAAAAATGAGGATTTAAACCTAATTTACACAGTAATGAATCTATCACATTTTGAAGAAGACAAACTACATGCAACATGATTAATAATCTTAAAAAGGAACATGTAAGGTGTCTGTGCAACTATTTTAGAGGTCTTTAGCAGCTCTTTATATTTTGGAGAGCCACTAGGAGATCAAAATTTAAAAAAAATTACCAAGATGATTAAAAATTAGATCATCATAGTCAGAATGCTAAATTAACAGAACTGACTCCAATTACTCTTTCTGAAAACCAGATCCAAATGGAGATTTGAGTGAAATGATACCTCCGCTAATTCTAACCAAACCGCCAACATTCATCTTTTACTCAAAAAATCTTTTTGATCAGCCAAGCCCTTTTACATTGTCTCTTTCATCTAAGATGATGTATAGAAGACTTACATTCTTATTTCTGCTCTCAGTAACAGTAATGAAAACAGTAGAACACCATTCAGATAATCAAAACTCGGACATATGCTTGACATGGTCCTGTACAAGCTGCTCTAGCTGATTCTGCTTAAGCAGTGGGGCTGGACTAGAGATCTCAAGAGATCCCTATCCACCTCAGCTGTTCTATGATCTTGTGATGCACTGCTACATTTTCAGGTCAGATGAACTCCCTGGTCTTACTGTAGCAGTTCAGAGTTGGAAGTCAGTCAGTGAAGCAGTTATTTGACACCTTACACTGCAGATGTTTAGGATAACCAAGATATCTGCACAAAGCTGGCTGGCAGACCTACAGGACACTTGTACCCTTATGGAGGCACTTCTGCAGGTGAGGCATATATCCTAAAATATCTAAGATTCCTATAGGAAGGAATATTAATGGATCTTGCATTTTACCGCCACTAACTGATTCATGTTCAGCAGACGTAGTTTTCAGACTTATGCTGAAAAGCTCTGGGCTTTTTTAAAATACTGATTTCTGAAACAGTAACCTGGATTGGGAGATACCTCTGGGGGTCAGTTAGTTCAAATCCCTGCTCAAAGTAGGGCCAACATCAAAGGACAGATCATGTTGCTCAGGAATTTGACCATATGAAATTTGAATCTCTCAAAGGAAGGATATGCCTCCCATGGATAACCTCTTCCAAGTCCTAACTGACCGCTCCGGTTACAAGAAAAAGGGTTTTCACAAAGAGAATCTCCCTCATTCCAGCTTGTGCGTGTTGGTTCTTGTGTGATCAGAGTGATCTTTTGTGATCACCACTAAGAACAGTTCCAGCTCTGGGGTCTCTACTGCCTCCTGCTAGCCAGATAAAAACAAGAATTAGATCCTCCAATAGTCTTTTTATTGCCAGTCTGAACAAAAACATTTTTCTCAGCTTCTTGTACCTCATATGGCTAATTAATTTTCTGTCCCTCTGCCCAACCTAGTCCAGTTTGACAGTACCTCTTTGGTACTAGACAAACCAACCCAACCTGGACACAGGACTCCAGATACAGTCTTATAAGCACTGAGTAAGAGCAACCACCACCTCTCTCAATCTGCTGGCTATAACCATGTTAATACAGTCCTCTGCATGACTGGCACTTGCTGCAAGGGTGCTCTGCTGACTCATGTTCAATTGACTCAATGTCCTCCAGCACCTCCAGACACTTCTCTGCCAAGCTCTCTCTAGCTGATTGGCTCCCAGTGATTACTATTGCACTGGGATGTTCTGTTTGTTCCTCATGCAAGACTTCATATTTGCTGTTATTAAAATTTAAGAGGTTTGTATGATTACTCAAAGATTTATCAACTAGACAAATTTTGGATGTTTTCTGTAAGGACAAAAGTGTGTTTTCCTAACAGCAAGCACTTGTCCACACCTTTTTTGTGTGTCTTATTCCCATACAATAGGATGAACAGACCTTCATTCATTGAAAATACGTGCAAAACAATGTATTTTCTCTGTGAAATAATTCTGGTTATAAAACTATCTTTAGAAATTAAAAATAGCCTTGATTTAAAAAAAAAAATCTCTAGACCAGACATTAGAAATTTATTATTTCAGTCCAAAAAGTTCAAGATTAATGGAGAGAAACTTATTTTCTTTAATTATAAGTTGCATTTAAAATCTATAAGCAACTATAACGTTTGGTGCTATCAATCCCAAGCATATTGACTCAGTAAAAAATAAAAATTAACAAATGCCAAAGATCAAAGTAGGATATTTCTAGAGATTCATCATCCTTTCTACTTCTTTATTACTATCTGTTTCATGGAATTATCCTAAATTTATACAAGTTGACATGGAACTTCTGGGTTCCTGGGATGCTGCATAGACTTTGGTTTGGTAAGTCAACATTTAGAAAGCACTTGCTTAGAGGCATGGTAAAAATATAAACCACCAAGAAGTAACTTTGAAAACCAACTGCTGTGCATAATTCTCACTTTATTTAGAAATTTGAAAAGTGTCAACACCACAGCCATTTATTTGTAAGTGCAATATATATATATCTCATAAAAATGAAATATTTCAGGACTATTTTCTTGGCTTGTGTTCCATTTTATTTGTAACAATTCACACTGAAAGAAGCACTAACAAAATCCACTGCGTATGCAATGTGTCATCCTTCAGGTGACACTATAGTGCAGATGAAGTAACTGTAGTGAGTTTCGTTTGTCACAATCAGTTTAAAAAAAAAACGTTTGCATGGCTTCTGTAGAGTGGAACAAGCAGCTCCTGAGCCAGCAAACAGAAATTTACCACTGACACTCAGTCCTGACACCAGTATTACTGAGGAGTTTCTTTTATTTTGCTAATACGTCCAAGCAATTGGAGCTATTAAAGAAAAAAGAAATGCAAGCAACCATGATATTTCATAGTACATTACAGTGGCATTCCATAATAACATTACAGCATTGTATTTTAAAAATATTAGCATATCACATGATGAATTTTAATATAAATTAAAATTTGCACTTAATAGGTCATTATTAAAATACAATATATTTTATAAGCAACTGATTGATTTACCTGCTCTTAGATGCCCCACCACATCAGCCAAGCTACCTTTCTTCACTTTGGTAATGAAGGCACCGAGTCGTCCTAATTCTGTCATTTTTCCCCCAACAACCTGGTTAATCATAAATTTCTGAGTCTCCAAGCCACAAAGCAGACATCATATCAAGAATAAACACACAGACAGATCAGTTTTCACATTTTTAAAAAATTAAACCTGAAATATGCATAAGCAAATCTATTGTCAATTTGGGTTTTACAGAGGTGTAAAGACAAAAAAAAGTAAAGCTAACACAGAATGAATAAAATTGATATTCCTTTAAATGTTTGACTAATCAATCTTATGAAGTTTGTTAAGTATCTGCATCTGTTGCAGAAAGAACGCTTCTTAATTAATAACCAAGCAAATGCACTTTTTACAAATAATTGTCTGTCATGTGCTCAAATTTAAGTTGCAAGTGTGCATCAAATCAAGTGTATGAAATCCCAAAATGCAATTGATACAATTGAAAACTTAGTAAATATACTGCTATGAAGCATGGGCAAACAGTTCAAAAAAGTGTGAACCCAGGCTTTCTCATCCAAGCATATGACAGGACAAACCATCAATTTCTGGCTTTTGTTAAACAAAACTGAAAATATCTGTTTTTGAAGATAACTACTTGATAAAGGAATGTCAAAAAAAAAAAAAAAGTGCCGTCAAGGGATCAGATTTTTGTTTTCTTTTGTTTTTTTCCCCAAGAATAACCTGAGAGGGGTTTTATAATAAAAACAGTGGAATGTTGGTTCAGCAAGTATTAGTTCCCCATGTCACAATCACAATAACTAGTAGCAGCATTAATATCAAAAACATCCAGAAGCCTACCTGCTAACAATGTTATCACATGATAATGTGTAAAATTTATCCTTGAGGGCCTTAGTTCATATTACACAGAACTGAAACCGGAAAAATCAAAAGGTAAACTCTACTTTCTGCATTTCCTGCTAGGACCAACTTTTTTTTCTCACATATTCAAATAGAATTGCTTGCTGCCAGCAAAAATCAGCCTAGTGCTATAAACCACTAAACATGAAGTAGAGTGAAGCTGTTTTCATCTTTTTTTATTACCATGCCACACTATCTCATGTCACGCTGGGAATATTTCAGATTTTGCATTGCTTCTGTTGTTCTCAGTGGAGAGAGAAAGACACCCAAATTAAATTCTCTCTGTTATCTTTGTCACTCCATAGATTTAAAAATATACATGGAGAGAGCAATGCTTGAACTGCATTCCCCATCAGCTTCAAAAGTAGCACTCTCTCTCTTTTAAGTGTTCTTGCAAGTTAGAGACATGAATCTAAAAGTCTGCTACAAATGACCAAGTTAGGGATTTAAATCTATTGAACAGTGCTGCCAATGTCTCGGTTTTAGGGCACTGGATTAAGAAATTACATCTAGTTTAACCGCTACTATTAATTAAGAGGGTTTTTTTGCAAATTTTTGCATAAATCTCTAGTTTCTTTCTTCAAAATTTCTATTTTTCAATGTCTGTGTGGATTTTAAGAAATGACCTTGTAAACATTTGCATTCATATGATATTTATGTATGTGGATTATAAAATGTATTACTTGACTGAATTGTAAACAGTAGAGCTAGAAAAGGCAGGACTCCATTAGTGTATTGCAATGGGCAGTATATGTCTTGCAGACAGGAAGCTGAATAAACATATCCTTTTTAATCAAAACAGTTCAGCTCCTTTGTCATGGATGACTGGAAGACTGCATAGAAGGAGCAAATGTGTTTATATTCATAATTTATCTATAAAGCTTTCAAAACTTACTCAAAAAGAGGAATGCATTCTTTTGTCAAAAAGCCATATGATTGGAGCATACTCTGATTTACTGTGTTAGACCTTTGTGTCTAAGGTCAGTGGAACTTTCTTTCATTTAGCGGACAAACCATGTAATACTTACTTTTAGCCCCAGTAATGCACCTGATTCTTTTGGCATAGTTGTTCTCTTGTTAAGAATAACACGCCCAATTAAGCGATCTCCCTCTTTGGAAGGCTGCCACGTTACGGGATGCTGTTAAAAAAAAAAACCCAAGCAATGGAATTAAAGAAGTGTGAAGATCTTCAAGTATTTAGATGCACATGTATAAACCAATACAATTTCTGTATCATTATGTCAGAGTGGACACAATCATCCTTCAGATGTGTTACATAATGCAGCTGAGCTTTCTATTATTATATCTGTTGGACTCTGGCAACATTAAACATTTATGCCTTCGGTAAGAAAACCTCAGCACTAAGTCTGCAGGTAGAATTATAATACATTTTAAAGTTCAATAGGATTAAACATTTAAAATACACCCCAGGTAACAAAATTAAACATTTACTTTTAAATTACATGACCCTGAAAAGCACATTCAGAAATTCTGTTCTTTAGAATAATACACATTATGCAGTTCTACCATATGGATGTTCATTCTATGATAAAATCAAAATCATCCTTTCCAACTCCTAGTCAGTAGAAAAAATCACTAATCTCTCCCAGAGTAGCATCACACTAACAGCTGCTTTTTTTGTGGTATGTAGTGAACTCTAATGTCATGACTATGAAAGAATTAAATTCAAGCTAAAATTCAGGCAATTCTACAAATATACATTTTGATGAACATTTCTTTCTGATTTCCATGGTCCTCTAGACCAAGTTTCCATATAACTTGTATAGAATACTTTTTTACAGCCAAATAACTATGCTGAACTGAAATAATTACTAAACATTTTAATTCATACTAATGAATCTCTTTTTTTCTATTTCTTACCGAACTAATAGGGGATGTCTCCCTGCTGTGCCACGTGGCAGGATCCAGCCAGTAATAATCCAAGTCACCTGAAAGAATATGAGTAGAAAGAAATGTGTAATCTCTCAAGCAGAGAAAGTCATATGAATGGTTACTTCTGCATGCATGAATTTTCAAGTGCAATACTTTGATGAAGCAAATACAAAACCTTTACTATGATTCAAATTAACATCTCAATTTGAAAACAATGAGGCCTATTAATATAAAAACAAAACCACATAATAATGCATTTATTCGGACCTCTGCTTTTTCAGGAATTGCACCTCAGAATTCGTTGTGCACACTGTCTGCTTTTTGCTTTGTCCAGTTGTCCTCCAAGAATGAACCTCACACCACTGCATTTACATCCCTCCTCCTCCCCAGCATCTCCATAGCCCATGCTCAGGACTACAGCAATGACATGAGAGAGAATACTCCACAGAATAGGCTACAGTTAAGGACAGAACAGTCAACCACACTCTAGAATCTGCAAAGATCAATACTGTGGTGACAGGTACCGTACAGACAGAGAGGCACAGGAGCTGATAATGGATAACAGAGCACCAAGGAAAACAGCCACACAAATAGAATAAATAGTATCGACAGCAAGTATGAGGCTGCAATCTTCTATTTCACCTGGGACAAACATTTATAGTATGTACATCAAGAATAAACTCATGAATTACAGTGGTCTAGAAGCCTATCGGGTCAAGGAGGGCACTCTGGGTAGGATTTGGGAGAAAAGGCAGCGGAGCATAACACCACAGTGAGTATTTACGAATTTAGGGAAAACTAAGGAAACCACCACAGTCTGATTAAAAATACTACAGCTGTAGAAGGCTGACTTGGTAGCAGAAAACTACCAACTTCACTGCCAGTTTTCTGTGATAGAGGACTGATGTAACTGTGTGCTCCAAGGAGAAAAGGCACATGGTAGGAATTGCAAGAGAAAAAATCATGGGCAGTGCCATTTGGAGCACAATTTTCTTTACAAAAGGAAGCATACAGGTGATATTTGGAAGGACATAAGAGAATTATGTAGGCTAGACATGAGACAGATACATTAGGAACAAGGCTGAAATACTTCTGTGCTAGCACAGAATATATCCATCAGCTCTGAACTTGGGGTTTTATTAATCCTTTTGGGCATTGTCATAGTGTATTAATAAAAATGCAATAGTGTCACTAGAAATGAGAAAAACTTTTTGTAATGTTCTTTTGCAATAATAGAAGTATATAAAAACTGGATCTAAAATAAACAAGAAATATTTTTGAATTTTATCTGAAAAAAAAAAAAGTAGATTATTCTGCCATTTAGCTTACACTGCCTTTAAACATGGAAAGAAACCCCCCTACCAAATCAAAATCCAAACTATAATTTCTGAGCTTCATTTTAGATTTTGAAGGAACTAGTCACCTCTCAATGAGGTTTATGTCCATAGCTGCGCTTCAGGCATTTTTCATTCTCACTTGGGCACCTAAAACACTTTAGGGGAACAGTTTGATAATACTGCATTCTGAGGGCACAAGTGATTTTTTTCAAGTCTTTAAATGATTATGACTCAGAGTTAGGTTTTTTAAATGGAACAACTCTTCACACACTTTTCTAACAACATTCCCAAAAACTCTACAAATCATTTAAAAGTTACCAGGTGAAAATCCTAATTTATAATTAAAATCAGATATTTATTGCTAATCCTCTCTTAGATATGCTCTATGTCTTTAGAAAATGTATTTTTTTTTAATGTACACTTCAGGTAATACATCTTCACTACCTTACTTTATAAAACACATCTCTATAATACTACTGTTAGACCCCTGTGTGCTAGTAAGAGTAGGGATCTAATATCCTCTCATACACCTGTCTTGGCTAACCTGTTGATTTTCCTGTTCTCACCACCTAACTACCCTTTGCTGCCTTTCTTCCCTGCCCATTATTTGCTATCATCCATCTTCTGTCTCCTTCTGCTTCTGGCTTTGGTGTCCTTTCTTTAGGGTATTTTAACCCCTCCTTAACCTCAAACCCTTTGATACTAAACTACATTCCCATGCACTCCTCCCCACATCTAAGCCTTAAGGAGTCCGTTCCTTTCACCTTCCTGTCTGTCCCATGCTTTGTTAAATTCCAAGCCATCAGCTACATCCACAGCAGCTGGCCACGACACCAATTCTTTCACTCCCTGCTCTCTGAAGCTGAGAGCAGGAAGTGCACTGCAAACGCAGCTCTACGGAGCTGGAACATGGGTGATAAACTGAGAAGCTCTAAAGGTAGCTATCAAATCAAACATCTTGATTGAAAGTCACTGAAAGTTGTAAGTCTACAATTTGGTGAATATTTTAAAAGCTGCAAAAATGCATGAATTGCGAAAAGTACACATTCTGAAAAATGACTTTATTTTAAAATTCCTGTTAAAATTCATTATGGCACAGACTACTGGCACACAAACCTCTGGGTGGATTTACAAGTGTAAAAAGGGTTTTACAATGGAAAATGTCACTTAATCTCTTCATAAGCATTCATAAAATAGAACATAAAGATTAAGACATAAATTAACAAACTCCCCAAATGAGCTTAAAAAATACTTTTTGCCAGCAACGCTGATATTAGAGACATCTCCAGTTCAGTACTCTGTTATACCTTTAAAGATAATTTCTCCTTGATCATCCTGTAACTTCTGCTTCTTTACTTGATACCTATCTCTGCCTTTCTTGCACTGCCATACCCCAGAACTCACTATTTGTTTAATTACACAAAATAACTTTACTGCACTAGTATTATAGAGATCTGGGAATAGGTAAATTACTTGCAAAAACTTCTGATCTAAGACCATACTTCAAAATTTCAGATTTTCTCAAAAAAACATCCCCCAAAACTGAAAACAAAAAGCCCCTATACACAAAGAACTCTCTCCACTGGTAAAAGTAATTAAAAGTAACTAGTAAAATAAGAAAAATTTAAGACATTATAGAGAGATAAAAACTAGTTTTATAAGGAGTAAATAATTAATTAATAATTAATTAAATAAATAATTAAGCTGCTTTTGAACACTTTTAANGTGAATATTTTAAAAGCTGCAAAAATGCATGAATTGCGAAAAGTACACATTCTGAAAAATGACTTTATTTTAAAATTCCTGTTAAAATTCATTATGGCACAGACTACTGGCACACAAACCTCTGGGTGGATTTACAAGTGTAAAAAGGGTTTTACAATGGAAAATGTCACTTAATCTCTTCATAAGCATTCATAAAATAGAACATAAAGATTAAGACATAAATTAACAAACTCCCCAAATGAGCTTAAAAAAATACTTTTTGCCAGCAACGCTGATATTAGAGACATCTGCAGTTCAGTACTCTGTTATACCTTTAAAGATAATTTCTCCTTGATCATCCTGTAACTTCTGCTTCTTTACTTGATACCTATCTCTGCCTTTCTTGCACTGCCATACCCCAGAACTCACTATTTGTTTAATTACACAAAATAACTTTACTGCACTAGTATTATAGAGATCTGGGAATAGGTAAATTACTTGCAAAAACTTCTGATCTAAGACCATAGCTTCAAAGTTTCAGATTTTCTCAAAAAAAATCCCCCAAAACTGAAAACAAAAAGCCCCTATACACAAAGAACTCTCTCCACTGGTAAAAGTAATTAAAAGTAACTAGTAAAATAAGAAAAATTTAAGACATTATAGAGAGATAAAAACTAGTTTTATAAGGAGTAAATAATTAATTAATAATTAATTAAATAAATAATTAAGCTGCTTTTGAACACTTTTAAAAAATTCTTTCAATTTTAAAACAAGAACAACTTTAAAATAGCCCCTATGAAAAGATGTATATATACTGTATCATTATTATTTTTTACATTCCTATATCTAAAAAATATAAAAATGCATTTCAACTTAAAGCATATTATTAAAAACACATTTGCAGTTTTAATGTGTGATTTACTTAAGACCAAAAGAGTGAAACACAGTATATATTTGTAAAAATGTTTTTTCCTGAGGGAATAATTCAAAAGTTGTAACCTTAAAGCAATTAAATATTTTTCCTATTAATATGCTGTCATTAGATTATTTTACTCCTGGATACAGAGGGATATAATAATATGTTACAAGACAAAAATGTGTCAAGGTTTTTTTTCCATGAGAATTCTTTCACAGTCTTCAATTCAATTTCAAGACAGGGAGTAAAGCCCTTAATAAATTATTAATGGTTTTATATCCGCAACATGCGTGCTTTCAAAATAAAAGAAAAGCAAAATTCACACCACCAAAAAAACCTTTTCTCTAAAATACTTCATCTTCAGCAGCACTATCCATACTGAAAGCTAATGCTGGGATACTGTGATTTCAAGTGAGCTCCTGAAAAGCTGATAAGTGCTGGAAACAACAGCCTTGTCTCTCTTACGAAGCCAAAACAAGCACAAAATAGGAGAGAGCCTGTTATCGTGTAAGAAGAAGAAGACTGATTTCCAAAGAGTCTTGAATACTGGAGATAAAATACCCTGAGATGTTTCCCCAAATCCATCCAGACTACTGATATTCAGCAAGGAATACACTTCAGTGTTTTACTCAAATCCAGATGCACTAGATTCTCAGCAGATACTTAAGACAAGAAGAAGAGTTTAATTATAAGAGACTGAATTGCTAGGCGTTTAATTGATCCTAAAAGGTAGCTGCTAATTATAATATATATACATATATAATATATAGAATATAAATGCTAATTATAATATATAATAAGGAGCTGCTGATTTTCAGAGACTGCATCTAAAATTACTCAACAAACTGAATAGTCAGACTTGATCTCTCTAATAAACACATAGAATCATAGAATGGAAGGGACCTTAAAGATCAGTTAGTTCCAACCCACTCCTTGCCATGGCAGGTTCACCTTCCATTAGACCAGGCTGCTCAGAGCCCATTCAACCTTGGACATTGTCAGGGATGAGACATCCATAATCTCTCTGGGAAACCTGTTCCAGGGCCTCACCGCCCTCACAGTAAAGAAGTTATTCCTAATACCTAACCTAAATCTATCCTCTTTCAGCTTGAAGCCATTCTTCATGTGTCTTAGTACAGTTTTCATGAGGATACGCTCCATGATCTTGCGGGCAGAAAGGTCAGACTGACTGGCCTGTAGTTCCCTGAATCTTCCTTTTTTTCCATTTTTAAAAATGGGGGTTATGTTTCCTCTTTTCCAGTTGGTGGGAACCTCACTGGACCGCAGTTTTCAAAGATGATGGATAGTGGCTTAGCCCCTTCATCTGCCAGTTTCCTCTGGAATTGCAGAAGCGTCTCATCAGGCCCCATGGACTTGTNATTGCACAAGCATCTCATCAGGACTTGTGCACTCTCACGTTCCTTAGACTGTCTCAAACCTGATCTCCTCCAGTGGGCACCTTTTCTCCCAGACCTTTGTCTTCTGCAACCTAAGCAGTGTGGCTGAAGCACTCATCAGTGAAGACTGGGGCAGAAAAGTCATTCAGTACCTCAGCCTTACACAGCCCAGATAATCAGGTCTCCTGTTTCCTTCCTGAAAGGACCCATGTTTTCCCTAGTCTTCTTTTTATCACTGACATACTTTTCTCTCAGCTTTCTTCGTTGCCTTTGATGTCCCTAGACAGATTTAATTCTACCAGAGCTTTAGCTTTCCTAACCTGATCACTGTCTGCTCAGGCAATCTCTCTGTATTTCTCCCAGGCTATCCATCCTTGCTTCCACCCTCTGTAGGCTTCCTTTCTGTGTTTGAGTCTGTCCAGGAGCTCCTTTTTTCATCCATGCAGGCCTCCTGGGTTTTTTGCCTGACTTCCTCTATGTTGGGATTCATGGTTCCTGAGCTTGGAGAAGCCATTTTTCTTAGGCCCCTCTTCTCTTCAGGCCTTTATCCCATAGTACTCTACCAAGCAGATCCCTGNCCTTTACCCCATAGGGGTAAAGCAGATAGGGGTAAGCAGATCCCTGAAGAGGCCTAATTCTGATTTCCAGAGGTGCAGGGTAGTGAGCTTGCTGTGTGGCCTCCTCAACACCCTAACAATCTTGAACTCGACCGTTTCATGGTCACTGTAGCCAAGACAACATGGACATCATGTCATTTATGTATTCACTTTTGTTAATTTTTGGAGTTAAATATAGCCTGCATTAAACAGCAATAAAGTTTATGAAGGACCTGGAACATCCTCTGTTGTGAAGTTCCTATGGAACTGGATCAATATCTCACAGAAGTGAACAATTGTTTTCCAAAGTAAAAATCAATAGAAGCCACATACCAGCCTACAGAAAGTTACAACAAATGTAAAAAACCTCCATATATTAAATTGATTGCCTTTCTTCTTCATAGCCTGAGCTTTCATGAGTTGGAAAACCACTCTGCATGCTATTGCAAATGTCCAGCAACCGTTGCCACCATCAAAAACATCTGGTTGCTGTTACAGATGTGATAGCTCATATTGTTAAGCAAGGAAGTAAAGCAGGAAAAAAAATTCTAATCATTTTATCATGTCAGAAAAATATTTCATTGTATAAACAACATATGCCTAAATCATTCTAGTTCAAGCTGCTAATTAACCATTTAGAGAGAAAACATGAGTATCCTGGCTTGACCAGCAACCCTGGCACTTATGTGGCAAGCAGAGAATTTAAAAGCTATCTATTGCCTAATTATACAGGAAGCTTCACAAAAATGCTCATTATCTCCTTAGATTCAAACCAATGCACTTTAGGTGTCTACAGTTTAGAACTTAAAACCTTGCAGAAAAAGGTCTGTGTTTAACCATCTATGCAGTTTGAGGACAGGGTGGATCATGCAGTATGTGGGAAGAACGCACCACAATGCTATAAAATTCAGGTTTGTTTTTGTACTGAAAATATACAATTCCAATGGATTTAAGTTCTCTGCTGGCACATGTCCTAAGCACTGAATATTAACATACTGTAAGCCTCCAAAGTTAAAATAAAGACTAGTACTCCATACCAATTATACATATTTATACATATAGTACTCCTATTTCAGGTACAGATCCGGCACACATGACTGTGATCCCTATAGCTCCCAAAGCAAGAACCAGCCTCTCAGCTTGCTCCCTCAATTCAATATTTATTTAGATACTTCAATGTAATGATGAGATATAAAATTGTTCTTCTATATCTTAATTAAATTTCTGAGTAACAAAAAAAAATTGAAAAAAGGTCTGTAGAGCTTTATCAAGCTTTCAGATTTAGATAACTGACAATCTAGGCTTATTCAGTATAAACTAAAAATAAATGGTTATTCCTTACTTTTGTGTTTAGAAGATAAGGACATTTTATACTCTTTCTCATACAAAATGAATGCTTCAGCATTTTATTTTGAAACAAACACCTTAGTTTAAAAATCTTTTTTAAAGTGGTAGTTACACTGTGAGCACAGCAGAAGTTGTAATGCTG
This sequence comes from Pachyramphus minor, assembly GCA_013397135.1. NCBI lineage: Eukaryota > Metazoa > Chordata > Aves > Passeriformes > Tyrannidae > Pachyramphus > Pachyramphus minor. The sequence continues at coordinate 473,784 of VYXB01005647.1, forward strand.
AATTGATATTTGCAAATACAGAAATAATTAGGCAAGGAAGTAGTGAACTCATTAAATACTATCTAGATTGTCACGGGCACTAGTATCAAGCTAAAATCTAGTGAAAAGGAAAATCCATTTGACTTCTCCCTTAGTTACTATTGCAAAGTTGTTTCTTTACAAGAGTTTGCAAATTCACAAACATTTTCAATTTTGCAAAGGAATGACTTGTCAGTTGCTGATCATGAAAAAGTCTTTCAGTATATTTTATCTGGGTGCAAGGTGAACGTTCTGGACTATTTAAATTATGAGTTTGTTATCCAGGTATTTATTTAACAAAGACTTTTATTTCAAAGATTGTGATTTTCCTTTAACTAGGTGTACCGTTTAGACACACACTTTTTTATAAGAAAGTATTGCATTTGTATTCATTGATGGATGAAGGTTTCTCAAAAGATACACTTGCAAAAGACCTTCCAAAACAAAAACAACTGGGCCCATTTGTATGTTTCACAAAATGTACATCCTACCTGAATTATTTCAGTGTTGTTGCAAGGCTTTATAAACTACTAATCTTGCCAACAGAAGCTTAAAGCCAAAAAGTCACAACCTATCTAATCAAGTAACAAACTGAGGATTTTTGAATGTTGCTAAAATTTTTAACATGGACACGAGGAGCATAACAAGGAAGCTGTTCTAAGTTTCCCAAATCTCTAGGGAGTCTGCTTATGAGAATCTTTGAGCCAATATTACTTGGTTCCTTCACTCAAACTCCAAGAGTCTTCAACAGTTCATCAACCCTTTCTAGCTAGATATTTATTTTTATCTCAGAGACCCTCTAAACCATTATTCTGAGGCTGCATGTCTTATTGCAAGCATGTGAGCCCAATATATACAATTCACACAGGGATGGTCCACAGAAGCATATTCTGTAGAGTCATCAAAAAGTGTAAAAGACTTAGAAATGTAAAATACTAAGCAAGATACATGAAATTCCATTAATCTGAGAAATTCTTTTGTAAGATTTATTAGAAATATTTTCTTGAGGATACTAGAAAAATGGTTAGCATCGGGAACTTCAAATCAGCAGGCAAACGTTTTAATTGATTTTTGATACTGTGGCATCTAAGGACAAGGAAAATTTATTACCTTATGGCTAGTTCTGAGTGCTGATTTTGCTGATTGGGATAACTCTCTTGAGAGGAAAATAATTCTGTAGATTGATGGAAAGAGATTTCCTTTTCAAAATTTAGAGCTCTCTGAATAAATTTATTATCACCATTTAATTCCAATTCAATATTGACACTAACTGTCTTAATAGTTTTATTGAGTTTGTTTCATATAATTAACACTTCTAGCTTTGGCATGATTTCTTGACAATATTTTTGCTCAGTATATAATGAGACGAAAAATGTGTAACAAATTATCTCAAAAAGTCACATGGTCTCATAATTTTGGAGACATAGAGCTATCCTGTATTTTAAAGGCCTGATCAGGTCTTAATAATTTTTCTGCTGTTCTGAAGGAATTCTCAGCACTTCAAATATTGCATTCTGCTCTTCAGCCTAGCACGATTTTTCTTTCCTGTGGATTTTTTTTTTTTTCCCCCGCATACATTTAAAACTAACTGAGTAGGTGTTAATTAAAAACAAACAAACAAACAAAAAAAGGTAATATTTCCATTTTGGTCTCCTCTGGTATTTTTCTCCTGAGAATTTAAAAAATTTTCCATTGCATATTTTTAATCTTAATGTTTGTTAAAGACTGATTTAATAACAAATTATAATTGAAAATCAAAGCTGAAAATAAATTGTCCTCAAACCCTAGGGTGTTTCTATACTGCCAATACCTAGAAATTTTAAGAAGGATTAGCAAACCAGAAAAAAATGCCAGGCATTTAAACAGCAGCCCCTCCCTTAGAAGTCCCATGGAAACAATGTCCAGTAAGGTATCAGTGCCCTGGTAGCTAAATAAGGTGATGAAAACAGGCAATGTCCAGAGAGACTTATGTGAACACACATTTTCTACTACTGTGTGGAAAGAAGAAAGGCATTTCTTCAGATACATAAGAAAACACACATGTTTATAAACATGCTGAGAGAAACAACAGCAACTGAAAGCAAGGCTTCTAATTATCCACAGGACCAGGAGAAGGGAAAAAGACAGCGAGCCTTTCTGTTCATTGTCCAGCATACATACACAGAGTCCATCATGCAAACCTGAACAAGTTATTTGAGAAATAGGATTGTACTTCATAATCAAAGCTATTATTTCACTTTCATGGAGACTGGGAGATCATTACCATTCAAATGAAAAGGAAAGTCTGAGGAGGGAAAAAACCCCAAACTAGTTTTTCTGAGCTTCAGGCCTGTAGAAGAAAATACAGCAGATGAAATTCTCTGATTAAAGAGAAAAGCACTTCAGCAGTACCATGATGGGGACACAGTCCAGAGCACCAAGATGAGCCTGATGAGGGTTTGGGATTTTTTGGTTTGTTTTGGTTCAGCTGGGGGCTTTTTGTTTGGTTGGGTTTTGTTTTGTTTGTTTGGTTTTTTTAGTTAGCATTCATGAGAATCCTCAATTATGCTGCATTAGAAGATAATGAGAGGTTTTGTTTCTTCAGTTGGAAGGAAAATACCACAGGAAGAATCCTTGTAGTGCACTGTAAGAGATCACAGACTAGTAAAACAACCAGCAAAGGACCTTTGGAGCTTTGCTTTCCACCAGTAAAGAGGAAAAAGCTAATAATATGAAAATTAACAAACTGGGGAAGGGAAAGAAGCTGAGCAGAAGAAAAATGAAAAATATTTCTAAAAAAATGTAAGAAAACCCCCCAAAACTCAAAAAACATCCAATCACCGAAGCATTGAACCAAACCAAAACCAAAACACCCCAACGTTACAGAAAGTAAGGAAGTAGCCATGACAGCAAAAGTGGAAGGATATGAAGAAATAATACCAACATAAAAAAACCCCAAACAGCTCAATACAGAAGAAGCAGAAATGCAGTCACAGACTGACCAGCTAAGTCATAACCATCATAACCATTTCATTTTCTGGAAGAATTGATTGAAAGATGCCTATGAGTGAGTAGTTCGCAGTGACTGAATACCAGGAAGCATACAAAATAAAATTAGAAACACATACAATTCAGTGCAAACAGCAAAGTACGCAAAAACAATTGAGATTATTCTGGAACTATTTAGTCCCGAGTAATGGTACCTGGTATGAAGTACTTGCCAGTCTAGAATACTATGGAGTCTGCTATCATTTGGCTCTATCAGCAAATTATGTGTAACAGCAGATGTCAAATATGTTCAATTGAGAAGGAGTCTTTTTTATGAGATGTCATGGTAAGAGTCATACCAGAGAAAGTGCCTAAATAAAACTCACGTAAGGTGAAAACCTATTTAGAAAATCATATTCTAACAGCTAAAATTGGTAACAAAAATCCTGAAAGTATTCATTAAGCAGGGTCTTTGTCTGGAATATGGTATCACTGAATCACAGAATATGCTCAGTTGGAAGGGACCCACAAGGATCATCGAGTTCAACCCTTAGCCCTGCACAGGACCATCCCCAAGATCACACCATGTGCCTGAGAGTATTATCCAAACACTTCTTGAACTCTGGCAGTCTCGGTGCTGTGACCACTTCCCTGGGGAGCCTGTTAAAGTGCCCGGCCACCCTAGTAATAGCCAACACTTACACTACTGCTGTAGGCAATAAATCAGAAATATATTAGAGCTGTAAGTGACTTGACCCCAAGGAGAAAAGAATGGCTATTTTATAGGAGGCCAGAACTGGACTTCAAAGCCATCCAGACAAACTAGAAAAACAAACTGGAAAAAGAGGACCCAGTTCAGAGTCAACAAGGTCCATACTCAGACTAGGATAAACAAGTATAGAAACAGGGAGAAACCCACCCATCTTCAAATGCAGAAGATGATGAGGTGGATATAATCAACCACAATGATAACAGGAGAGGATAGCATAAAAGCCTGGCTGCTGTTTGAAAACCACTACCCGTTCACTCTGGGAAATAGCAGGGTTGGCCAGAGATCAGGCTTTTGTTGCCTTGCCTACTTTTGTCACCAAATACCTCAAAAGGTCAAACTGGTGAGGAACTCACAGTTTTGCCGTTAGGGGATTTTTTGGTTTTGCTTTACTCTGCAACATGATTTTTCTTTTGGGCACCTGTGCACCTAGCCAAACACCCTGACATGACAGTGACCTTGATGACAGCTCAGTCTCTCAGATTCACAGTTTTCAAAGTGAAATATTTAGCATACTGAAGTGTAGTTATGAGGGAGAGATGAGTTAAATTTTAATGTCCAGAGAGCTATAGATAGCCTGGTTTAATAGTCCTTTATATCTCTGTAGTCTACTACACAACAGAATCAAACGCTCTCAAGAGAGACTGATATCAGGCCAGGGGATGTGGGGCTAAGTGATTTTAAAATATATTTTAGATTTCCCAATTCCGTGTTGTTGCAAAGGCTGGAGACATGCTGCTGTTTGCCTATTGCCCACAGCACAGCCTTGAATCTTCACAATGCAGGGTGTCACACCTCTGTATTTTTCAATCCCAATCCTACTTCACTTTCTTCATCTACTTTTGCCAAAATATGCAAGAGGTCACTAGAATGCAGTTTAAGGCTCTCTACTACAGTGAGCAGCTTGAAGAAGAAACAGGGATTTACCTTCTTTATGTAGCTATACACAATATATTAAGTGTGAGAGAATGCAAGACTTTGATCTTAGCCAAAGGTTTTCTCCAGTCTTATCCTTTAAATTCCATGCAGAGCTAAGGCTGACCATCATCTCTTCCCAGCTATAGCAGCATTTTGTCTTTCTGATACTCCTGCTGCTGTTTCTGTTCCATCTCTGTTTTGACTGCTGTCCAACTCCATTTTACCCAATGCGCCCCTCCATATTCTACCTTTGGTGAACTCTATCCCCTAAACTCTGCTGAATTAAATTAATTTTGCACATTGATATCTTAATATACTTTATGGTCTATGACCAACTACATTGTATCTAATACAGATGTTATTTTCAAGAGGATAAAACCTCTTTAATTACTTATTCTATCATAAATGTTTAGGATTAATTCTTCTAGTGAAAAAATTACTTTTCAAAATGAACTTTTATAGACAGTGCCATCAACTACTTAGATATGGGATTTTAGAGGTATTTGTTTTCCTCAACACACAGCCTAATCCCAAAAAACTTGGAATGGTGAGTCCTTCCTCCCACCTTCCCCTGTGATCCTTTAGTGATTTAGATGAGGATCTTATTTAAAATATTAAAGGAAAATACTAATGTCCTTCCCTGATCAGAAACAGCAATCCACCAATATGATGATGCAGAAACAATGTACAAAATAACCAGAACTGTACATTTATTATAACCTATATATTATTATAACCATAATTGCATATTATACTAAACAAATATATTTTTATTCTATATATATGGGTTTAATTATTTTTTTCCCTAAATAATATGCAAAAATAAAAGTAACAGAATCACATTCCATTCTAAACTTCTTAAAGCTCCTAATAATAGCACAATACAGGAGATTGAGGACATATCAATTGTCTTCTGCCAAAGAGAAATAATACACAGAAATGTTTATTTGTTTCCTGAAGTAAACTTCTATATCCATGACTCCTCCAAAATGCAGAAGTCATAATGCATTAGGAATATTATTATTACTTTTCAGAAACAGATTTACATTTTGACATGTACTTCCAAAATACAGATCTTTTTTAAAAGCTCATTCCACATAGCATCACTAATGTCAAAATGTATTTGACGCTTTCAAAATATAAATGTAACAAAAACACAGATTTAAAAGCAAAATGGTTCTTTATTCCCTACTTAGGATGAATATTTGCTACAATTAATACTTTACATTCTGAGGACAGAACATCGCTCAAGCTGCAGTTAGAATGATACATCAAAAGATATTTAAAAAAAAAAAAGAAATATAAAAATGTAACTAAAACCTCAGCATTATCTAGCTCCTTATTTACCTGTCCCTGAATGAAACGTATGGAGCAGAAACTGAAGAAACCCAGCAAACATAGCAGCATCAGCAACAGAACAGTTAAAGCACAACTGGCATCCAGTAGGTTGATGAATTCCAGCCTGCAACTGTAGCAAAACCGTAATGCAAGCAAAAATCCACTTCAGTGGGAAGGAGACGATGTAAAAGAAGTCAGAAGGTCCTTGCGTCCTGATTCTAAGCCAAATTATTCTGCAGTGTCAAACATTCGACACAGCTGACACCAAACAGGGCTAACGAGAGTTCTTGTCATCAAAACAAATCTCTGCAGTGTAGTGCGAGCATCGATTACTGCATTAGTTCATACACGGCTGCTGCAATGACAAGGAGTTTCAGTCTCTAGGAGTTAATGATTTTAGGAATACAGAATTACCAATCCTCAGGAAACAAGACAGGGAAAAAAAAGGCTCCTTCCTATCTGGACAGAATGTGAAAGAAGTTTAGTGCTTTAAAGCCAACAGTAGTCACAAGCTCAGGCACCTAAGTAATCAATACCACTGCTGCAGTTATTATTTATATTCAGCAGTGGTGCACTAAGCAAGTTTAATGAACTGCATAGACGAAGAAACTGTGTAAAACAAATGTGGCTCTTTTAATTTATGTAAAACACCCCAAGCTGTAGATTTACTTCTAGCATACTGAAAATACAATGGCCCTTGAAAAACTTACCATTTTTTACAAGTTAATAGGATAATTTCTTTATTTTTGTATATAATAGATGTGTGCAGGGAAACATCATGTTATATAAGAAATATATATTCCAAATAAAAAAAAATGGAAATAACATTTTGTATTCCAAATTACATATTTAAGGTAAAAGAGAAAAGCAGAACCTCTATACCAACATATCTGGGAAAGCCAGATGATAAGAGAATTACAGCTAACAGAATTTGCTAAAGTATTTAATCTAATTTAATCATATCCAAACCATACAACAATAAAACTGTTTCTCTGGCAGTCTTCGTATGTTTCTCTGCAGCATGTCTAGATACTGCAGGACTTCCAAAATACAATGCAGGACATTCAAAGCACAAAACCCCTGCTGTTTAGAAACTAAAATGTAAGCAATCAAAGCAAACAAAAAGGAGCTTACAAGGGATAAAATATAACTAATTAAGCTAATGAGAGCTTACAGCTCTTTCATATTTAACAACATATAGACCTATTAGCAATAATGAAAATACACTTAATCAAGTTGTTTCCCTGTAACTCTGGTTCAAACCCAAGGTACTGAACACTGTCTTTCACATACTCTCCTGCATATCAGTCATCAGCAAAAGCTACAGCTGAGATCCCTGACCACTGCTGAAACTCAGAGTCTCCAGTAGCACTGTATTAGCAGGAAGACAACACAAATGTCTAATTCTGCTTTTTTCATGGACATGTCCTTGTTCGTAGATAATTTTTTGGAGGTGGACAATGTCCAGGCTTTATATATTTCGAGACAGTGATCATCTGCTACTGACCAGGGAACACAGACCCAGCTTTCTCCTTAAGCCTGAAAACATTTCTTGCAAAAGCAACAAAAGACAGAGTATGACAAATGCCTGATGCTTTCACAGCTCATCCACTGATCCTTCTGCATTACTCCTTGAAGGAAGACCTCCTCTTTTACCATGGCAGGCATTTAAAGCTTTGCTTCACTTTCAGAACATACTACACCTGGATCCTGAATGTTCACCTCCCCTTACAGCACACACTAAACAAGGCAGGGGATTTTGTCACAATGCAACTCACCAGATGAAAAATTCTTACAACCTCAGAATTTGTAAATGAGACTGAACTATATGGGCTTGTTTTCTGACTTATTTAAAGTGTTCCTGTCATTCCCATGGCATTTTTTTGTCTCTGACAAAAATAATGAACCGTTTTCCCAAATGCATTTAAAAAGGTTGTAGAGTAACAGCAGCATGATATTAATTTAGCCCCATGTGCCCCATGGTGCTGTTACGGCTCTCCCTGTCTCCCATTCCTCTACATGCCAACCCCTCCCTGCTTCTCCAGCCTCTAGCAGGCAGTCCTTAATGCCCATTTTACCCACTACTATCCTTAGCCATGAGATCCACCCAAGCTCTGACTAAGTAGCCCAATCTAACAGCTGCAAGTATTCACTGAAAAGTAAGAGAGGAGAGGAGCAACAGAAGAGTGTTTTGGGGTCAGAAAGAGCATTTTGCAGGAAAAGACAGTGCCACCAACTCAAGTGGGTATTGCACATCCCTAAAGGTTGATTTCATTCCTCCCAGCCCCAGTCACAAGGAGTCTTTCTGGCTGTCCCAAAGGTTCATCTGACAGCTTGAGAATCAAATGCTAATAGTTTGCTTATTTACTTTTACATTCATTAACAGTATCAGAGCATTAGGAAATCAACTGGAAATCTGGATACCATCCCATTGCCCTAGTAAAAATACATCATTAAGTTACAGCACACTTTCAATCTTTGCTTTGGATAGCACTGCCTTTGCAATCTCAGTAGGTTTTACCCTTGCAAATTATTTTATTGCCACTATCTTCTGAGGCACACTACACTATGCATCTGATACTTATATCTTGACCATCATCTTTTAGCTCTTTGTAATCTTCCTGCTAATAGTTGTTCTAGATCATAATCCATATATGATACTATAGCATTTATAAAACTTTCTGAGATCATTAGAAAAGCAGGAGATTGAAGAATCTCACAACAACCCTACCATTATTCAAGTTTTAAGAGAACAAATTCAAAACATTAAGCATACTATTCAACTTTATACCTGGGTGAAAATGCAACTTTCCTCTAAACCAAAAGTTTTATAACACTTTTTGGGAAACAAGAAAGCCAAAGAATGGTCCCAAGCTTAATTCAGAAGCACAGAAAGAGCAATTTAATAAAAGAAACACTTATGCTTTAAGTTGGAATTTAATTTACGAAACAAGAGGAAAAACAAAAAAAAAACATGTTAAAATCTCCATGTCTCAAAGTCAAGTTACAATGGGGAAGATATTCTAATACATATGCAGGAGTCTTACATACAATATCAGGTATTTAATTTGACATTTTGTTCTGTAGCCCTGTTTGATCTGCTTCAAAAGGTCCTGGCTCTTGTGGGAGATTAACAGTGACTAGACAAACCAAATGCCACATCCCTCCAAGGGATGCAAGGAGGGCAAGAAAAAGGACCTGGGAAACTACTACTGGGAGGGTTATGGGGCAAATCCTTCTGGAATGCAGTCCTGAGCTCATGAAGGCCGAGGACATGACTGGGAACCATCAGCATAGCTTTACCAAGAGCAAATCATGCCTGACCAATATGGTTTTTGGATGTGCAGGCAAGGGGAGAGCAGCAGATGTTGTTTAACGTAATTAAAAATAAAATAAGCACCAAAGCAGAAATTAGGTTGTTGCATCAACAGAGCAACATGCTGGAGCTAATAAGTCTGATCTTTTATTTAGCTTATTAATTATTAAGGGTTAAATTAATGTCATGCTGCCATTACTCCACAACTTTCAATTCAAACCTTGATCCGAGCAAATCAATTCAAAGTGAAAGTGAAGTACCTTGTCATCTGTCAGTGTAAATACACACACTGGAAGCACACACTGTGCCTCCCACTGGCATCCCAGAATGGCTTTACCACATGGTTTCTTAAGGTCCTTTAGTGGAGTTTTACAGAACATTACTCACCATTACTCGCAGCATACTGGAAGACAACTAAAAGACTACCAGAAGTCAGAAGAGAATTCCTACACAACTAAACGACAGGAACCTCTTCAAGCACACAGGTCTGCAAGAGCCCGTAAAGGAACACCCCCCTATTTATTGCTTCTGTACCCAGCATTCCAAGATCCACTGCCAATTGTTTACTAGCGTGTTGCCACAAATATTCCATTTCCCTTCTCTCCACCCCAACATACTTGATCGTTCTTGACTCCTTTGAGGAAAGTGATCATGACAGTGAAAACTGGAAGGAGACAAGGAGACTGTTCACACTAGAAAACCTATGTTGGGCCTTCAATTCCATGCATGCAGTGGCTGAGGTCTGTGCTATCCAACCTTCATGATCCAGGAATTTCACAATGTGTTTACGTTAGTTATGTCATCTATTAAAAAAAGTCAGCATCTCCTCAGATATATCATTTTGATAGTTGGACTTGAGTGTGGATGATCTGCTGACACCAAGACAGAACATCAGTGCATCAGTGTAAATCTGACAGTGCACTCACTGTCACATCTACAGATGACTTCTGGACTTCCTCTGACATCACAGGATGAAAAATTCACCTCTTTATATAAGGAAATTTTGTGACTATTTCTCTTTGTGACCAGGGCAGTACATAACATATTAACTTACAATACCTATAAAAGATCTGCTGGATAGTATTTTTTAGAGCCAAAGGTGAACGTAACCAAACCGTAATTCAAGTAGCAATTCGCTCAGCTACTCAATTGCTAACCAAAGCCAGATGTTTTCAGTTAAATGGTGACCAATATGGAGGCAGTGACTTTCCTATTTACTGATCAATGGCATCAAAATATTCTTTTTGTTCCCAGTTTCCACTATTATTTCTAGTTGTTGCGTCACTGTCTCCATAGAGACGGATTTCTCCCAGCTTTCATGGTGGATGTGGAAGACCCATATTCAAAGCCCCGTTCCTGCCTGTTGCAGGGTAAGCGTATGAAGTGGTGGTGTGTCAGCACTTCCTTTGATAGCCATGGACTGGTACAGGCTTGAACTCACAGAACTAAATTCCTACCATCAATTTAGTGTTACTGTCTGTAGGAAGAGACTGCAGACATCTAACCTACACCTGAGTTTTCCTGACAGAAGAGAAGCCAAGCAAAAAGTATCATCTTGAAACCTTGACTACAGCAAAAACAGGAGAATCAACCTACAATGACAACATCATTACAGCTTATTTAATTCAGACACGTGACCTTACCAAAATTGCTTAAAACAACTTTTTTTTTTTCTTTCAAAAACTCTCCACCCCCATTACACAATATAAAACAAAAGACAATACACGTTCTGAACTAATTCCTGTATAGCCTGTGATTGAAAGGTTACACAGCCAAGGGTGATAGACATGTCTGTGCCACTATTTTATTCTGTTTCTCTATTTCAGGACACATTTGACAACTTAATTCACACTCTTTCCTTTTCCTTTTTTTTACGGTCTAAGTGTGCGTGGATATGGTTTAATTTCTGAAGCCTTTTACAATTCAGATTCCTCCCAGACCCCTTAAATCTAAAAATGTCAGATTTAAACACAGAAATTAAAGCAGCAGTACCATATGTAATAAACACTTCAAAAGAAATCTCTATTAAGTAGCATTTTCTATTATTTTAAAATGTTATATGCCTTCCAAACAAACAAACAAATACTAAAGCTACACATCTAAGTGCAGAGTTTAATAGTGACCATGCTGTTTAAATATTGTCAGAAAATTCATTCCTAATCCTTATACTAATTTTCTAGGGCAAAGCAAGATTAGGTCCACAATAGCTGATGCTATAATGGCAACATGCCTAATCTATATTTGCTGTTGTAGCTTTTTTCCTAAGGGAAATGATGCTGATAGATTAGAATTTTAAAGGATGCATCTGAAGAGCAGTCAAAATGTAAATGGTAAATTTGTTTAAAAGAAAAACCCTGTTTACTGGCAGAAAATTAATACCTTCCTAAATGTCTCCTTTCAGTGGCTTTTAGAAATAGTCATTCCCTAAGACTTTTTTAGCAGTGAGATTTAAAACTTGGTAACAGGAACAGATTAACCAACATGTTTTATAACTGACTACAGAGCAACTTTTCTGTGGAAAAGAGCACAACGGGATTTATTTCTAAGCATTCAGTTCAATTCCCATTCACAGGGGGCTGTTTTGCCCTCTCCCAGACAGTCTCTGCTTAACAACAATGACAACTCCACTACTGGCAAATCCATAATATCTGTCTCATGAGAAATAACTGAACCTACCTGGGTACACTGACAAGGTTCAATGTGTTCCATAATGCACCAGAAAGTTTTGAGAATCTACATCTATTTACATGTATTTAAACTGGTATTTGTGAGTTCCTTTGTGAAGTCTAATTTTATCTGAAAGTGCGAGTCACTTTTATAATATATTTTAAGTAAAATCTGAGCCGGCAGAGAATACCAAATTCCCTGGCATACCATATATTTTCACTTAAACTTACACCAATTTACTGTGATAGACCTCCAAAGCACAATAGGTAAGACTGGAATTCTATCTCTGAGTGAGTCCCCAGGGGACTCCCCCAGGGGAATTGAAAAAAAATGTCTGTTCAGTAGCCCTCAGCTCATGGCACTGACTAGTATTCACTGCCAATCAGAAGTTTTTGCTTATTTTCACAATTCAGCTGAGAACCGTATGAATAAACTGCACACGGGTTAAAGTGAGTCAGCTGGGAAGCACTGCTTTGCACAGCATGAGCTTCCTGCTCTGCAAAGCTATGTGTCACTCCTACCCAAAACCAACAGGAGACCAATGCCAGGATCTGCAATGCCCACCTGAGATGTGGGAGCACAGCTGAGGCACTCCAAGGACTATATCCAGCTGCTTCAGAACGACATTTCTTTTTATGACACCTGCTGATAATCTTTAATGTAGAACATTCTGACTTTCAAAGACTTGAAAAAGGCAAAGCATAAAACAAAAATTGGCAGGATTTTATATTCACACATAGCTCCATTCACTGTCTTAACACCACCCTGGGACGATGCCCTGTAACTACACATCATGATCCCTAAAGTATTTAAGTGCAAGAGAAGCACTGGAGTACACGTGTGCCTTCTAATAGCATACAAGCATTCTGTTTCATATAAACATCTATATTTATATCACAAGCATATATGCCCCCCTAAAAAACTCTTGTTTTAGTAATGTTCTGAAACTACAATAAAATAAAGAATATGAAAACATTCATATACGTTATTGTATATTTTCTTTTTGCTCCTGAACCGACTTTACTGTGGCACTCCCAAAGCAGACAATATGCTCTTATTAAAGAGGTATTTCTTAAGCAGACAAAAATTAGGATGGAAGGAAATGTACTTTGGATAAGTAGGAAGAAAATATACAACTTCACCAAAAGCATCAGCGAGATTGCTTAAGCCCAGAGTCATCTGTAAATGTGTAACTCTAAACTTCACACAGTTCTGAAAATCTGTCTCATGATCCTCAAACAAGAGTACCTTTTCCTTTTTATGTTTTGTTTGGTTGCTTGCTTTTTTATGAGGATAGGACTCAACTAAGTAAATGAGTAACTGCTTCCACAGAGCTGTACTTCCATAGAGCTGTCAGTGTAATTTCCATATCCAGAATACATCCCATGTACCATCTGCAACACTGAAGCTACAGGACAATGTAAATCTGCCTATGGAAAAAAAAGCACATGGAGATAAGATCTGAAAAAGTTTCTTACAATTACTGGTTTAAGCAGCAAAGTGTGCCTGCCTTTCCAGATTCTCTCTGTGCTGAGAGAAACTGTCTTGTACAGAGGCCAATAGATAAAAGTGAAATTTGACTGCTCCATCTAGTGGCTCATTAAGCAGAACATGTGGCCTAAGGGGTTAAAAAGGGACAAGTGTTGAGTTTTCGTTTTCTCTCAGCAACACAGCAAAACAAACTCTTATCACCTAGATATTTTAATAGCATAATATAAAAATGTAAAAATATTTACCTACTTTCATGAACTTAACTTTAAACTTTAATTTAATTCTCTTTTATATTTGTAGATTATTCTTATTTATTAGTTGATTTATGCTATTTAGTTAATTAACTTTAAGACCAACAAAGTTTTAGAAATTTTTCTTTTGAATTTACAGTAAGTTACACTTATATTTGAGTTCACATTTCCAGTGAAAATATATCTTACTTTTTCACTAAAATGAATTGTTCACTAGAATGAAATTAATAACCAGTCAAATATTGAAACATATACACTGACTCTTAACCATAAGAAATAAATTTAAAAGCTCATGTCTGATTCAGAAAGGGACTTCTACTCTGTGAATGACAACTTCTAAGCAAATCTAGAGCACCACTGAGTTTTAATGGGAAAAAGAAATGTCTGCCCTAAAGTCTATTCCATGGCTGCTCTAAAAAATACTGAAACTTGGATCCTCTAGAAAACTAATATAATGACCTGACTAAGTTGCTTTAAACAGCACAATTTTTCCAACAATAATTTTGAGAATAATTAATTAGAACTGAGGTTCATATTGCAAAGGAGACAATGACCAAATCAAGGATTTGGTTACAAAAACTGGAACTTTAAATTCTAGACATTAATGTATATTATTAAATAATAAAACACATGCAAGTTAAAATCAGCGAAATAAGCGATGTGCTTCATTTCCACTTGCTACACATCTGAAAACATTTTGCCTTGAATTACACATATGACTGAGAGGTAGCCAAGGAATACAAAATAGGAGAGCAACTTTTAACATGAGCAGATAGCGGTAGGACAAGGAGGAATGCTTTTCAACTAAAGAAAATATTTAGGTTAGATATTAACTTACTCAGAGGGTGGTGAGGCACTGGAATAGGTTGCCCAGAGAAGCTGTGGATGCCCCATCCCTGGAAGTGTTCAAGGCCAGGTTGGATGGGGCTTTGAGTAACCTGGTCTAGTGGAAGATATCCCTGCCTATGTCAGGGAGATTGGAATTAGGTGATCTTTAAGGTCCCTTCCAACCCAAGCTGCTCCATGATTCTATCAATACAACCGTTTTACTTATTCCTTTATCACGCATAGTTCCCACAGTTAACATCATAGATATATTAAGTTAGGACCCTATATGCAATAAAAACCTCCATGTAACAGAATTTAAACATATACTTAAATTCTTTGCAGATCTGCATTTAAAATTGTAAAATAATGTTATGGTCCAAGTGAACCATACAACATTCATTTCTCAACATGTTCAATGGACCAAGTTAGACTTGGTCCAATTTGCAAGAGCAAAGCCACAGGTCACAAAATAAAGAATGCTGATATTTGCTGTTCTAAAACAGAAAAGGTCATATTTACAGAGAGAAAGCAAATGTGAAAAGAAATTATTCTAAGTAAAACGTTTTATTAGAAGTTCCTTCATGGCTTGAAAGAATGTGCAATAAAATATTTAATACTGAAGGTCTAAAACAATACTGCTGTAAGCATGCATTTACTGCATTGCATCACAGTATTTCCCAGACTTACACTCTTACAAAATACCTCAGAGGTTGAAATTGTTTAAAAATTAGCAAGCTCCTCATAAAAAAATTTTGCAGTCAGTCAAGGGCATGATAAATGGAACAAAAGATACTGAATAATAATATGTCCATGCATTTAATACATAATTATTTTATTACCATCACTGAAATCTCACAAGATTAGGCAATATATAAACATAAAAAGAAACTCTGGGTTTCCAAGTTTGCAAGTTCCACTGAACTTGCAAAATAAATGCAAGGCAAGAAAACAGCAGACAAACAAATAAGAAACAGTGTCTACACTTACAGCAGTGTATTACACAGTGTCAAATGGATTGTCATTCATACTGTGTCCTTAAAAATCCATGGAACAGTTGTGCCCTGGTTCAGCTGGTACTCTCTGTTTACTACTAGGCAGAAAACATGCCAAGAATAAACCCCAATAAACAGCTCCCATGCAGTCCCTTTCTTGAGGAACATAAGAGCTTCATCATATGGAAATGTGTCATGTTTCATTCATTGGCCAAAAATGCCAAAGAACAGCTCTTAAATTTACATGTACAGTAAATATCACCAGTGAGATGGTATGAGATGGGTATATTTGAAACCATAACACGTGCTTGGCACCATGGGGGAAATGGAGACAAGAATCAGCTTCAGAGATTCCGAAGTGTAGGTGGCAAGTCCCTAATTTTGAAGCTCATATGTTGTACAGAAGGAGAAAGAAGGAACAAAGAAACCATAAGAAGAATGCAAAAACAATGAGGAAATGTGGGAAAATAGTTTTCAGAGGGACATTCGGACTGGACAAGAACAGATGAAATCACGCATATTTAGTCAAAGGAAACACAGACATCTCATAATCATTACCTTCTTTATGACACAATCAAGTTTTTCCTAGTGATCATTTATTAGCAGACTGATTTTAGAAAACTAAATAGGCCAGGCTATCTACTCAAAGTTGTGCTTAAAGGAAGAAATTGGAATGCTTCCTGTGTGTTACACTCATTAAGCGCATTATTGTAAGCAAAGCAACATATCAAAAAGTATCAAAGAAATATTAGCATGAAATACTAACCAATAATACTCAGTACCACGTGGTATAACCCTATGTTTGGACTCAATAGGATGATCAGAATGAAAGAAAAGGACACAGAATTACAGAAAATAACAGAATCAGATGCTTGTTTGTTCCTAGCTAACTCTATAATTAACTAAAAATAAAATCAATAAAAGTGTATGCATTATTCTGGAAGCCAATAATTAATTTAGCTTGTTCTTTCACAAGCTTTCATTTTTAACCCAAAATGGGGCAGATTTCCCATACAGGTGGAACAAAACAAAGGTTTGGATTTCAGTCCCAAGACCTAATATACTACACAGACCAGCCACAGTTAGGCAGATTTACCAAACAGAGTTTGGTTCATCCTTCACAGTTGACCTTTTCCTCTAAACTCTCAGATCAAAGAGTAACAGTAAATTCTGAGTTCACATAACCTTTATGGTATGCAAAAAATATATGCATATAAAAAATGCTGAATAGAAGGAGCAGAGGAAAGAATCATCCTCTGGCTATAACACTGTACCATGTTTCAGGCTATCTGAGTTTTAACTCCAGTTTACTGCATACCTGTACTTTGAAAAGTGCTCGGCAGCTAAAATTAGGGCAAGTTTTTCAAAAGCTTTTTCAGCTCCCTCCTAGACCCTTACAATGTACTCCATGACCAAGAGCTCCCACTGCTTGTCTCTGACATCTGTTACCTCCAATGGTTTCTGTATGGAAAAGAACTGACTGCTGAATGCTTCTGACAATAGATCTTTCATGGAGAAAGCTAGAGAAGCTCTGGGTTTCTCTACAGGTCCAGACACTCTCATAGCTCCTGAATTTAAAGGTACCCTGGTTGTTAAGCGTTAAGTCTTTTTGAACACAGGACTCCAATCTGTCCATGCTTTAGTATCTGCCCTTTTATAATGAAAATAATCATCTTACTACTGAAAAAAATACTGTTAGAACTAATTTTGTGAATTAAATGTGCAGAACAAAGGTAAATAATGGGGAACAAGCAATTAATAAAACCATGAACGTGTGAAAAATCAAGCAATGTAGAAGATAGAGCATGTTAATAGTAATGAAAGGCCTTGCCAACTGCAACAGATGTAAGAAAGAAATAAAGATTTAACAGTTTGTGACATCGTCTTGGTAAGTCAAAGTGCACATTTCTTTTTTCCCTTTCAAAAACCAGATTGCTATCACATAAATTTGTCCTGGAAATGGCTATCAAATGTCACATAAAGGGTGACAAAAAAGGATATGGTACAGATAGGAATACTGTGGATTTAGCCCCATATGCTCCCAACTTGGCTCAGAGCCTGCCATAGGAAAAGCAGCAGTATTTCCAACACAGAGCAAGGTCAGTGCAGGCTATAAAGAAACTGATTTTTATTTTCAGGAATCCTCCATTTCAACTGAGTAACAAATTATCATTACAATTACCCTTAACTTTGCTTATTTGTCCTCAGAGTTAACATGGTTTCAGGCAGCAAGCTTCAACCTCCCTAGCAGTAACTCAACCCTCCAAGGGAAGAGAAAGGCACCCAACCTTTTTTCTCACCAGCTTCTTCTTTCTGTTTGCCTTTTTATTCCTCTTTCTTTTCTAGGCTACTCAACCCCAATCCTTATATATCATGCTTTATATATCATTCCTTACATATCATGCTTTATAGACCTTGGTGACACTGTTTTCCACGAATTCCCAACCTGCACATTCACAACCTTCTCAAGGTAAACCGGAAAAAGGGCTTTATTAGGATTTTAAAGGAAAATTCAGCCACGTCTTCTATGACGTCCTCATTTATATGGTTACATATCTCACTGAAGTGTTGGATATCTTGGCAAGAGTATGACTTTTTCTTCCCTCATGTTTAGCTTATCTCATTTGCAAATTCATGCATTTTAAATAATTTCATATACACAAAATAGATTTCTTAATGCCCAACACTAATTTAACAAGCCCAACACTAATTTAACAAGCTCCATAAGCACTGTCAATAATTTCAGCTGCTCAAAAGCACTGAATATTGATAGCATGGATTAATGTTAGCTCTGACAAAAATTCTGAAACTAGAGCCATTTTAGCTTATGTTTTCATTAAAATATGAATCAGATGTAGATATAAATTACTGCACAAGGACCAGAAGCTAAATTGGAACTAAATTCTAAGAACTAACAAGTTTCCTAGCAAGGGTATTTTATTTTACTCTAAGTTGAAGCTCAGCCACACTTTTAAACAAATTCAGCTTCAGTTATAAAACTCCATGCCCAACTCCATGCAAACAGATGTTAAAATATCCTAGCAGATATTATAGTAAAACTTGACTTGCCTACACTCCAGATTGAAAATACCCCAGTGAATAAGTTTAACTAAAAAACATTTAAAACCAGCCTCCTCTTCTCTATAGCCTTTTCCTGATGTTTTCTTTTGGTCCCTTTGTACACACTACTGCATGTGTGTGGTTTGTCTCGTATTCCACAAGCTACCTTCCTTGCCAACAGTGTTTACAGAACTTCAAATAAGTCACTGGGGCTAAGATTTAGTTTATGTTTTCCTTCCCCTGGCAGCACTCCTAAGCACAAGAGCCCAAAGTGACACTAGGAACACCAGAAGAGGATGGAGGAAGGGACCAGATCTTCTCCTCCTGGAGCTGAGCCAGCACTGACATATTTGTCTGCAAACCTCTACTCCTGACCTCCCTGTCCTCTCCTCCTGCTCACAACCCCGCTGCCTCACACCTGGGCATAAACAAAGAAAACAGAAAGATCCCTGACCATAACATTTTCTAACCAGAAGTTAACATCATAAGAATGAAATGAAATGAAATGAAATGAAATGAAATGAAATGAAATGAAATGAAATGAAATGAAATGAATGAAATTGGGTCGCCCTGTTCCTCACAGTACCATGCTAAACACACTATGAATGAAACAATCACACCTTCAGTGAAGCAAACCAGAAAGTCATCTCAGGAGGTTGTTTTTCAAACAAGGCGCCAACTCTATTGTGCTCTCCTCATTCACAAACAAACCCATTAGCAAGTATATAAGAGTCAGTTTTACTTAGCTTTTCAACATTTTGCTGACAGTATGTGAGTGTTAGTCATATTTTCGAGCCTAAACAGCTTGAACAAAATGCATATTTAGGCAAATACAAACAATAAGTATGCAAAATGTAAAACCATTAACACAGCTATTTACATAAAAGTACGGGAGCAGCTTTCAGTACCTCTTCACATTGCTCCAATTTCCAACATTATTTTATCTTTCAGTTTCAATAACTTCATGACAGAATTCTAGAATATCTCTTGTATTTACCATGGGATAAAATAAATTTTGTACAAAATCATCTGGGCACATATCTACTAGTTTTACACAAATTCTTAATTTTCAACTTTAAAGGAAATATTTTTTCACAAACTTACTCCAAATACAATTTGCATTCTTCACTGGATGGCAGTAGGCAGAAGCTGTTCTCAATTTTAAAATGAGGTCTGGATTTCATTTTTAATAGTATGGTTTATGTTATCCTAGTATGTCTTTGAAGCAAGTATGAATGTAATGTGTGCCTTCTATGAGGACTCCTTTTGCCTTGCCAGGACTTCCCTGGAAACTCAGTCCACCTATTGTTCAACTATTATAGATTTCAGAATAAGGCATCCTACAGCCTCAATTAATAATAGGTTGAAAATTATTATGAGTAATCAGTAGTAGTGTCTTGTAAAGGGTGCAGATTTTTTTTAAAGAAATTTGATATGTCCTTTTTGGATACTGCTAAACAGTTCTTTCTCTACATTTACTCCAACATGGAAACAACTTGACATAAATCTTTGGGTCCTCCAACAAAGAAGTAAAATCCTGGTGGATTGCAAAAGACATTTATTTTTTGGAGAGAAAGTACCTTCAAGTGAACCTTTTTTTTTAATAATTTTGAATAAATATGTATTAAATGATTACAGGAAATAGAAAGGAATGTACTAGATAAAGTAGCTTGCTTTTTTTTAAGGCTTCTTATGCTCAGAAGACAGGGTAATGCAATACTAAACCATTTCTAAGAAATGAAAAAGTTTAAAAGTAATGTTTGCATATCTATATGATATTTTTGGCTATTGATTTTCAGTACAGTCTTAACTGTTTTATCTATGCCTCATATTTCTATGGGGTACCATTTTCTTTTAAATATCTTTGTAATCTTTTGTTTTCATAGTAACTTCCATTTTATTTGTTCAAGATAGAACTGAAAATAACACATCTTTATTACCTAGTTGTGGATTGCTTCATATTGGCACTCATCAAATGCAAACATTACTTTTAAAATCTTGGGGTTTTTTGATGGGGCCATTCAAAGTGGAAAAAATTTTATTTGTTATAATTCTATCTTTCTAGCTCCAGCTATATTACTTTGGCATCAGGTTTCTGACAGAGCTGATATTTAGATAAGAGAGGATGGATTCCAGGTCCTCCTGGGCTTATAAACTAAAGCATTAGAACTGAAGAAATGGCAGGTCAAATTCTGTTTGTAACAATGCTGCTAAATTGGAAAGAATGGTATTATGACATGGTATTATGTGGTTACAATAGGGGTATTTTTTAATTATTTACTTTTTTTTTAACACTACATCTTTTTACTGTACCATATTTTCTTTTAAAATATTGGGGGATTTCTAAAATATTTTCTCAGGTAATAAAATTCCTTGCCTTTCCATCTATTCTTATGAAATACTGCATATTAATTCAAGTACTGATGAAAATGTAATTGTAAATATAATTGGATACTTTTCTGCAAAAAATGCTTCTGTTTTCTCATTTGTATTCACATTTTCTAGCTCCTTTCTGTGTACTATAACCCCCACAGTTCCAAAAGCTTTCCACAATCCTTGTCATGGGAAAAGTCATATCAAAAATCAGGCAAAAAAATTACCAGCTACATCTCACAGCTATTAAACTAAAAAATATACTTCTGTAATTCATGCATTTAATGCATTGCATACTTTCTCATATATATATAGATTTATATATATATATTTATAATCTGATTAATAACACAGTGCTAGCTTACTGACAATTAGATATAAGTTCTCAAGGAATGCTTGACAATGATAATCAAGTATTGAGTCAGTAGTGGTTAAACAGGTCTCTACCACTCCTACTCAAATATACTGAGGTCGCACTCTGATATGACACAAAACAAGGTCTCCACTATTTAAAGGGGAGCTGAAATATCTGTCTCAGAGGTAACCAAGAACTTGATTCAGTTATTGAAAACTTAAACCTTTAGCAACATTTGAAATCCTGAAAGCAACTATTGAAAGATTTAACTTACAAAGGACCATTATAAAACACGCTATATCAACATACTGATATCAGTAACTGTCATTCTGGACTTCACTTTCACAACAATGACCTTGCAGTTTAAAATGATAACCTACACTGAATGTGGGAAATCCTTTCTACACCATAAGCAACCTCAAATTGATAAACATAATGAAAGCAAAAGATAAAGATAGAAAATAAATGCTATATAGACTGTTACTATCAAGGGAGTCAGGGAAAATTACACAAATCCAAATGTCAGCATAAAACATTGTCACAAAATCAGGAAAAGAGATGTGTTCTCTTAGAAAGACAGAATAATTGAGACTGAAAGGGACCTCTGCAGTTCCCTAGTTCAAATCCCCTTCCTCAAAAGTTGTGTCAGCAGAGCAGATTACACAGGGCCTTCTCCATTTGAGTTTCAAGCATCTCTGTGCAACATCTCTGTGTGATACATTCCACTATTTGACATAACCCACAGTCAAAAAAAAGGGTATGACCATCATCCCTCCTTAAAAATGAGCAGAAAAGTAAGCTTCCATATTTTAACTTGAATGCTTAGCAAGTTAAAACAGCTATTCTAATGGGATAGGAGAAAAATGTTGTCTCTTTTATTTGTATACCTGGAACTTTAGGGGATGCTAGGAGACCACAACATCAGATAAAGACAGACAGACAGGTCAGCATATATGAATCAAAGACACGTTAGGAAAGTGCCCGGAACTAAAAGGCAATGCAGACAAAGCCATTGGCATTTTCAGTATGAATACCAACAGAAAACTTTCAATTTACAAACACAGGTAATTAAAGTAGAGAGCTAAAATCTACTTCCAAGGACACAAAAAGCTTTCAGCTCACTCTAGTGCCACTTAAAGACAATGCAGGGTTATAAGACAGTTGCTAAGTTCTATCACAGTCTTTTCTGACAATGCTTATTCATCGTTCGTGAATTTGATTTCCTTCTTCAGCCAGAAGAAAGGTTTTGTTTCAAAGCACACAGTGTACTACAACTTTTTCCTTACTGCTGAGTATTACCACCAACAGAGCAAGACAAACTAACAGATTTTAAACATACCTGTTAGCTTGGAAGAACATTCATCTAGACAACTTTGTTAATTCTCATTTCTTTCCTACATAACACTCCCCTTGCCCCATATCTTGTCCTTATTAATAATGAATTCTGGCAGATTTTTGATATTTTATTGAATGTAGTAAAAATTTGCATCTCTTCAAACTGAGGTATCAGTAAGATTAGATGCTTTAAAATGGTCTTTCTGATTGTTACAGAACTTACTCTTCATTCCAATTAATCCACAGAAAACTCTTCTACATACATACAGAAAAAATAATGAAGCAATGACCAAAGAGGTACAGATATCATTGAGAAAGTAAACTGGAACCCTTAAATTCTGTCAGTTCTATGTGAAAGATGGAAGAGAATAAAAAAGAAACTCATCAGCTGATGCTGCTACCTTTAACCACCTCATCTAAGAAGGTAGGAGGAAACATTGTAAAGCAAATGTAATCAGGTATAAGACGCTTCTCAGTTGGGAAAAAGAAAGGCAAGGGGAAATAGAAAGGTGTATGATTAAAAAAGAGGCAAAAGAGAAAGAAAAATACAGATTTTTTTTTTCCCCAAACCATGGCCATGTGCATAATATACAGAAAAGTCCTTACCTTTTTCACTGACACTTTCACTTTCTATCTCCACATCTTCACAGCTAGTATATTCTGGTGTTGATGCCCCTTCTTCCTCTGAGCTACTAACTGACATCTGCCTTTTCTTTCCGCCTCTTTTTGCTCTATGAGGCTTTGGAGGGGATGGCCGCACTGATTCCGACTGGTCAGAGCTAAGGGAATCATTCCTTAGCATGGTCTCCATTTTCTCCCGCTTTGCTTTTCGCATGAGAATAGCAGAGCTAGGATCAAGGCGGCTCTGTTTTATAAAGGAATCGTGGTTCTTGTATTCTACGTGTTCTATAGGAACTGGACTATGCCTGGGAGTTGGTGGGCTATGATTAGTTAATTGTTTAGAAACAGAAATTCTTACATCACCTGTTCTGTCTATAGAGTACGACCTCTGAGTTTCCACAAGAGATTTTCTGTCCTGAGTTCCCTGTAATTGTGAGCGTTTTCCTAATTTATTCTCAGGTACCTCCGCTTCCTCCATTTCTGTGTGTGGCAAAGCTACATCACTGTGTCTTCTCTCGTGTCGTGCTTTAGAAACTTTCGCATGCATGCGCATCTGCTGTTCCTCAGGATGCGGTTTTACAGGATATCTTGCCAGATTGGGGTCACTCCTGTAACGAGTATGGTATTCATCTTCCTTCCTTTGTTTTTCATCATCAGGCACTTTGCCTTCCTCAAGTTTCTCTGGCAAGTCTGGGTAGTCCTGTGACTTGCCTTTCTCCAGCCTTCTGCCTTCATGCCGCTCTTTGCGCTCCCTGTCATCTGTTGGTCCTTCTTTTTGAAGTGAGGATTTTGGCACGCGCTTACGCTCACTCTTTAAACCTTTGCCATTCTGGTCTGAAACCAATATTGCCTTCTTCCTACAATGAAAAGGAATACAGTAATATGAAGGATTGACTGGAAAATAGAAATATTTGCATATACAATTATGGAAAACAGATTACAAATCAAGATAAGCTGTGGCAAAACAGAAAAGTACTGGATCCATTAGCATGATTTAAACCTATTAATCCTTCCATCTTACTTTTATTTTCTAATAGCAAACAAAACCATAAATCATGTATGGTCCAATTAATGGCTAAAATAAAAATGAATATTAACATGGGCAAAAAAAATAAAGATAATTTACCCTTGTAAGTAGGAATACTCAAAGTTGTCTTTGTAGTAACTGCAGCACTATGATAAGTACTGTAGTATATTCTCCATTTTTCTGGCAGCAGTTATGAGAGTTACAGACTAACCACATAATTTGAGTGCCCTGACAGTACAGATATGAATGGATATAATACAAATGGACATAAATACCACCAAATGGAGTATCTACCAAATATTACAGAAAGAAGTAATATGGATATAAAAAAATGCAAAACATAATATATCCAGAAACAATATTTGACCTAGTTTTCTTTATCTTATTAAAACTCTAAAAAAGAAGTGCCCATTTTATAAGCACATAGTTAAACCCAGACAGATCTCCTCCAGAGACAGATCTAATCTCAACAGTAAGTTACTAGCCACTGCTCACCATCGATTTTCAGCTCCAATAGCTACAAAAAAATCATCAACCATTCTGGTCAAGGGAAAATCTTTTATGGCAGACTCATTTTGTTGCCACAGGCTCCCTCCTCAACTGCTCTGCCAACTGCCAGTCAGCAGCCAAAAGAACAGCAACTGCTTCATCACATCAGCCTCTCTTGATTTGCTACTCCTCAACCCATTCATCACACTGAATTCAGCTCAGGAATCACCTCATTTACTAATTTATAATAGTTTGTTCCTGGTTGGCTTTATTCTTGCATACAAATTGCTCTGTATGCAAGAATGGTACCATTGCTGTTCTTTACGAATGTTAACTTCGCAGGTATAAATGACCTTTTTTAATTGTACTTTTTTTAAAAATAGAACTGGGGCTATCATTGATAAAAAGATGACACATGAGGATAACTGACAGAACTCCACAGGTTTTGGTTTTTGATTGTTTGGGTGGTGATTTTTCAGGGGGGTGTTGGAGTGTTGGCTATAAAAATTCGAGTAAAGTTAAAAGCTTGCTCTTTGTTTAATAACTTTAAAATACCTGCCAAATTTAAAATTTATAAGTAACCTACAATTCTATATTAAAAGTGTACACCCAAATGCATTGAAGTACATGCAAATATTCCTAAAATCCTTTTTTCCCATCGTTTCTGTTGCACAGACCAAATCAGATAATGAATGTATTTGCTGGCAAAAATTTATTCTTTCCTGGTCACTAGATCAACTTACTCTTTGATTTTGCATGGTTCTAAACACATACAAGGCCCAGCTGAACCAGAATTTATAATTTTGAGGCTCTATCAAGACAGAAAGCATTACCTCTCTTTTGGAGGTTCACTTCTAGATCTTGATGAAGCTTGCTTTTGGTCTGGGCCCATAGCTGGCTGTGATACTTCTGCTCCTTTTCTACGGTCAGAGTGCACACTGGAAGAAGAGATTTCCTGTGATGAGGCAGCTGCTGTACTTAAGGGAGTCTGTGATCTCGATCGCTCTTGAAGTCTTGCTTTCTTTTCCCTCGGTGCATCCGATCTTCCGCCAGTCGCCGTATCACTCAGTGTTCCGTCCTGGCTGGGTGAAGGCTGTGGTCCACTTCCAAAAAACCACGCTCCAGATTTCGTTAGGATTTCTTGTTGCTTTCGACATAAATTGCATACCCACATAACCTAGTTGAAGACAACAAGAAGAGTCAGCGCAACTACCTCTCAACCCCGAAATGCATGCTCACTATCACAGAGCAGGTACGATCTCTCACTCTCTGAACTAGTGAGGCTGGTGCTCATGATAGGACCCAGAACATGCTTCTCCAAGCACTGACTGCACTGGCTAGAGCCAAGCATCCTGCAGGCACATGCTATGCAAGCTTCTCCAAAATGTGTTGTCAATATACATCAGTCCTACCTGTAACAATGCTCCCTCGGCCCAGCCCTAGCTCTCTTCTAAACAGACACTGACAACATGATCAATGCTTGCTGCTGGTGTGGTTGCAACTGGGGGGGTGGGTTGGGTTGTTTTCATTGGTATTAATCGCTGTCAGGACAGACAAGCCCACCAGACTGTAAACAGGACTCGGACCTCAGTTAGTAGAGTCCTGCCCAGCTAACTCAACATCTGTTGCCACAGAAAACCAACACAGTATTTCCTTTTAATTAAATTTTATCACATAACATAACTCAACATTATCCTGAAAAAAAATTCATCTATTGTGCATGGCTTTAGCTATATCTATAGCAACTACTTACCAGAGGTGTAAAGTTAGACCTAAAGAAATCTACTAATAGCAAACTAAATACACCAATGAAATGAATACAGAAGTCTCATATTTTGTACTACTTGAAAATTATCATTTACCATCTCTTTAAGTTACAGTCGTAAATAACAAACAAACAAACGTGACCCTGGAAATCATAATTAAACTGTGTACATAGACAGTTGTGATTAGGATTTTTTAATTTTTTTTTTAATTCCTTATACACAGATAAACATGAGCACATCCATGAAAGAAAGACTCTATATTTCAAGTCTATATACAGTACAAGACAGTCTAACGTACAAGATCAACTCACCAGAAAAAAATAAAAAGTCAATCAAGAGTCTAAAGTGCATGAAAATTTAAGAAAAAATTGTGACAAAGACAAAACAAGTTTTGAGGCAGAACAAAAAAGGCAAAATGAATGAATAACACACAAGAGAGAGGATTTTTGCCAGAAATAAAAACAGAGATAAGAAGAAACAAAGCTGATCATTAGTAAGGAAAATTGTAATGAAAATCTTTTCATTTCATATGGAAAAAATAAAAGAGTGGGTAAAATTATAATGAAGGTAAGAAGGATAACACAAGTTAGAAGGCAAAATATGCTTAAATTATTTTGTGTAAACACAAGAATGATACAACATTCACAAAATTATACAACACCTGAAAATTAAAAAGAAGAGAAAAAAAATCACTTCATGGAAGAAATTGCAACAGGACAAATTTCTGGACCAAGCTCTCTTATTCTCTGGCCTGGGGAGGAAGTGGATGGCTTAAAAGACCGTGAAAACTTTAGGTATTTTACATATTTGAAATAATTGAAATTTATTTAAAACATCCCAGAATAGACTATCTGTTTAGATTTGAAAACTACATCAGAACCTCCAAATATGCACTGTTTGACCAAACCACACAGAAAAAACATCCAACTCTGGATCCAACTCTGGATCCGGATTGTACCTTTATCAAAAGATGACTGCTATATTTCTTCTATTTAAGAAGCATAATAACATATTTAATAATATATTGATTAGAAAATCCCAACCTTAATCAAAAGCTACATATATTATGATAAAAACAGATAGCCCTCAGTAGGATAATAGGAACAGTAATTTTGACAAAAATAAATGCTACTTCTTCAACAACAAAAAAAATCCTTTGATTCCAAAATATCTAATTTCCTACATCTAGTACACCTCATGAAACAGAGATTCAGTTTATCAGACTATCTGTTCTAAACAGAATAGACTTTTAGTCTATCTGATTATTATTACAGGTATTCAAACAAACCACCAAAACCAAAAGGAAAAAAACCCCACATTTTATAATGCCTTTATAGAATCTGACACAATTGTTATTTTATTAGACAGCAAAAGTGTGCATGCACATGTATCTGTGTATAAAAACTATGCCAATGCTATAAACCAATGTCAATAACAAAAAATGTCATTACCTGTATTTTATCGGTTTCCAAGAAAAGTTGAAAGTGATATTAATAAAAAAATTAATCTAGAGTTTGTTTATAGGAAGGATAAAGAATGCTAAAGTAAAATTTAAATGTTCTAATTAAATTACACATGTGTGCATGTATGCAAGTCCATTCAAACATGTCAGGATGGTAACATATTTCATTTACAATTTAATAATCTGATAATATAAGTATGTAATAAAATTCAATAAATTACTGTTAATCTACATAATCAGCTTTGATACTGTAATTACTTTTATGCAAAACATTACGAGGTGCAAACAAATAGGAATAGCTAATGCACAAATAGACACCGAAAAATACAGAATACTGACAGAAGAAATACTAGACATTTAAATACAAAACCATTTGCTTACAGTAAGCTTTAAACTCTGCAGTTTGGACACCATACAAACCAATCACCATAGATTATACATGTAGGAAATCTCCATTATACTCACATAGAAGCTATACTACCATCCCTGCTTAGGAATCTCTTCAGGAATTAACAAATGTTACAGCTGCCTTGAGATATATTCGGTCCAAAAGGAAAATAAAAAGCTTTTCTTTAAGAGGAAAAAAAAATCAAAACTTGAGGTGACAGAAGAGTTTCAGTGACAAAGCCGTATATTGAAAAACATTTTTAGAGAAGTATATGGAGCAAGCAATTTAGCAGCATGCAGGAATTATATCCTGATTGAGTATACTGGGATGTGGTCCAAACTAATCTAAACTAAAGCAGGTCTGTGTAATAACTTATCTTAACAATCCACAGATGTTAGGCGACCAAACAAATGCTCTGATGAAGGATTACAGTTCTCTAATGTGGCTTCTAGACCTCCATGCGATGCATCAGTAAAATGAAGAGCATTAGACAATTTTACTCTGGCCTGTCACTTCAAAAATAGTTTCTGTTTACTCTCCTCTGGACAGTGAGTTCTGATGCAGTACTACAGTAAGTCATTGAAGACACCCAGCATCTGGTTTTTGTTGTTGGGTTTGTTTCTGGTTTATTGCATCCTTGTGTATGTCAGTGCAATTCCACACACAAAGCTATTAAAGAGAACCAGTAAAGTGTTCTTCATTCAAAGGATTCATATGCATGGTTCTGGAAAAATGTGCATTTTCATAGCATAGCAAAGGGTTCTGGGTTTTACTGCTATGTTAAAACAAACAAACAAAAAAAACAAACAGTGGCACACACAGGACTCAGCAGAGGTGGGTCAACAGTTCCCACAGAAGATTCAGGTGAAAACTTTACAAGCTGCGTGAAAACATGCTAGAAGGATCCCATGCTTGCCTTCATGTGTAATACAGGGTATTTCATTCACAGAAAAAATATTCCTCAAACTTACTCTTACAGGTACTGATGAATGTGATCCACAAAGAGGAGGAACAGTATTCCTGTACTAACACAACATGAAATTCCAACTTGAAAGAGCCCATAGTAAATAATATATACAACTATACACACAGAAAAAGAGCATTTTGAGTTACAAAAATAAAAATAATTCTTCATAATTACATATTTCAAACTTGCATTGTAGAATGCAAAAAAAATGGCGCTTTTTTCCAAACTGGGAAACTTCCAAACATGCACTGGAAGGCTAAAGCCACATTATGGGGGCACAAAAATTATACCAAATCTGTGGGACACATGCCAGGCAAAACTCAAACTGAGGTCAGAGCAAGTTCCCTAAATCCTTCCCCCAAGCCCGGATCCTGAGAAGGCTCTCTAAGGAGCACACTCCTTTACACTTCACTTGCTTAGAAATTACAAACCCACGGTTAGGCTGACTGCCACACATCCTGCTCCATCTCTGTGTGGTAAATTAGGGAACAAGTTGCTAATGTAACAGGCCACAGGCTACTCTTTCCTGAACCTTCATGCTATCTTAATTATTCGGAAGGGTATACACACAACATTTTTTCAGGTTCTTGGTTTTGTTAATGTTTCTCCTACGCAATTTTAGGAGATACTAGTTATCTCAGACAGATCTAATTAGGCAGGCCCTCTTCTCTGCCTGAGGCACCATTAGCTTCAGCAGAGCTCTGCCACCACCCTACAAGTCTTTAAAGTCAGAGGGAAGAAATGTTAACAATTTGCTCTTACAAAACTATTCATTCACAAAATTAAGTTAGACTATGTATCACTTAATGTTTCTGAGACAACACAAAAACATGCAGCAAACCATGAAATTAGTATACAGCATTGCATTTATCTCTTTTGCTATATCAAAATGACTTCTGTAATAAAATCCTAGGTAAAGTGCCACAACTGCTTCACTCCATTAAAATATAAATAAATGAAGCTGGAATTCTACTTGAATACTTAATAAGTAAAAAACTCTGCCTTTCTAATGAAAATCTGCTTGTGAATCCAAGCGTTCATTAAATATATTTTTCAAACTTGTACAGACAGCTGAGTTCATCCAATAGCTCCTGCTCAGCAAAAGGGAAGATCATCTCCCCAACTCCCTCCTCTCTTGCTCCTCTTTCTTCCTGTCAGGGTTTGTCCTTTCTCTTTCTTGTTCCCAGGTTCCCCATGCCACACATTCCCTTGTAACCTATTCCTTGACTATCAGGTTCTCCCAGGAGCAGGGAGAGGACCACTTTGCCCATTTAAAAACATTGTAGAAATTAATCGGTATTTCTTAAACTGGTTTCATTTTTTGTCACATCTATTTTTCTCAAGGAGAGTATGATGAGTAATGAAATCATGCATCCAGAAACAGAGGCAAATGGGGATAAGGGGATGCTTTGCCTACAGCACTATCTCACGGTCTCCTGCTAAATTACATCTTGTAATGACACCGATAGTAGCACACGAGACTTTCACAGAAGTGAAAGTGGCACTTTTGAGCACTGAAGCCAAATGACACAAAATAAACTGCATCTATGCTAGGATCTCTGCTCCAATTCAAAGCAAGGTGACTGCATACAAGTTGTTTCCTGGAGGTGCACCACAGAACATCCCAAATCCCAAACTACCAGGAAAAAAAGACAAGAAAGAGCTAAGGGCAGAAGACCAAGACTGCACCAAGAAGATTTGTGTCACTTTATTTGCATAAATACTCTAAAATCTAGGAATAGCCCCAGATTAGGTTTAATTTGTTAATAAAGAAGTAGCCAGAAGTCTAGATTCTCATCTAGATTCTCCTCTAGACTGAAGGTTTCAAAAGGGGCCATGCAATTCTCTGCCCTCCGCCCTTCCAAGCAGGGAGAGGACCACTTTGCCCATGCTAGTGTTCATCAGACATACAGGGCTCAGCCACTTTAGGACTGTGACATTAAAGTCATTTTAGCTCTTTGTTCTTCTATTATTGTGCAGAGCAGATTTTCTTCAAAACTTAGCTTATCAGCTTGATAATTTTACCCTGGTTTGTCAAGAAAAGAAGGATTTTGCTGACAGCTGATTGGGTTCTTCCCCCTTTTCTCCCACACCTACAATAATGTTTTAACCCACTGGACAAAGGCAATAAAATTTTGCACAGGTATAAAAGTTTTCAGTAATTATATTCTTAAAAGTTACATGAAACAAGAAGTTGTATAAAAGCACTATAAGTATTTAATTAGTCCAAATTTTATTACTGTCACAGAATTGACATAGCAATTCAACCACAGGACATGTTCAGAGGAAATGAGGCTTCACTGCTCACAGAACTACATGTCACCTTAAAGTCTGTGGTGCCATTTACAAGTTTGACTGAGAGTTTCCAGGATGGATGTTTAAAAGTCTGCCTTTACCAGAATTTTCCTCTTGCATTAGAGAATGCATTTCCTAGTCTTTTTCTGCTTGCCTTCCACAGTTAACTGAGATGTTATCTTTTCAAATTAGATTCTATGTTTACAAATAAGGACACGAGTAAGACGCTTAATTTTTTTCTGTCTATACAGAAATGCCCATAGTCATGGCAGGTATTTAAGTTTCCAGACAAAGAGAGTCCACGCACTTTCAAGGAGACATAGCAAACTAAAATTAAATCCTATGTCTAATGATAGGTTAGTGCCATTAGCCATAAATCAGCGTATCCCATCTTGCTGCCACATGCCACTTAGGAGGGCATAAGCCTATCATAAGAGTTAGATTACATCTGCCAGCCATATGTATGTGTCTTATGTACCATAGGGCATCAAAAATCGCATCAGATGCCTACTTCTAGGCAACTGAGCAGACAGGTCACACATTGAGCCCAGTCTTACTTGTGGCCCAAGTTTCTAAACCAACTACAAACTGCCTATGGAAGGAGGTAGAAAAGATAAGGTGGAGCACTATTTGAAAGAGTTAACATCAAAAGGGTTTTTTATGCTAGTTTTGCTTACACTGCTATTAGCAACAGTGTTACTAGTCATATTAAGATAAAAATAGGACAAAAACCAACTTTCTTAGCATGCCCTTCTGCCAAAANGATTCTATGTTTACAAATAAGGACACGAGTAAGACGCTTAATTTTTTTCTGTCTATACAGCAATGCCCATAGTCATGGCAGGTATTTAAGTTTCCAGACAAAGAGAGTCCACGCACTTTCAAGGGTATAAGCCTATCATAAGAGTTAGATTACATCTGCCAGCCATATGTATGTGTCTTATGTACCATAGGGCATCAAAAATTGCATCAGATGCCTACTTCTAGGCAACTGAGCAAACAGGTCACACATTGAGCCCAGTCTTACTTGTGGCCCAAGTTTCTAAACCAACTACAAACTGCCTATGGAAGGAGGTAGAAAAGATAAGGTGGAGCACTATTTGAAAGAGTTAACATCAAAAGGGTTTTTTATGCTAGTTTTGCTTACACTGCTGTTAGCAACAGTGTTACTAGTCATATTAAGATAAAAATAGGACAAAACCCAACTTTCTTAGCATGCCCTTCTGCCAAAATCTCTCAGCTACAGTTGCCAATCTTTCAGAAAGCTGCCAAGAACTTCCACAAAAATTAAACACTATCTAGAATAATCCTGCAGCAAACTGAGTGTTGGAAGTGAAACACTCAGGCAACTATAAAGTAATAATATGAAATATCATCTCTAAAAACAGCACACAGACAGGTTCCAGCAACCATCTAAGCTACCTTAGAAATCATTATCTCATAGATAATTTTTGTGTACTCTTCTAACTTCTTTTAAAAAAACTAAAATGTTTTCTATAACTATTTGAACATTTAGCTGT
The DNA here is from genome assembly GCA_013397135.1 of Pachyramphus minor. Taxonomy (NCBI): domain Eukaryota; kingdom Metazoa; phylum Chordata; class Aves; order Passeriformes; family Tyrannidae; genus Pachyramphus; species Pachyramphus minor. Next base: position 506,997 of record VYXB01005647.1, read on the forward strand.
CTTGATGAGCCACAGAAGCATCAACTGTACTCCTCTTAATGACTTCAGGGCTTCCACAGTTACAGATATACATGGAACACAGAATTTATTTTTTTTTAAAATTGCAAAAGTCTAACAAGATAAGGTAAATGGCACAAAACAGCTGTATAGTCAGGACTGACAAATTTTTACTTGTCAATCAAAAAACAGAGAACTCACCAGAAGCTTTCCACTTCATTTATCCACTTATATACTTATAAACTGCACTAAAAATATACAAATATACATATATAAAATAAAAATATACAAATATACAAACAAGAGTGTCTTTGATAGTGGATAAGTGTGTACCTTATTTCTGTGGGAACTTGCACTGTAACAACATTATTTATCTTTTTACACTCTTCTTTTATATATTTTTAATACAAACTATGTCAAAACAGATGTAGTGGAGAGGCAAGAGAGATTTTTTGGGATATAGATTGGAAAATAATTTACAACAAAAGAAAAACTGCAGAGTTGAATTCTTAAAACAAAACAAAAAAGCTCATGGAAATAAAAGTAAGTAGGTCAACTGGTGAAGGTCACAGGGGAGTTGATAGGCATGAACTAATTCTGATTCTGTGTTCTCAAACACACACACAAAATATTAAAAATAGTGTTATAAACTCTCCATATTTGGACACATTCAAAGCCCAACAGGATACAGCCCTGGCAATCTGATCTATTTGGGCTTGCTTTAAGCAAGGAGCTGGACTACATGATCTCCAGAGGCCCCTTCAAACATCAACCACTCTGTGATTCTCTATGGAATAAAGCACTCAGAAATGGCCCTATTGCTCTTCACCTATGTTACATACTTTACTGCTAGAAGGTCTGTCTGTTTTTGTCTCACTATCTACACAGATTGCTGCCCTAAAGCAAACGGTACATAAAAGCTGGAAAGTTCTGAGTGGGGAGGCGCTGTACTCACACAAGGGACTATGGAAAGCCCACAGCATATTGACCCATTTTCTTCCCAGAGTATACACCATGATGCATGAACGTAGCTATTAACAAAGGTGCTTCCTCAGCTTTCCAAAAGCTTAAGATTACTTCCACCAAAAGCTGGTGGAGTGACTGAGTGCTTGAAAGCTTCCAATATGAGGTAGTGAGAACCAAATTGTCTTATATTTATAGTATACATATATATATATTATAGTATAGTATATATAGCTGATGGTGTCCACTCTAGTTTTCAGATACTGTCTGCCTAAAACAGAGGTTCCCAACCTGTAAAATGCATATCACTGTTGAATTAACCAGAGGAATATACTGGCCTTGACAGACACTAGGAGCACGGGGTTACCGGGAGATCCATTCTGGGCACCTCTGCCAGCAGAGGCAATTCAGGAAAAAGAAAAATGGACACAGGAGACAAGCAAAGCTTACAGAGACTGCTTGGATTCATAGGAAGAGACAGTGGAGCTGAGACTAACAGAGTACTATGCAGACAACAAGGCAAAAATTCAGGGGCTGTGAGGAGGAGGAGGAGGATTATCACTAGCTGTGTAAATTGGGATAAAAGGCAGAGAATAGCTGGCAGTTCAGGATTATTCCTAGTGGGAATGAGCTGAAAATACAGCAGAGTGACAATCATGTTAGGACAAAGATTTTTATGGATGACATAACAACCTGCCAAGGGAATGTGTGGGAGCCTGTGCAGCACATTCAGATCTGTCAGTTCAAACAAATGCCCAAAATCCTCTGTTTTGGAGCAGAAAAAGTATTATTTTTGACATATTTCAGGATTATCTCATTGCGGTGATCTCTGCTGTGAAGCTTCTCAAAGGTCTTCTCGGACCACTTGGATTGATCATCTTTCCACTTGCAGACAATCATGCTTTAGGACTATCAGCTCTGCTAACACAGAATTTTCCTCTGTTCCCCCCCAAGTCCTATGCAGGGAAGCTCTGGTTTCTGAGTTTTGCTTAGAGCTCCCACACCCCCAAGTCCACACAAAGCTTAGAATAAGGCTGCCAGAGCTTTATACCCAGACTGAAATTAGTCATCTAATTTGTGAGCGATTCAAGGAGAGAGAGTGTGGCACCAAAGGTATGCTTCCTCCTGTGCCTGTGCAGCTCCACACACAGCCCTGGCTCACCACTCCTGTCTGGGACAGTCAGTGCCCCTGCCCCTGTACTTCTGAGACTGAGCGTAAAGATGTGAAATAGTCTCTAATCTGTTACAGATACTTTTTTGTATCACATAGAGATATAGTTCTAAAATCCAGATAAACCTAGAAATGTAAGCTTAAATAAACAAAATCATTACAAACCTCTGCCACTTTTATCCTGCAGGTTTTAACTTTCCTTAAGCAAACAAAAGCAAGCACTTTCAGTGAAAGAGTAAAATTCACAAATGATTGCGCATTATTTTCTTATTATTCAGTTTTCAGAATTAAAAAAAAAATTAAAATGCACACCATGGTGTAAATGTAGCTGGACAGAATTTTTCATGCTTGGAGGATGTTAGGCATCATTTGGTACCTACTTACAAATGAGTACTTTGAAACAATTTGTACTGCCCAGTAGGGGTTTTGACAAAGCACAAAATAGGATTATGCCTTATACATGTTATTTACATTCATGTTTCACCATCTATACCAGACTGACCCTTAAGTTTGCAGCTTTTTTCACACAATTAGAAATACTTAAGCTTGATTTTTGTTACAGTGTAAATGCATGATATGCTTATATTTACAGGAGGCAGATTCTTCCCACCTTTCTATCATCACAGCAACTTCTTAAAAGGTTAAAACAGCTGCTTTGAAAACAAACATACACTTTGTGTAACATTCTACCTTACAAAGATCAGCAATCTGATCTCCTCTTCTTAAAAAGCTACCAGTCTACCCTGAGGAACCACAACATACCATAAGAGTTGGCTCAACATCTGATTTGCAGTTACTCCCTTATCAAAACGATGTTACAGGTTTTTTGGCTTTTTTTTTTTCATTTCATCTTTGTTGAGCCTACCTTCTGAGGTGTCCATGGTCCTTTCTTTTAATTCTCCCACCTCTCGCTCCAGGTGCAGAGTCTGAGGCTAAGTTGATTAAGTCTGTGCTATCTGTGCTATCAAGCTCGAGCACAAAGGAATCTCAGTAAATCTGGGATGGAAGATTTGAGGAAGGGGAAGAGAGAATATCAGTGTTCTACAACAAATTTGAGTGGATAGTTAAGATATATCAAAAAAAATTCCCTGGGAAAAACAATGTATTTTTGGTAAGAAAAAGTGTAGATTTTTAGGAAAGTAAAGACTACACGGGGACTGAGAAAGGGTTAAACAACTGTGAGTTTGAATATGGAAGATTTAAAAGGTAAGGAAAAGGGAACTGGGGCAGGAAAATGCAGTAGGAATTCTGAGCCAGTGTAAGAATATTACAAATTTTTTAACTAATCTAAACAGCACACAGTTGACAGCCAATTCACAGACCATACCCAGTATTAATATCAGACGTTTACTATCCTGAATTTGCAACACTACTGGCAGACCACACAGGGAAAGAGGTAAGTTTCAATTAGGTAAGATGATGGAAAGCAGTGCAAAACAATGCAGTTAGGAAATTCAAGCAGTAATGATATTTCATTATCCGATGAAGCTACTGTTACAAAAATAGGTTCAGAAACTGAGATCAGAACTTTGTTAGATGAGGAGACAATCATTCTGATCTTCTGCACTTACCTGTATATTCACAGATATCTAATGAGGCTTTGTATTTCCTAAACAAATAAAAGGCTTATAGTGCAGTGATGACTCAAAGCTATATGGGGAAGAGGCAAGAGTTAAGGATATTCTGCCTCTTTCTTATCAGAAATAGAGGGTTGCACACTCCACGATGGTACAAATATAGGGACCATGAGCCTATATCTATATACTTGTGCTCACATGCTTGTTCAACAGAAGCAAGCAATGTTGTTCATCAGGAAACTGATTTTATGTTGCAGGTTTATGTGTGTTATTTATATTTATTGGGAGCTAAAAGAAATGTAATGGCCTGGTCACAGTAGGACTGTGACTATCTTGTGAACTGAAAGGATTATTTTGACCAACCTGTCTGATAAACATTCTATGCACAGTACTGTTCCTCTTAGTCTTGATTTGATCCCTGCATGTTTTCATGAATCCGTCTTTGAACTTTTTTTAATTCAGGTTATGTAATACAGCTGGCAGAATGAACCCAGCTAAACAAATCAACCTCAGTTATTTAAATCCAAAACAGACAATTCCACCTTCAGCCAGAGCCAGAGGGTTTTATGAGAGGCTTTCTAGAAGGTTTTATTTCAGTAATATCTGCTATTTTTAGAATCTGAGTTTAATCTCTCCTCTCTATTTCTCCACAGATTATAATTAATTTTAACTCTACACTGAAATCGTGTCAGTAGACTACATATTAATAAGGTTAGTACTGTTTTGTTCCGGTTGTCTTTAAGTTTTAAGTGATTATACTAAAACCAGTGGTTTATCCCAGCTTAAATACGACTGGTTTACGAGAGGTCAGATTCTTCTGACCCTGTCGTCTTTAATAACTTTCTCTTAATCACCTCAGTTCTTTAGACAGAAGAATACAGGGAAAGCTGGAAGACTTGAGGTGGCCAAGAAGAACAAATGTCCAACAGGACATGGGCAAACAGGTAGAAAGGTTCAAAGTAAGGTGAAGAGAAAAGGTAGAGAGGCAACAACAAGTTGAGGAGAAAATTTTAGAAAGGGACAGTAGGGAAAAAGTAGGACTAATATTAGGAATTCTGAGGAAACTAGTGTGCTGGAAGAACAAAAAAATTGGATTGTCTTCTTGTCACATATCAAAGTTACTGCATTTTGAATACAGATGACACACAGAAAAATAAAACTTACTTCAGAGAAAACTCTACTTCCTTTCCTTGTTTTGGTTTTTTTTCTTTTTCAGTTTGGTTTTTTTCTTCAGAAAAGAAAGAAGACGTTTGGGGACTTAGAGTTTTCTTTCTCTTTCAAGAAAAATGCTTTTAGGCAAGCTTTATATCTCTTCAGGCATAATCAGCAGAAGACATTACCAAGACTAAACACACATGCCCGTGCACTACAACAAATCACCTAACAAATGAGCTCACCAGGACTCGTAGCACACAGCAGAAAACAGTGGCAGATTGAATGTGAGACACTAAAGCTCTAAATGCGAACAGAGCACATCCAGCAGCTTTTGCAATAATCATGTGGCATTGGAGTCTTTTATTTGCAAATCCTTCACTTTTTTTTTTTTCTGTCCTGGCTATTTTAAAGAAACAAACTATTCTGAAATTTAACTTTGAACCACTAGCAGAGACCTTTATTTTTTTTTTTTGCCCTGAGCACTGGTGATCAGAGTATTGGTAGCTGTATAAGAATTTGCTGCTTGCAGAGTATGATAGAACTGTATGATTCTCACTGAATGTCATGGTCTGCATAAGTCAGACTATAGTACCAAGGTGTCTCCATTATTTTAATCGCTATCTTGCAAATTAAATCAAAGCAGAAGTGGCCCTTCAATTTCTAAAACTACATATGTTTACTTCTCCTCCTCTCTACTATATAGTCAGATTTAAGCATTTTGTTTGAAAAGTTGCTGAGACTATGCCATGTCACTTGGTGTGCAAGCCAAAGGAACTTTTCTTTTTTGAAACATTTATAGTATTTTCTATACTTAGCCATCCAGAAATGTTTATGATACAGTATCTAAGTTCTTTGCACTCATTTTAATAGAATAATATGTGACATTTAAATTGGAAAAGGAAATTACTGGGCATCTAAAGTCAGTCATCCAGAAAATTATCAGAGATAAGGAAGGAAAAAAGATTAAGAAAGTACATACCTTTCAGCTATTCAGTACAATAAACTGCTAAGAAATAGCAATTACTGTTAAAATATATGCTGGACAGGTTATATACTTTAAAGGACAGAAAAATAAAGCCAAAAATAGAAGCAAGGAGAAAAAGGTGATTTTCTTAGCCCATAAACATTGTGGTAGCTACATTTCTAACATAGATATGGCAAAAAATAGAGTTCTTAGTTGACAATGAACAGCTCTAAAATAAAACACTAAAATGCAGATTGCTACCAAATAAACCAAAGTCCTTAACCAAGTGAAAGGGCGCTTGTCTCTGTGTGAGACAAGTTTTGAGAAAACAGCCAACTTACAAAAAATGTAAGGTGTTGTACATGAGGAAGCTCTTCTTGCCATAGTTTAGCAGAGTGGATAAATTATATTTTAAAAGAGTGGCTTTTACAAGCAAATATTAAAATTGTTAAAATACAAATCTGATCCTTCTGGGACTAAAATAGAAAGACTCTCTTTCCAATGGATAACTGGAAAATTTAGGCAGGCAGTCTGGAGAGAACTATATCTAACAGTACGCAACAGATGTTGAGACGCCACAAAGCTCTTCCTACAGTTGCTTTTGAGAGCATAATATCTCTCTCATTACAAAAGGAGCAAGGTTTCTGAGAAGCACATAATATGTTAGCATAAGACTGCCTGGTAAGCCTGCCTGAAGCTTCCGTATCTTGAAGCATTAGACTTGTTCCTTGACCTGGGAGAAACAGCCTGCATGGCTAACTGCCCCTGCCTTTTGTATCCCAAATCTGTCAGGCAGTTTCTCCTAAGTCAACGAGATCAACTTGGGTTTTCTCCAATCACCATCTTACCCTCAAGAAGGCTAAAACATTCTATCCTAGATTAAGGCTTTCAATTCACTTAGCTGATTATTGATCTTTATGAAGCTGAATACTCAGTTGAACTATATCATTCTCATTGTCTGAAGATTGTGTACAGTAAATTTTCAACAAGAGTCTATGACATGGCCATAGAGTTAAAAAAAGATTTTTGGTCTTCATAGGTCTATACTCAAGAAATGGAAAATAATTTACCAACACTAATAAGAATATCCTAAATAAAATATTGAAAATTTAACTGTGGATTAGTACAATTTTCAGTAATATGCAACATTTTCTTGTCCTTGACTGTCTTTAATGTGGGGGGGAAAAGCCAAACTGAACTCTTTACAGCAGAATATATTCACAGCTTTCCACAATATCACAGACTGCATAAACCCAGATACCTTGTTTTAAGGAGGTCAATTCATGTAGGAGACAAAAAGCTAAAAAAATTATCTGTTGGTGCATGAATTGTCAGGCTGCATGTAGGGGAGAGAAGGCGTAGGTTTGCACAGAAGATTCAGACCAACCATGTAGAGTTTCATTTGAAATAGGTCTAAATATAGGTTTCTAAATGTGTCTACAGGCCATTGCTACTGTCTGATTTCCTACTGTAACTAACAAGAATCTTTTGTAGGATTTAACTGCCTCAACACTTGCATTCAGTTCTACCTGCAATGCCTTAACGGTTCCAAAATATGATTGTGCAGCTGTAAAGTATGACACTAGATGACTTGGGATTCTATTTCCCTAAACAGGAATAACAGTTGAGAAATATCCAGAGCCAATTCAGTCTAATTCAGGGCAAGCTGAAGCACTGATCTCCCCCAATAAGTATAATGAAAGTATAAATCCAGCTCACATACAATGTAGGGGTTCTCATCAGGAACTGATTCCTACTTAGTCTGACAGCTAAATGTATTGTCTTAATCTCTCTTGGATACCTCACCAGTCTCCTCTTTAATACTCTACAGAAGTGACCAAGAGGGCCGCTCCACTAAAATGAGCAATAGGCTCTACCAAAGACTTGCTTGTTGATTAGGAAAACATAAGCTGCAACACATGATACTAACAAATATGCAAGAGTAAGGTTATATCTCTGATGAAAGCTTAGGGGTAAAAAACCAAACCGTTGGATAAAATCTTCCTCCATTTAATCCTCTTATTGCTTTTTCTGCTGCACTGCACTTATATGGGCAAGAACTTGTCTCTGTGGTCTCTTTATCCACCCACAAAGGCAGTGACATCAGTCCCTGAATTAGGCTAGAAAAGCAGGTTTCTTTACAGCAAAAAGGACTGATCCAAATAATCCTGAAGGGTAAAGCTGTCAGGCTGACAAAAGTCTTGAGAGCAGTTTGCTGGATGAACCTTCAACTGCTGTTCATAGAAGCAACATGGTCAGAGAAGGAAAAATTAGAGAGTAAAGTTAACTTTGCTGATGCATGCATAGGTATGAGCTTTGATCACTTACCATATTGCAGAGATACTAGTTATACTAATATCCCAGCAACATACACACATTTCCTCCAGTCATGACAATACAACCATCATATGCATGCTTCCAGAAGAGAGTCCCAGCAACATCTGTTCATCTCTACCATTCATCTGTACTTCTAACTAATACTCAACTTTTTAGAATGCAATATCCCAAATAATTTTCCCAAAACTCACCACTACAAAGGGTTTTGCTGTAGAAGTCTGCTTTTTATGGACAAGTCAAATACAAATATAATAGATTATTATGAAAATAATATTTAATTTCAAATCTTCTGTAAGCCTGTTGCATGTAAGTTAGTTGACAGGTGTTTTAGCTGGAACACTGAAATTGCACAGTACATGATTAAACTTCAGCCTAAATGGGGTACAGCTTTTGGAAATCTCAATCTGGATTAAAAAATACTATTAGGTTTTATGTGCCCTTTATAAGGAAATGGAGATTACATTTCATGCAGATCTTCACTTAAGCTGTTACCAGTCACTAAACAACTGGCAACAGATCCTTTATACCATTTTTGAATCACAGTTTTGGGGAGAGATTTGTTTTATCTCCATAGAAAGGCTGACTTGCAAATGAGTTCTTACATTAATGGAATCAAAAAACCCTCACAAAATGTTACAGAAACTTTGTCTATAGATTTGCTTGCTTGACAAATACTGTTCTACACTCAAACTCACGTAGTATGCTTAATAAACTCACGTACCTCAGGTATTTGCATGACAAACTATTCTAAGCCCTCACTGATTGCAGCACTAGAGATCTATAGACAGAAGCATCCATCTGTTAAGTAAAACTACAAAAATGCCCCAGAATGCAAAAGATATAAAAACATAGATGGAAGTATCTTTTATCTAGGACATTGCATGGCTAAAAATATGCTGAATTTTAATCCTGGATCAGGATTAAGGTTATTTATTACAAAAAGAGAAATAGAAAGAGAGCACAGATTAGATCTAGTCCTCATAATTACTTTGTTCTCTTGAAATTTTTTCAACTACTTGTTGGTTTCTCATAATGCCTAATAGGTCATAAATCTTATTAAATCTCACTTTGCAGCAAGATCTCTTTTTAAGTAAAATCTTTCTGGTTTGGGGTGCCAAAATAGCCCCAGAATCCAGTTAGTTCAATTTAATTCTATTTAGCATTCCATGTTATTTTGTTACTCCTAAAACCAAACAATTGTGCCCAAGCAGTGTACATAATTATGAACATTTTAAATAGAAGTCATATTTAGTCCAAATCCCTACATTTCACAATAAAAATCCCATCACATAAAGGAATCTTACATGAATAAGAGCTACAGTGATTCAAGTTGAAAGATACAAATTCCAAGAAGAAATAAATAGACCAAGAAAAGAATTTGTTGGGGTTAAGGGACACACTCTGGGCTGTTGATTCAGCCTGTGCTTAAATGAGAGCACTCTCAAGCGCCTGGCAACTGGCAGCATGTTGTGACCACATGGAACAGAAGTATCCAGAGGCACCCAGACACTGAACAAGGGGATTCAGTTAGTCAAGTTGCCAAAACCTCAAGTGTTTTAAGGAAGGGCGATGCACAATCAGGAGAAATCTTCCGCTTTATGGGATCCTTTTACAGGAGAACTGTTTACTGATACCACAGTTGGGCACAGTTTGAACTAAGGGATATGCTATATTGACTTATAGCAATAAAACCTAATTGTATCTAGAAATCAGACCACTGCTGGAAAAACTGAAGGTGCATTGCTCAGATAAAAACAAGTTCCATCAGGTGCTGCCACAGGACGACTAGCTCTGAGCTTTGCTTGAACATCAGCAGTCAGTTCTGCTAGTGTACCATATCCCCTCAGGCATCTCACAGAGCAACACACTCCTTCAGGCCTAAAGATATCCCTGGGCATATCCTGTACATTTACTATTCAGTTCTCCCTCAACGATTCTGAGGGAGGAAAAGAAAGTATCTGCAATCTCTAAAGCTAAGCTTTCCTTAGAACATCAATCAGAAGTGATATCAAGAGATATCCAGGTTCCTTTCTTCTGTGTGAATTAGATGAAATTTTAGATGGTGTGAAATGTCGGCCTACCTGGTATGTCTTTGTAAAGTAATCCCTTCTCTTCAGCCCTCCACAACAGTTTACAGTTCTAGATTGGGGTTTTTTGCATCCCAACTGAAACCGTGAACGACGGAACACAAAAACAACCTGCCTTGGTTCGCCAATAGATGACAAATCATTATGCGGCTCTCCATTCAGAAACAGATATGTTCATTTTGGATACATTTACCTGAAGCATTCAAGAAATAGCTCAAAATTATGATATCCAGGATTCTGTCTAACAGATGCCCCTTGATTGATAGGATACCTCTCACAGGAACAAATGCTGGGTAAGTATATTAACCATCTGACACTACACAATTACACACATTGCAAGTTTGTCAACAGCAATAATGGCACTTCTACTTATATTCTGTTTTCAAAGCACTGAACACTGAAACACAAATTTATTTTTATTTCCAGTGATCAGACTCATTATACAGATGCGCATTGGAAAAGTGGGTTATATCCAGACTCGCCCTGCTCTCACACAGATGGGGTACGCAGGCTTTCCCATTGTCCTCCACCTAACTCTGTAGACCACTAATTTCAAAGAGCTCCAAATCTATCCAATGAAATTAACTAAGATGTTGATAGAATAAATATGTTGAAGCCAGATTCCAGAGAAGCTAGACATGTACAAATTAAATTTACCTATACCAGTCACAGCCTCTGGATTAGCCACGTCTTCCAAACTTACATTTTTAATACTCCAAGATGACTTCTTTTCAGACTGAAAGAGGATAATGTGAAGCACAACTAGGAAAGCTAAATGTTATAGGAAAACACGTTTTTAAATTTTTCAATTTTCAAGCTAATACCATGAAGGTACTTTTTCTATATATCTATTTATTAACATAGTGTATTATCTCATTAGTTCTGTATTCCATAGCAGAAAAAATAATAGTATGTTTATTATGTATATGGTATATAGTGGTTTAGAGATCTCTAATGATTCTATGATTTCTGCAGTGCCAATAAGTAGCACACTATTCCATTACAGAAATGAAGATAAAAAACACAGCAAATACACAATCCTTAAAAAGAAAATTTTTGGCTTAATTTGAAATGCAATTGGGCAAACTGAATTCAGAAACAACAACTGCAAATTTGATGTGGCAATGAAAAGGAGTTTGTGAGTTTAAGATACCATAAAGGTATATAATCTGATAGCAATAGCAGTAAAACTGGATTTGCTTGTTAACAAGAGGTAACAATAAATTCAAAGCAATTCATATAATGAATTAAAGGAGTTGAAAAAGCAGGACATTGTGGAAAGTTAAGACAATTAAATGTGCATAACACACTGAACGGATACAACAGTTCCAAACAAGTACAGTGATCTCTCAGCTGAAACCGCAGCATGCTATATACATGTTTTGTGTGGATTTCAGGCTGAGTTTGCTTTTCACTGAACAGTGTGGCCAGCAGGAGCAGGGAAGTGATTCTGCCCCTGTACTCAGTGCTGGTCAGGCCACACCTGGAGTACTGTGTCCAGTTCTGGGCCCCTCAGTTCAGGAAGGACATTGAGGTGCTGGAGTGGGTCCAGAGAAGAGCGACCAGGCTGGTGAAGGGACTTGATCACAAGTCCTATGAGGAGAGGCTGAGGGAGTTGGGGTTGTTTACCTGGAGAAGAGTAGGCTCATGGGAGACCTCATCACTCTCTACAACTACCTGAGAGGAGGTTGTAGCCAGGTGGGGGTTGGTTTCTTCTCCCACACAACTGTCAGTAAGACAAGAGGGCACAGTCTTAAGCTCTGCCAGGGGAAGTTTAGGTTGGATATTAGGAAGAAATTATTTACAGAGAGGGTGGTCAGGCACTGGAATGGGCTGCCCAGGGAGGTGGTGGATTCTCCGTCCCTAGAGGTATTTAAAAAGAGACTGAATGAGGCACCGAGTGCCATAGTCTAGTAACTGTGGTTGCCTGGATCAAGGGTTGGACTTGATGGTCTCAGAGGTCCTTTCCAACCCATCTGATTCTATGATTCTATGATAGTAACATTACCGGAAACATGTTGAAGTAATGAAGAACTGGAGAAGCCATAAACAGATTCCTGGGGTGACTATGCTTTGAAAATGGTCATCTATACAAACCAATGTACACAGATTCCTACCAGTAGCCAAACACCTCTTCCCCAAACACCCCTTTATATATTTTTCCAGATTTTTCTGGAAAAATACATAAACCTGAAATATTTACTCTATAGTCCTTAAATATTTATAAGCCTTGGTATTTATGAGAATGTTAATAATGATTCAACAATTATTTGTTTATAATAATAAATTGTTCCTGCTACAAGAGAAAACCCTCTTTAAAAAAAAAATGTTCCCTTTAAAATTAGGATTTTAATTGTACGCATCACTATTATTGCAGCTATCTACAGAACTTTTTGATGGCACAATTGCAAGCAGAAGGACACCGAATACTATTAATGTATTTCCAATCTATCAGAATTAGTAAGTGATAAGATGCAGAAAGAAAATTTGATTTCATGCACACCAAAACATCATTTTAAGAATTTTTTTTAATTGGTTGATTTTTTTCTATTCATTTTGTAAAATTATATCCATATTTTGACTAGTCAGGGATGAGAAGAATTGCATCTGATGTAAACTGTTTGTTTTTAGCTTTTGCCTTATACCAGATATACATATATTATCATATTAAATCTGTAAGGTCATACTTGTTCATTTTCAAAACTGTGTGCACTGAATAGACCAGAATCAGAATCTACTATAAAGTTAGAGTTTATGGGATTGTATTGATTACATTAGGTATATGAACACATCGAACAGAAACCAGGCCCTTCTCATGGCTTCTTAATACTGTATTGCACCACTAGTATTTTCTTTCATTATTATCCTCTTTCTTGTTAAGGTTCACTGCATATGAAGAGTTCTCTGATTTCAATTGTTATAACTTGTTTCATTTACTCATCTTTTCAATATGTATCTGCAGTCAAAACTAACTAAAACTACCTTCTTTTATAAAGACCCTGATCCCACTTCTTAACTTGAAGATATTTAGGGCATAGATGAGTACATATTTGACAGAAAAGTGAACAAAAATATTTCTGTATTTTTGCATTTTCTGAAACCAGAATTATTTCTCAATTTCCTAATATCATATTTTCCTAGAAGTTTCAAATTTTAATGAATCAGCAGATGCAAGACTCCAGTCAACATTGCTTACTACTCACTAAGGTAACAGAAGGATAAACAGGTTAACACCTGCTGACACATAAGCATTTGCAAATTTAAAAAATCGAGCAGCTACTAATATTATTTTAATCACAGGATGAGGAATCAAAAATTCTTAAGGGAAAGTACTCAAAACCAGAAGTGCATGCTATTGCATGACACTTCTTAAAATTAATACTTAAGAATACTCTAAACCCTTTATTAGTAAGAAATAACACACACCTGCGGAATATCATCAGCCTGGGAAAAAGTTTCTCTTGTTCAGATGAAAACACCTTATAAAACATTGACACCTTATAAGACATTGAAAAATCAGAAGAAACTGAAAGTCTTCTCCCACCAAATGTAGATAATCTTATCATTATAGAACAAGTTCCTACAGAACATAATCCTAAAATAACTATGATGCAACACCATGGAGCAGCCACTGTGATCAGGTATCTGTAGCATTTTGGTTTAATGCACAAAAAAGTCAGTAGCTGAGTTTGTGTCTTTTTTTTTCTTTAGCTTTACTTATGTATTCAGCACATGTGATTTTGTTCTAAATAACGATTTAAAAAATCACACAGACTTCACTCACTGGAAAAAACATTAGTTCTTTCCTATTGTTTTTAAAGCTTGCATTTAAGTAGATCTAGCATGTCAGAACTAAATCTGATGGTATCTTTTACTGTGAAAGAACACTTTTAAAAGTAAAACAGAGTAATTTATTAGAAAAATGCAATAAAAACATTTTCAGCAAAGTCAGGTCTAAATCCTAACTCAGTATATATTTCTGGAAAAAAAAAAAACCAAAACCAGAAAAATTATTTCAATATTTTGTATTCTGACTTTGCAGTGAGACTGAGCCAAGGTGGGTAGGAAGATGTTCCTCTTCAGTACTGACAGCACTGTATTCCCGTCTGGGAAAGCAACCTTTACCACCATGGCGTTCAACAGTGATTTCCCACACCTCAGACAGTATCTGAGCCACTATATAGGATATACAATGTTGCTGGGAGAATCACTCAAAGGCTCTCCTGCTCCTGGTCCTGCTCCTCAGTTTTATACCACTGACTTAATTGGACCAGATAGAATATTGTTAAAATGACAAATATACTGCAATAAAAGAAATTAAATGCTTAATCATGTAGCTTTGGCTTTTTTCTTTCTTTCTGAACACTCAGCTGAAAAAATCATCGTACTTGTTGGCGGCCCTTTCTGAAGGATTCTGTGAAATTCTAAAATACATTTGTCCCTAGCAGAACTTAAGGAGATTTTGTGTAAGCTTATAAAGTGTGTAGTTACAATAAGCAAAAAGTAACAAAAATTACATTAATTATCCTTGACTCTTTCATTATTTGTCATGCAAGTCAAAAGACACATGGATACACCAAACTGTAAGAAGCAAGTTCCTTTAGCAAGCCCCTGTTTGAGCAAGGGGGTTTAGATCAGATGACCTCCAGAGTTTCCCTCCAACCTCAACCGTTCTGGGATTCTGTGACTGCTATGGCATAACATCTCTTTTTGTCAAGATAAATGGGCACAAAATAATAATTCCTGAGTTGATTTAAAAACTTTACAGATTTAAATCATTTACAGATTTCAAAGATCAAAAAAGTGGTTCTTAAAAGTTTTATTCTGCCCTGTACTTCCTGTATTAGACTACATAGTAGGATGCATATATATAATATGCACGTATATTCACTGACCCAAAAGTCTGTACAATATATGTTTATACATACATATACTATATATGTATACATGGCATTAGGCAAGAGGAGGTGCAATAAAGCTCCTTCTGAAAAGTCCAATTGATCTTTGTTTTTGCAATTGAAGGAATTATTACACTCATAGGTATTGCTGACATTTTCTTAACTAAAAAAAAAAAAGATTCAAATTCATTCCCATATTCATGAATCACTTCAATTGAAACAAAGGTACTGAAAATACAAGACTAAGAATAGGATAACATAGCAAGTGTAACACTGCAGGGAATTACAAGTTTTGGGGGGGCTTTTGTTTATAATGTATTATCCTGCATGAAGCTTCTAATATTTTTTATGTATGATCTCCACAGATCACTGTTACCCAGCTTCCATGCCAACAGCAAGAACAGACATGCAGGATTCAGGAGACCTTTTTCACAAGTTCACAAAGAAGGTTGCAGTAGCAATATATTTTTTTAGTCACCAACTGTAGAACTGCATGACAAGTCGTAGTTCAAAAGTCTGGCAAATAGGTAAACTAAACCTGGGTAAACCAAAGAGCTTAACCAAGTTGTTACTGATTTACTGATGATTTAAAGCTACAGTGGAATAAAACTGTCAAGTGACTCTTCTATAGTTCAATCCTTAAATTTTTGTTAGCTGGGGGGGGGGGAAGGGGTTAAAGGCAAACATGTTTATTCTGCAAACTTGGTGAAGAGCAAGCTAATTTAAGGATTAGCTTAAAAAATCTGTACACTCACACTTGTTTGAAAGCTTCCCAAAAAGAAGAATAAAATGTTCTATATCAAACTTGAAATAGAATGCCTCCATTTCTTGCTGGGTTTTTTTTTTCTTTTCTGCTGGAAGCAGGAGTTCTAGGGAGGGATTACTGGACAGCAGTGCTTCTTTCCTTATGAATATCATTTAGGAAACAAATTATGTTGAATGCTACAGTGAGAATTTATCTGCTGTCATAGCAAATTTGAAATTTGCTATGTAACTTTACATCCTTCTGTTGGATTTTTTTTTTTGTTGTTCTACAGCTGTGTTAGCCAGAACGTACATAAATTAGCCTTTTAATGGACAATTTGACCTACGAGTTCTGTGAAAGGAATGTAAAAATGATCCTGCCAATCCAGACATTTTGTTCTGACAATATTACCAACTCCTGTTGCAGCATTAGTACATAGCTGAATTGCATGGCATATGTACTCAAGTTGGTAAGGCTTAAATTAGCAAGCCATTATGTAAGCAAATTTTAAGCATAATTTAAAGGAACTAAATGACAAACACCCTGTAAAAACAACTGACATCCAATTAGGGAAATGTTTCCAAGTTGTCTTTCTTTTCAAGTGTAAATCACTGACATTATACTAAAATGAAAACAATTTCAGTGAATGCCAGATTAGAAATGTGACTTTCTTCAGCACTGATTATTGACATTATTTTCTGCAGTCACATACTACTAAGTTTGGTGAAATCAATTCCCATATATTTATAACACACTTTACATCCTTATTTCCTACCAGTTTTCTTTTACATATGTAAACAGAAAAATGAGTAGCAAACTGCTCTATTCTGCACAACTAACATACCTGGAAAACACACAGGAAAATGATGACAATTTTTTTTCATCATTTGCTCCCAATTCTTTTCACTTTAAATTTGATCAAAAATTGTAACCCTAATGAAAACTGTAGAATGGTAGACTGATTGCTATGGATAAATATATGGCTTGGAACACAGACCTTCCACTAATTCTTTCAACGTCATACAAATTTCACTTAGCTCAATACACCCACAGCACCTCACAAAATATTTAAATTTTGATTAAAAAAAATACATTTGCTCATTCGAGACCATTTTTGTAGCCTAAAATGTATCTCCATTTCTATAAAGAGAAAGAAACAGAGCTGTACAACTTCATGTATCAGGTGTTTACAAAGGAAATACATCTTTTTGCATGACCTAGCCAAACACTGGGAAAAAGTTTTAAAGGAATGATGCAATGGTAAAAGTTGTATTTTCAGGTGGTTTTTTTGCTCTACAAGGCTGTGGTACTGCTGGTGGCAGCTAGACCAGCAGGAAGACTGAGGCAGGGCTCTGCCCACACCTTGCTAAACCATGTAGAAGCACCAGCTGGACGTTTTCCTGACATGTCCACTGCCCTAACAACCACAATATTTCACATCACATGGTAGAGTAAATGGAACAGAGAGAAGTAACTTACACCCGCTCAAGTATATTACCATTTTGGCAATTAAAATACTGGTATATGGAACATAACTAAAATGCATACACGGTAGACTCTCTACAAGGAACTAAAACCACCTAGAACATTGTGCCAAATTAGAAGCAAGTGGTCATTCCTGACAGCTTTTTCTTAAGCAACTACCTGACTTCTTTCTGAAATGCTATCTCACATAACATCCTGTACTAATAATATTCGGCTCTCTTTAAAAGTATATACAAATGCTCAGTGATTACAGTGAAAATTCCAGCTTTAACATTTTATTGGGTTATTTTTTCTTCCAATAAATAAAATTAAATAGATTCCCAAGACTCTACTCTAAGGATTGCAATTGTCTTTCCAAGCCAGGAANGAAAATTCTAGCTTTAACATTTTATTGGGTTATTTTTTCTTCCAATAAATAAAATTAAATAGATTCCCAAGACTCTACTCTAAGGATTGCAATTGTCTTTCCAAGCCAGGAATGTTTAGGGCAGTCTCATGTCTCACTGTCCTCTAGTTTGAATGTTATTCTGTAAAATTTCTGCATTTCTACATATCAATTCCATTTGCTGTGTATCAATTATAATTGCTTTAGCTTTTGTCCCCCTAATCTCTCTAACTTTCTCACACATGAGCAGCTTTCCATTTCTTGGATCATCCTCTGTTTGACTTTCTTTGTGCCTATCAGTTAGTATTTGTCAAAAATGGGTAACACGTGGTAAATATCCCAGGTGAGGTACCATAAATTCTCCAGCTCTGCAGGAGATACTTAGAAACTACGATAACATTTGACTTTTCCTGATCTTGGCACTTCGGTAAGTCACATTTCATCATCCTCTCCAAACAATATACCCCTAACTTGTAGGAACCTGATGCATGTGTTTTGTATTAATATAATTTATTGTGGTAATAATGGAGACAACACAGGATAAACATGTTGAAAAAGTTTTTACTAATATGAAACTTGGCAGATAATTTTTTTTGGTAGTTTGTTCCTAATATGTAGATTAGTCAGGAGTGTTGAGCCACTGAAAATAATTAATAAATAATACTTTTCTCATGTTGCTCTATACTAATTACACCAATTGCTCTTCTTATAAACCATTCTATTTGCTAAGTATGTATTAATATTTTGGAATTAGTTAATGTATATTCCATTGTCTTTCAGAGACAGGCACTGCTAAAGCAAAGGTGCTTTATAGAAGTGTTCCCCATGTTCCTAAAACAATTGAATTTATTATTGGATACTCTCCTTCTGACTACCATTAACTTTTCAGATGTTAAAGATATGTAGCTCATCACACCATAGAAGATATTTTCATATACAGTATTATTATTAAGGCATTTTCTTGGCATGTGGAAGCTTGGAGTTCAACACAACAACACCTAAAGCAAGACAAGTGCAAATAATAATGTATTTAAGTGGACTTAGGACAATGAGTCATGTATGTCTTCAGAACACATCTTCAGAGCACTTTAGTGCAATGGAGTCTGTTTTCTGGATCCCAATGACATATTTCAAAGATGAACACCTGAACTATCCTCTCATCAGAGACAATCTCTCCATGCTGTAGAGACTATCACAATTCTATCAGCTTGTGTTCCAAACTGAAGGGTGAACGATGCCTAAAGCATACAAGGGGGTCAGGTGAGGTTCACCTGAATTGCTCTCCAAAACCAAGGTGGCTAAATTGTACCTAAGTGACACTTACGGCATTTGACACTTTTGCTGTTTCTGACCTTAAAGAAGATTCTGGTGCAAGTGCAGTAGTGTTTTAATGCACCCCAGTGGATGCACCAATGATGCACTGCTTTAATGAAAAATCAGTATCAAGCTGAAACTTCTCTCACACTATCCTAAGCCATTTAGATGAATAGAATAGAAAAGATTAGGAACTCCTGGATTATTTCAGCACTTTTTTCAGAGTACCACACAGAATACTGGGGAACGAAGCTGTATCAAGTTCTATTTCGTAGCCATCAGAAAAACAACCATGGTCTCAGAATACTACTACTATATAAAAAACCCACTGCAATATCCAGGTGTGATAGGAATAGGTGTTGAACAGTACTAAATTTAAGGTTACAGCTATGCTATTATATAAATTGGGGCATAGCACCACTTCATAATACAAGCATAACTTTGTCACGCATACATCAAAAACTACTTTGTATTGTAATGAATTTACACTTGTTTCAGCTGAGATGCCAGCAAAGCTGGCTAATTCCCACTACTTAATGCTCCAAATTAAAATCTGGAATATCACCTTTTGCAGAGCTGCCCAACAAGAGGTGGTAAATGGACTGCACTGTTCTGCTCTAGCACTGCCAACTTTTGCTATGCAGAGGGTGCAGAGATGAACAGGTAACTACCCTCACTTATTTCAGATAAGGCACAGGCATTAGTGGTGAATATGCCTGTACTTGATCATAAAAGTTCTGAAGATTTTTTTAAATGGTAACTATGCATTCAAAAAGGATTCACTCTACCTTGCTCACTATACTTATGGCCAGTTTGAAGAGATTTTACTTTACCTGAGCATATTAATGCAGATATAAATAAAAAAGCTGATTTCACAAGAATTCCCTGAATTTTTGCCACAGCCAGAAGTGAAACACAGCAAACCACATAAAACAATGTAAAATTACAATTAAAATACTAAATTGGATTTTCTGAAGCTGATGGATCTTGCATGCAAAAAGTCAAAATTGTTAACTAAAGACATTTTTATGAAATAAAATTTTACTAGTCTGTATTGCCTCCTCTACTTCTTAGCCTAAAAATAACAAATATTTGTCAGTTCTTAATTTCTTTTATTGTTATAATTTTGCCAACAGCCTTGGGTTTCCTTGTTGAGCTACCTTTAAAGCCTATGTTCAGCTAGGGATGGGCAGGGCCTGGGTATGAGGATTCCTGTTTTTCCCCCCTCCCCTGGATGATTTCAAAATTTCAGTTCAGCTTTTCACATTAATATGTATCCCAGTTAGCTAACAACATTATAATAATAAATTATAAAAAGCATGTATTCTAACCACTTTGTCCTCCTTTGGGAAAGCATCCAAGGAAGCAGAATAAAAAGAGAAAGAAAAAAAAGAAGAGAAAAAGAATAAAATAGGCAAGTATTAATAGACAGATTTCAAAGAAATGCAATTCTAGTAACTCTCTATGAAGAGATAAAAACATAAACTCAAAAAAAAGAGCTTTAAATAAAAAGATTACATTACTGCATATGTTGTAAATATGTTTTCCCACCCTGACCCAGAGAAGCATAAACAGTGTAACAAAATAAAGGCAAGTTACAAATGAATGGACACTCTTCCGTTTCTATGACTTGAAACAGTGGGTGAGAAATAATTAAAACATATTCAATTTTTTTTCTGAGTAAAGATCACATGCACTCTAATTAACAGTATAATGTAATGTAGCAGAGTAAACTATATTTTCAGAGAGTTGCTCAAATGACACCACCTGCAGGTGATGCAATGTAATGCATCTATTTATACTAATACATGAAAGCTGGAAATTTTCACATATGGATATGCAAATTTTTGTCCAATTCACCTATATAGTTTTTTTCAGAATGTGAATTTAATTTAATGAACTAGTGAGTACATCAAGGCTATGGAAAACTTCTAAAATAAACCTGAAATGCATTTTTTTGACGTTAATCTAAGATAACCTTCAGTTTTGTGGACTGAAGGTAACTGCATGCAGATCAGAGGCAGAAAGATTTTCACCTGCCTGAAAGTATGATACTTAACCCAGATTAATCTACAGTTTATTTTATAAATAAATTTTAAGGAAATTGACATAATACTTTCAGTGTGCTAAGAAAAGTGGTCAAGACTTTCCTCTAACCTAAAATTGACTGATTTTATGTACAAGAAATCTATAACTGTGTATCAAAAACTCTAAAAAAAATAAAAAATGTAAATTTAAATAAGAGGTAAATAAAAAGTTATTAATGTGGAGTTGTACCTGAGCAAAAGGGTTTCTTCTTTCGTTCTATAAAAAACAAGTATATTTTCTTCAAGCCATCACTCAGTAGAACTATACACTATTATTATTTTTTGTTTTAATTAACTCTGTGAATGCCAAGTAGCTCCACAATCATTAAATACATTATTT
This sequence comes from Pachyramphus minor, assembly GCA_013397135.1. NCBI lineage: Eukaryota > Metazoa > Chordata > Aves > Passeriformes > Tyrannidae > Pachyramphus > Pachyramphus minor. Next base: position 528,502 of record VYXB01005647.1, read on the forward strand.
TACTTTATAACCACCTCATAACGAAGCAATAAATAAAACATATAAGTAAAATGAAGCATGAAATGCCAAACTTAAGGTGAACAATCTGCAGCATGATAATGTCAAGGAGGCTTTTTCTTAAGAGTGCACATCAGGAGACTTACATTGTTTGATCGCAGAGAGACACGACCTCCACATCGAGCACAAAACTTGGTCCGGCAATAAGAGCATAAATGGCCACAACCATCTGCAAACTTTGTTTTATGACAGATTCCACATGTTGGAGCATCATCCTTGTGCTCTCCCTGGTAACGGCGGGCTTCTTCCCCTATCTTTCTTACTTGCTCTTTATAGCTTTCAAATTGTTGATGCAACCTCCTGCATAGATGAGAAAAAAGTTTATATAGCAAGAATAGGAGGAAAGACTACTACTGTGTATTTCTTTCTTTCAGTTTGCAACACTACCTAATATTCTTGGCATGTTCACAATATTAAAAGTACCTCATATCAAATACACTCTGCACATGAAAGAATGTATAAGGTAATCTAAAGGAAAAAAAAATAGACATATTTATTCTTATAGGTTCACTCCAAAGAGCACAAGCAAATCATTTCACTTGACCAGAAATTGATCCAAATGCATAGTACTAAACAAAACTGTCTACCATTTACTGAATAAAAGAAAAAACTGCCTGAGGAAATTTGCATTGCTTAGTAACCAACTTTATTTATACAGCAGGTGTATTAAAAATACGTAAATCAATCTTCAGTTACAGTGTTTTCAAAATCTAAATTACTAACACGTATAACTTAAATATTTCAAAACAAGCTCTACAATCACAGACCTTACAAGAATATGAGAACATATTTTTTTATTTCAAATCTATATATTAACAATCTGTTGTGTTTTGTATTGTTAAGTAGGGGAGACTACTTAAGGTTTGCTACCCCTAATTACAGACATTTCTTCCAGTTTAGCTCCAAGAGTATACAGAAGTATTAGCAGGTACAGATTCCTAAGATGAAGATTGGTGTGTAAAGAAGTACCTCTTCTCTTCCAGCTTCCCCAAATAATAAACACCCTGACACTATGCCCACCAATTGGCTAAGCATGCTGCTACACAAATGACCCAGCTCCTAATCACCAGCTCAGCAAAGAGAACTCTCACTTCCCTTTCTATAACTCAGGAATAATAATAATATACATAGTGATAAAATATTTCTTATCATTATTACATTATCTCTGAGGAAAAAACCGTTTTCTGGTTTGTTTCTATGAGATTTTGCTGGCAAAAATAACATTGCAGAAGGGGACCAGATAAAGGTCCAATTCAGGTCTTCTCCTGAACCTGGCTACATACTGCAACTGCTCTTTAGGCACTTCTAGTGTTTTTCTGTGGCTGAGTTTTGGTAGCATGGGGGGCTATAGGGGTGGTTTTTGTTAGAAACTGCTAGAAGATTCCCCTGTCCCGTGGAGCCACTGCCAGTTGGCTCCAGGATGAACTTCCTGCCACTGGCCAAAGCCAAGCCAATTAGGAGTGATAGTAACGCCTCTGTGATAACATATTTAAGAACAGAAGGTTGTTGTGCAAAAAGAATTCCAGCCAGGGAAAAGCAGAGTAAGAATATGGCAACAACAATGTAGACACCAAGGTCAANAGAACTCTCACTTCCCTTTCTATAACTCAGGAATAATAATAATAATATACATAGTGATAAAATATTTCTTATCATTATTACATTATCTCTGAGGAAAAAACCGTTTTCTGGTTTGTTTCTATGAGATTTTGCTGGCAAAAATAACATTGCAGAAGGGGACCAGATAAAGGTCCAATTCAGGTCTTCTCCTGAACCTGGCTACATACTGCAACTGCTCTTTAGGCACTTCTAGTGTTTTTCTGTGGCTGAGTTTTGGTAGCATGGGGGGCTATAGGGGTGGTTTTTGTTAGAAACTGCTAGAAGATTCCCCTGTCCCGTGGAGCCACTGCCAGTTGGCTCCAGGATGAACTTCCTGCCACTGGCCAAAGCCAAGCCAATTAGGAGTGATAGTAACGCCTCTGTGATAACATATTTAAGAACAGAAGGTTGTTGTGCAAAAAGAATTCCAGCCAGGGAAAAGCAGAGTAAGAATATGGCAACAACAATGTAGACACCAAGGTCAATGCAGAAGGAGGGGCAGGGGGTGCTCCAGGCACCAGAGCTGAGGCCCCTGCAGCCCGTGGTGCAGACCATGGTGGGGCAGCTGTGCCCCTGCAGCCCATGGAGGACCATCAGGGTGCAGAGATCCACCTGCAGCCCATGGAGGAGCCCATGCTGGAGCAGGTGGATGCAGGAAGGAGGCTGTGACCCCGTGGGAGGCCCATGATGGAGCAGGATCCTGCCGGAGACCTGTGACCAAGGAGAGGGAAACCCATGCGGGAGCAGGTTTGTCCCAGATTAGACTTGTGGCCCCTGTGGGGGACCCACCCTAGCACAGCTCATTTATGAAGGACTGCACCCCATGGAGGAGTGACCCACGGAACAGCAGATTGGGAAGAACTGCTGCCCAAGGGATGGACTCATGATGGAGAGGTACATCAAGGACTGTCTCCCGTGGGAGGGACCCCACAGGAGCAGGGGAAGGACTCCTCTCTCTAAGTAGAGGAGGGAGAACATGAAAGGAAGGGGGGGGGAAGGGGGAAGGTGTTTTTAAGACTGTTTTATTTCTCACTCTTTGGCTTTTATCCTGTTAGTAACGTGAAGGTAATCAGTAACCTCTCCCAGCTCTTATCTCTACTCATGAATACTTTGCTGGTTTTTTTTTTTTCCTCTGTCCTCTGTCCAGTTGCAGAGGGAGAGTGAGAGAGTGGCTTTAGTGGGTACCTGGCATCTAGTCAGGTCAACCCACTACAGCACCAAATTTGATGTTCACCAGATCCCTCTCAGTGAGCTAACCCATGAACCTGAATCAACATAACATTAATTCTCCTACCCAAATAAAACACAAAACCAGAAATTCCATCATTTTGCTGACGGATTTGCTCTGCTCTGAACAGGAAAGTGGAGACCCAGGGGGAATGCAGGACATGACATCCTGAATCCAGAAATTAAACGGACAGCTAAAGGGCAGGATCACCCTTTTTAAAGCAGCAACAAGCTCAGCTGTCATGAAGCTTAGTTTACTTCACTCAACCTGAAGTTTAATTTAAAAGGATGATATTTTAGCTGTTAACTATCTTATTAGTCATCAAATCATACAAGAAAGAAAAATTTCTTTAGGTGCACCAGGACAGCACTGCAACTCCTGACCTATCATGAGCTTTGGCAAAGACCTGGGACAGCCTAAGGGGGAGAGTCCAGCAGGGGACTTGGAACAACCAGTTTTTTCACCATGCTGTGTGGAACCCAGGCTTTTTACCTACTTTTTTACCCTTTTTTTTTGCTTTAAATCTACATTTCCATGGATAACATTTAAAAAATCATGAAAAGCTACATTGATTATTAAGAGAAACAGGGAATCTTGAGTTTAATAAATGGAAACAGTAGGTGTGTTATCTATAGAAATGTTGGTGATATCCTTTATCTCTACCTGCTTTGAGCTCCCCACCCCCTTAATTAGCACTGAGATTCACACCATTTAACCAAGACACTTTTAGTGACACAATTGCATATTTCTGTGGGCCTGTGTGTGTGTGTGGTGAACTTGTCTGGACATTTAAGATGCAAGTAATCAGCATTTTTTGTATGAAATACTGTTTTAGTGAAGTGGGTATTTTTACTTTAACATGATATGCAAGCCTCAAAAATTACAACTTTACTCACAGGAATCACTGTAAAGTAGACATAATTCAGTTGGACAGAAATATCAATGCTTGTAACTGCATAAATCAACCAGCACTCACACTAAAGTCACTAAAACCAGTGACTTCACATGGCCACATTCTAGTGAGTACGCAGCAGAAGCAAAAGGTAAGCAGCCAAATAATCTATTCTGCCTCACCACAAACATGATGCATTATACTTAATATTTTATACTAATAAAAAATTTGGCAGGAGTAGCAAAGGGGATTTTTTGTCTTTTTTTTTTAACTAATCTGCTTTAGAAACGTTTGCAGTATTGAATAAGATGAGAAAAGTAGGTCAAAGAATTAGGCAAAGTACTGGAGACACTTAATACTTTTGGCCATATAACTGGATTACACGTACGAATTATCTTACACAGCTACTCACTTATGCATAGAAACAAAGACATTCATAAATTTGTGTAATATTTTGCTTAAAGAATGCAATTAAATAATGGAGAGGTCTGTAGGTAAATTTCTTATTACATCAAATATTCTATTAAAAATGGAACTATGGGAACCAAATTCAGTTCTCGCCCACAAAAGCAAGACCAAAAGCCCTGGCTGCTTGCAAACGTGAAAAGGCAAGATAACAGTAAGCACTGCTCCTCTTCCAGGTCTTTTCCAATCAGACCATCTACATTTGAATTTTTTCCATCTCACGTGAAGCTTAGGAATTGTATTAATACAATGATGTTTTGTCCTTCTCTGTGCACCAAGGGATAGATGAACATAGTAGCAACTAGGCAAAACTTAAGTGAGATGAGATTTCAGTTCTTTATAAATAAGTATTACTTATTTAGAGATTTGGTAATTTCTGCACCTGTGCAAGACCGTTTTTATCATGAGGGGTTCAAAACCTGTATCTTGCATGTCATACATGGCACTACTGAGTAAACTCTAACATTTTATAGAATAGGGGAAAATGACTGCAGATTTCAGAGAGCAGAAAGAACAGTACCCAGCTCACAGCAGGTCCAGTTCAATTAGTTCTTTTTTAATTGCCTTTCCTATCTTTTTGAGGGAAAAGCTGGATTTCTGTATCTCTGGTTATTTTATAACAGCAGCAGGAAATCCCTCTCAACAGTTTTGCCTTATACAGAAATATATTGAGTATTAAGCAAGCACTAAAATACAGACGGATGTTCTTCAAGTTTGCTCCTTGACTTCCAAGCTATAGAGCCAATTTTCATCAGATGCAAGGAAAATGTAATTTTATTAAATATTTCTTAATGTAGACAAGCACCTAAAGGCTAGGCTAAAGACTTAATAACAGCATATGATACAATGGCTTGGCAGACCCTTGAGGCAGATATCAATTCAATCTCCTGACAGAAAGAGCAACCAGGCTACTATGTAAGAGGAATATACGCATATATCTACATGATTTTTATCGTGCACGCTAAAATTTACAGAATCATAGAATCAGCTGCGTTGGAAAGGACCTCCGAGTTCATCAAGTCCAACCCTTAATTTTTTCTTTTTTTTTTTTTTCTAAAAAGGGAGCTCCTTTCAAATCATAAAATGTCAATTTTACATAAAAAGTATGTTTACAAATAGTTTCATTCATCTGGTTCTTCTACTAAGCTCAATGGCACTTGAAGGATAAGCTTACTCCAATGACACTATTGCCACACTTCACTTGTGTAAACTTCGCACCACTCCCAACAAAACAGCTGCATCCACATAAGCTGGCTTGGCTGGAGAGAGTGCCTACTATTTCACAGTCCCATGCGTGACACATATGTATGATCAAAGAAAAAGGTCATACTTTCAGCACATCAGATCTCATGACTAAAACAAAATCTTCTGTTGCTCAAATTCTGGAAGAGACTAAGCTGCTTGGAGAGGCACATCAGCCTAGGAACCTTAGCACACATATATGAGAGGCTGGCATCACTACTCATGCACAAAAAAACACAGTTTTTATGTGTACAGTGAAAAACTTAACCCGTTCACTTTTACAGTACACATATAACTCAATATATGTTAAGGTGGTTAGAGCTTTTTCCACAAGAAAACATGGTGGCTTCCTCCTACCTTTTTTTTTCAAAGACACTTCACAAAAAAATCAGCTTTAGCTGTGTCATGCATATACCATATTGTCATTTGAATATTTGGTATTTTACCTTGACAGTGTAAATTAGTAAAAAAAATACTGATAGGCAATTCTACAAAGCTTTACTCATATATCATATATTATATTATTATATATCAATAATATATTGATAAGTCTTCATATACTTATCAAAAACTGCAAGTCTTGGAGAACACTCGTATGACGAATACCTTACAAAACTTAAACCTTTCAGACACTTCACTGATATCATTAGGAGGACAAACAATGGACATTGAGGCTATTCATAATATTGGCTGATTAGAAAGTGATATATCAAGCCACACAGAAGTTATCACTTGTGTTGCTGGGTTCTGTGGAGATGGACCAAGATGTATATCTATATTCTGAAGTTATCTCCACTAAGCAGATAATAAAATTGCAATCCAAGAATTTACTGTTTTTAACATACTATCTATTGCTTTTTTGCTGTTTTAAATTCCTACATTTAAAATGTTTTAAATACCTGAAATATTTGCAGGTGTATGCTGAAGAGTAGAAAGCTACAGAACCGTGACTCTGCATATTTATGCTCTGTCTGCAGAGATGTTATAAAAATGGCAAAGATTTGGGTCTCTTTTATGCCCAGCTACATTTAAAATGATTTTTAAACATAGTATGGAACTACACTTTTACTTCCTTAGAAATCCAGCAGATGGCACTGCAGATCGCATTTTCACTCTCCCAATTCAAATGATTCTGTCTTGAAGTTGAACACCTGATGTAATGTTACAAAAATATTATGCCTTATCATGAGTTCATATTACTAGAAAAAGTGCCACCTTCTAAATTACATAGCCTTAAGTAACTATCTACCAGTAGCTACTGAATGTATGAAAAAAGCTTAGTAAAATACAGTATTTTGTCCCATGCCACACAGACACACTATAACACAGAGCTCAGACAAGTTTTTCCATAAGATAAGCAGGGCTCTTACCAATTGCTGTTCTTAGCATGCTTTTTTTAACGATAAATTAAAAAAAAAAATGCAAGCAGTAATATTTAGTACGCCCAGGAGGGCAACAGCTACATCTAAAAAAACCCAAGCAAACTTCAGGCAGCAACATTGAAGCTGTGACCTGAAAAAACACTGTTCAGCTGCTCTGTAAAGCTAGAATTAGCTCAGTCTTACTGCACGCCTTGCCAGTCTGCCAGCACTGCAGGTTCTAATCTCATGGAGGTGTTCCCAGAGGGAGCAGTGTGGCACTGAGCTTTTGCCTCAACCCCACTAGCACCTTAGCTGGGAAAAGATGTCATCTTATCATGGTTTTTGAGAATACATGCTTTAAACAATAAAGCCAAGGCAGGAAACTTTAGCAAGTTGCTGTGGATAGCTTTGTCTGAGTAAAGGAAAATGAGGAGTTTATCAGGCATCTGCACGTGTTGACTAGAACAGCCGAACCTGACTGCAGAAGTCTAGATCTATTTTCTGGTTACTTCATGAATCATCACATGACATATAAACCTGTTACTAAAATTTATACCCTCTCCAAAATAGGACAAATTAAGGGTAAATAGTAAACAAACATATCTAACTCTTCCTTCTCCCAAGTGCTTGATGTAGCAACATTACTGTGTTAGCATATTTGAAGTCCAGTATATTTTTTAATTTTTTGGGGTATGCTGCTTTTTTAGCATGGATAATACTTGGTTTGGTTACTTTATAAAGATCAAATAACTGTTGAATGTGTTCATATTGCAAGATATTGGGCTTGTGAGTAAATTTGGATGCTAACATTTCTTTATTATTGCTATTACTGTATTTTTTTTATTCAGTGTGAACTGCCATTTTAAGAGCAGAGTATAGTATTTGTCTAAAAAAACCCACTTGTCCAAGGCAAGCAAGACATGGTTCGCTATAAGTTTTGAAACAGGTAGGAACACAACTAATCAACTAATCCTTAGAGCAAAAAAAGCCTTATTACTGTAACATAAGTACAAGAATTAATCAAAGGACTGCAAATGAAAGAGTTAATGGCTTCCATATCCATATTTTCTCCTGCACAACCTGTCTGCTTGTACCCCCTTTGTTATTACCTATTGCCCAACTCACCACTTTTCTGTGACTTTAGTTACCACACATTTGACCTTTCACTATTCATATTTCCTCTAGGTCTCAGCTCTCCCTCCTACACAGTTTTAATAAATATATAAATATAAATAACTATTATATACAATGTATATTATAGCATGTACTATATCCTATAATTAAAAAAAACAAATATTCCTCGAAATCTCAGATTTTACCTGGCCTGAAGGTTTCTTCATTCTCCCCTGTTCGTTCAACACACATCTATGGATCAATTCTGTTATTCTCTCAACTTGGTCTTCACATGCTGCCCATGACATTTTTCACCTCACCAGCAATCATCTGACTCCTGCTGGGCATCAGCCTTTTCTCCTCCATATGACAAGATTTCTTCTTCCTCCCTATTTTGTTGGTGCAAACACAGATCTCACAGGTCAGTCTCTCTACCTCACATTTGTCTCCCTCCGTCCAAACTGAAATGTTTGGCATAGATTACTACTCCTGTCATGGGTGACCTGTACATCAAAATTCATAAACTGAAATAGAGATTTCCTCCAGCAAACCTTATCACCCTCGCCATTCTGCTTTTCTCTCAGGACCAGTAACTTCTCTGTTACACACTGGACTCAGACCTATTTAGACATTCACTTAAAATGCCATATAAGTTGTGGAGACTAATTTTTCAAATTAAAACCAAACCAATCAAACAAAAAAACCCAACAAAAAACCCTCCACCAAAGTTTAGCTAAATTCATATCCATGCAGCCTAAACAGTCAACTCATCCCTCAGTTCCTTTTCTTGCCAGTGTAAGCCTGTCCTGCTGATAGTCTAATCACAATTCTGCAACAAATATAATTTAATTTATTTTACCACCCTCTTTGTATTCCTCTGATGAATCTGCTTTTCTACTGCATAAAACATAAATGGCTTATCTTACCTTCAAAGACTGACAGCCTATTTCCATCTTGCCTATCATTTCTCATTCAGTACTGAGATGCTTCTGCTCAAGTTAAAGTTTCAAGCAAGAATCACAGAATGGTTTGGGTTGGAAAGGACCCTAAGGATCATCTAGTATCAACCCCCCTGCCAGGGGCAGGGACACCACCCACTAGACTGGGTTGCTCAAAGTCCCATCCAACACAGCCAAAGAGGACTTTCCCTTGTTGCCTCTAACATGGGAGTATTAGCAGCACCACCATCCCATTATCCTCCTTGAAATTCCTATGCACCTTCATGTCTACAAAGATCTGGACAAAAATTAGGTATGTTAAAACTTTTACTTATCAGGCCAGACAATATGGATTCCCTCATTGTTTTATTATTTGCCTAATACAGTGCAGGCTGCCCCTGTGGCAAAGATTGCCTTTCTTCCTACAGGTGTAAAAACTCACTCAGAAGGGTCATGATAAGTGCTTCCAGGTAATATGGTAACACCAGTCTCCTAACATGATTCAGAAATTCATTAAGTTAATATTTTTAATTTCTTTTAATCTGTTTATGATTCTAATAATTTACTTTTTGATGATTCTAATAATTTACTTTTTGTTTTCCAACCCTAAGGCAATATACTCATGTTTTTCCCCATGACACGCGGAACAATTTTGTTATGAGATTCATGATAAAGTTCAGGCTTGGCCAAGACAAAGGTTTCACCTTGGTGGTGAAACTCACCACCACCACTGGAAACAAAAGTTGTTCACATGTAACAGATACTTTTACCCTCTATACAAGTTATCTTAATTCCAATTCCTTCCTATAATCTATTATCAAGTGCATACTGCCTGGCAGCATCCTCACAAGACTATACAGGCCGAGGCAAAAAAGTCCCACATCTTGGTTAGAAAGTGGCTCTCCTCATTACACTGGAGCAGAGACACACCAGCAAAGTGGCGTGGACTGCACCTTTATTTCCGGGGCTCTTATCTGGTGCCTTTTCACCAGCAGTAACAGTCATTTGCAAGCTAACATTTCACTAAGGGCAGGTTTTCTGCAAGCATATAAATGACCTCATTAAATAACTTGCTTAAAATGCAATTTTTCAGCTTCCTGGAAGATTTCCTAACTTAGATTACTGGAAAACTTCATTTTCATAAATATTTGTTTGGGTTTTTTAAATTACTGCAGCTCACAGGCAGAGTTCTTCCTCACACAACTGAAGAACTGTGAGTCAAAAATGTGCAATATTTACAATAAGGAATTTACATTCCAGCTTCCTACAGTTCCTCCCAAATGACCATTACACTTTCTGAGGCACGAAAGAGAAACTAGATAATGACAAAAACAACACATAACAGTACTAAAAAAGGCTAAATAGCTGAGGAATCCAGAAAGAAACTGCATGTTTTGTATTAAAAAGCACTTACATGATGAGACATATTTAGTACTAAAGGAATCAATGACTTCTGCTGAAAAAAATAATTAACGATTATCACTTCTTTGTTTAAAAACATACATTCTTATGTCACGGCTTTTAAGAAAAATGCAGATAATTTAAATCAACTGTTTTTCTTTTTTCATATTTAGAGTTAATAAAAATATGAAAATCAATACCAGCACTAAAAAGAAGTTTCATTCCCCTCATATGACTATTTCTACTGCCTCAAGTAATAGTACAGCTCCTATGCTTTAAGGTAATTGTGTGCAGAAAAAGCCTATGTTCCAAAAATTAAAGTCTTTCTTTTTCATGAAAAGTGTTTCTGTAGCATTATGAAGTGTTTCGTGAGGGTTTTGGAGTGATATTTGTTACATTTCAACTCTGAAGAATTATTTGGAATCTAAAGATTTTAACAGCTAAGAAAAAAAAAATTAAACAAGACTGAGGGAGGGAGTCAACAACTTTCCACCCAGTACTGCTTCATCCCCATTTCAGCTCAGGACCTAGAGCCCTTGCACTTTTGGGAACCTCTGTCGCCCTTCGTTGGCCTTTTTAAGGAGGTACAAACCCTTCCACCTAATTGCTGTTACGAGCTGCGATCTGGAAACACTCTTCTAGGGCAGGGTATTGGCCTTATTCATCATGCCCCAGATGGCTTGCACAAAAGCAAGGAAGAACACCTCTAGGTCACAGCAGAAGTATGGAAAAGTCTGAAAGGGCAACACAAATCCAGAATGCAAGAAAAACAGATAAAAGACATGACCCATCTGTCCAAGATGCAGAGGGAACTGTAAGTGTGGGAAATTACACCAGGGTGGAAGAAACTCCAGCTGTCTGTCCTAGAGAATGAAAGCTTTGTCAGAAAAGGTCACAGCAACAGAAATCCAGGATTTCAGGCCAGCCATGAGACCAGGTTTCACATAAAGCCCCTCAAGCAAGCTTATGATGTAAGTAAAAACAGAGGAATTAGCATTAATGAGTTTGAAAATGTCACAGAATAGGATGGTGAGTGGCAAATAGATGCAAGGAGCTACCCATTTCCCTATCTTCCATGGACAGGAAAAGGATATAGCTCCACTAACTTAACAAATTTTTAATATTGTCCAAGTAAAATTTGTCATTAAATTGACCACAAATAATTACACTGACCACAAGTAATTGCTCTGCATAAATTCAGTGACACAGAGTTTAATATAATATGAAGTCTTCTCCAGTGAGTGAGCCTGTACATAGTTCCACACCAAAACAACATTCATAAGCATTTGTACCTAAGCCCATTGGAAACACCTGTTTTAAAAACTGCAAGCAACAACCACAGTCCTCAATAGTTTCATCTGAATATCAAATTCAAAGCCTTTGAAAACAGGGAAATGACAAGTTGTGGTACAACATACATGCAGGCTGCCTCCATGCCTTAGGGCAGCACGACTCCATACTTCACTGCAGAAACCACACTGTATTTGTTAAATATTCAACCCTTCTACTTCTTTTACCATCCTATTTTAGCTATAGTATCTTCCCTTGCAGCTATTGTTTGAATTTCACTTACTCATTATCAGTCCCACAGATTAGACTCATCCCACTACTGTGAGTTTCCCAGGTCAACAGACTCCTGTGCCCTAATACAGTCAAATCAGCAGTTTGCTAGAATGTAAAAGTACATGAACTGGTATCATACAGAGAGGAGATGTGTCTATCCACTTGCCTTATACTTTTATGCTTCCCTGAGCAGCCCCAACAGGCCACTGTCTTGAGCCCTAACATATTCTTAAGGAAGGAAGACAAAGCTAAAGACTGTCAACATCACCATGAAACTGGCAAAACAAACACTGGAGTCAAAGAATTTGTTTAAAAAGAAAATAGAGGGAGAGGTAGATTGGGTTAAGAGAGAGAAAACGCATCAACTACGAAGGCAGTTAATTGCAAGGGACAGCAGCAGAGCACCTTGAAGACCTCCACAGGGTCAGCAGGCTACGGAAACAGTATTCTACCCAGAGACCTAGTAGGATGCTGGAGACCCCAAAGTCACTGGGATCCTCTCTGTCAGACTTCTTCCTTTTCCCAGTGCTGTACACTGACAGTTAGACGGCAGCCAGTAGAAGGGTGGTGAGAACACCCTGCAATGTACCAATGCCTTGTCCTTTGGTCTTAACCAGTATGGGCATTTTTATACACCTCTTACCTCTGTGGACAACCCCAACAATATCAGTCATCCCGTCATAGCTTTGCTGTATTCTCCCTTTTAATTGCTTCACCACTCAGCTCTCCCAACACAGACAATGCAGCAGGAGAGTGGCTGGTTTGCTCTGAAGAGTTGTAACCAATTCCAAGTGACAGAGTTCAAAAAGTTTCATGAGTTCATACACACAGTGCTGTAAGCAGCCTGAACTTTACCAAATGTAACCACTGTGAGATCCTGGATCCAAATCTCACTCAATTATTGATATGGGTAGGAACCAACTCACTGTGTGTGTTTCTGCATGTGCGGAAGGGCTGGGCCTGGACCTGCAGGTCCATGTAGCCGGGCTGTCAGTCAAGGCAGAGCTGCCTGGTAGCCTGACCAAACTACAACCCTGCAGCCTGTGACTGGCTACAGCACAACTCACTCTGGTCTGGAAGGCACTGGTTGGATATCCTGCCTGGGAGGGAAAACTGAACTCTATAAATACATGAGACTCCATGTGGTCTCCGTCTTCTCCTTCTCCAGCTGACACCATGTGAACCATCGAATCTTGTTGGCAATCATTTTTTCCCCTTTCCTCTTTCTCCTCTCTTTCTTTATCCCTTTTGATCTGTTTTCTTTTACTCTTTCTTTCTTTGTGAGTAACTTAAAACCTACAAACTGTGTTTTACTAAAGCTGGTATATGGATTATTTTTAGTGGGTGTCTCCTGGGGAATGGGTCTTTGTGATGAACGTTTTATTGAAATGCTTTTTTCTTGGTTGTATTTTACTCCTATAAAAACCTTTTGCCAAAATATCTTAATTTTTCTAACTAAATTTAAAAGAATTTCTCTTAGAGAGGAGTGTGTGACTCGTTCTCTGGATGCTATTTAGAGGTTATAACAAAGCAAAAGGCTTTTAAAAAGTCTTAAATAAAAATGTAACTACTCTGGGCACTTTATAGGTTAATCTGGAATGCAACAACCACTTAAAAAGTTATAGAAATATCACTATGTCACAGTCCCACTCTTACTGAAGCCTTAAAACACACTTTCAGGGCCAAGCATTATCTACCTAATAAACACAGGGCCTATAAACATATTCAGCTTTTTAAAGACTGCTCATAGTACGCATGCATAAAAACTGCAGAGGTAAATGACTATATTATTTTGCTTGCCACATTCTTGCGATACCTGTTGCAGAAAAACCAGCTGGAATGACCTAGAGGCGCAATAGCCACAGAACCACACAGTCAGACAGACCAGGATACTGAAGGGGGGTTAGACATGACTGAAAGAGTCATGTCACACAGTTGCATTAATGCTTATGGATTAAAAAAAAAAAAAAAAGGGGGCAACAAAATCAGAAACTGAGGAAAAACATGACCATTGACTGCAGCGGAAGTGTGAGCTTGAGCATCTTTTGCAACTGCACTGTAAAACGTAGGCATTTAAGAAATAAAGTTCTAGTATATTTCAAGGTGCAAATACTGCCTTAATATTGTTTGTATGTGACCTTAACAGTAGTATGTGCCTCTGAGAAGAAAGGCTTTTCTTACCCAAAGTTAAAATAACACAATTTGTTACAGAGATTGTTTTAAAACTGAATTTCACTTCTCTAAAATTTTTCAGATTAACAGTTTCCATAAGACCCACTGTAAAAAGAGGCCTGAGAAATTTTCTCCTGCCTACTCACATTATCAAACCACAACAAGGAGACCATCTTCCAGTATCTCTTCAATTCAAAACACCCTTACAATTTATCACCTGCTAAATTGGGAGGTAAGATCTTCCTCTCTTTCTTTCCCCAGCTACTTCAGAGATAAGCATCTATTCACCGATAAATTTATATATAAAATTGTATTTTTATATATATAAATGTACACATATATATATAAATGAGATTTACATCAGGCTTACTCAAATTATGAAATCAGGGCTTACTCTGACACCAAGAGAAGACTGATAAAAATATTAAAGGTAGTTAATTAAAGTTAATAGGTAATTTGGCTTTGTTCTTTCAGTGAAATGTTTTCATTCTGTGTTTTCTTTATATAGCAGAGCAGGTGAACTGTTTTAGTACAGGTGTATCACAGAAAAAAAAGATCCCAGAGACATCCAGCCATGCTAGTACCATTTGCAAGATTACAGGGCGTTTCCTTTAACATCACTGCATTTGCAGATACAGGTAATTTTCATACACAGTTGCTTATTTAAAAGAACAAACACTACATATGTTAGACAGAAGCTTTTTTTATAAAACCTTCTAAAAAAAACCTGAGGGAAAGTTTCCATATCAACTGACTAAGAGTTGTCTTCATTTTCCTCATTTACTTAAATATTACTGAATCTAACCCATCATCAGTCTCTTTCCCTTGCTGTCTAAAAGACATACAAAGCTTGTCTACTGAATGAGCTTACCTGCATTAGCTTGTGATGGCATAGCAATATTTTAATGCCACTGAGTGATCCTTGAAGCAGTAATCTCTGAGCCCCACAGGAAATTTTTCTTGTAAAATACTATTTTGTGAAGTGGCTCTGCTAGTAAATGCCCCTTAAAATACATTAAATAGATGAGTAAAGAATAACTTGATTTATTGTCTCTTCAGAAACATCAGTTTCATTTTATTATGAAACACAAATATAATTTATTTAAGCTAAACTTCACCACAATCAAATTTTTGTGAACATATAAAACCTAATCTGTTTTCAGAGTGAAGCAAAAGAGAATGAAATAGTAGCCTATTCAATTTTTTAATTAATTTATTAGATGACATAATATGCTATCGAGGGCATGGGGTTTTTTTCTAAGGATGGTTATTACATAGTAACTGGCCATAAAATGGAGAATAACTAAAAATCATGTAAAATAAAGTATGAAAAGCCTGAAAGAAGTGGGGCAGGAGGTGGGGAGGCAAGGTGTTACAGTAGAAGAGCTCTATTTAAGGCCCGGAGAGGGAGGGAAAAGATTAATGAAAATCTTAAGGAAGACCTTTTAAAAGTAAGGCATAGGTTTGCACCTACACAAAATCACACACATGGGAACCACTATTTGGCTCTCTTATTCTGAATACAGAACTATTAACCAGTAGACATTTTAATGAAGCAGTGCATGAGAAAGAGAGAAAATTAAAGCAAAGCCTATTGATACAACTGAACAATATTAATGGGTAGCAGCGCTAAGTTCATCTGGTTGAATCACATAAGGCAGAAGTTGTTCTGATCAACCAACCTACCTATAGCAGAGGCAGTCTAAGCCAGGGGAGAGCAGAACAACCTCCCATCAGAGGGGACCACTCGATATCTTAAGAGATCAGCCACTGTTTCCAGGCAGTTGGTCCTGTATAGCCTGGCACTATTAAGCCTGTTTGGAAAACCTCGTGTCCAGCAATATCCAGGAAAGCTGGCAGAAGATGAGCACATGATTACATGGCTTCATTTTGTATACACAACTGTGTATTGCTGTTTTTCTTTGCCTGCTTCAAGAAGCCACAGGAAATAGAGGCACGTCTTCTAAAGTTTAAGCTGAAGAACATTCGGCAAGTCAAGATTTTGGCATCTTAAAATATTATTGAACAAAAAACTCATCATGGCTAATACCATAAATATTGCTGCAGGCTCCTCTACTTCTGATTCAGTAATACAACCATTTTTTCATACTATTTGTTACACTGACCCCCAAATTTAATCACATTGTGACAGTTGGGGAAGTGATTTTTTTTGGTGTCAATACCATGAGATTGAAATGCTGGATTAAAACAGCATCAGCCATCGCTAATCCCAACACTTTCAAATTAAGATGTATTTTATCTATGAAACCAGTTTCAAAAACAGTTCCATAGTGCACTCCCAGCTAAGTTGAAATTAGTAACCAGGGTAAGAACAGACCCTGCTATACTCTGACAATATTGGTTTTGTTACACTCACACACTGGGAAAAGATGCTTAAACACTCTGTGGTCTGCTACAAACCGTGTAATGCACATAAGGTAAAAAAATAAAATTCCCAGTGCTGGAGTATATCCCTTTAGTCAGCTAATGCCTGGTAAAAAGCTTGGAAAGTTAAGAGGTATGGGTACTGGTTCAACATAACAGGAAATTACTTTGGAGCAATGTTTATTAAAACAGTTTTCTGAAACAGTCTTTCTCACACGTGCATTTGAAAAAAAAAGAAATTTGAGTATTTTTGGCATCCAATGTGTTAAACAGATGATAGGTATCAGATGGCAATACAGGGTGAGCAGCAAAAATATGACAAAGCACAGTGGTCTGTAAACAGAGCAAAGCTACTGAAATTCTAACTGCCATATGGTGGTAACAAACAGGACACGTGCAAAACAGGAAAAGATCTCACAGTGAGGGGTGTGATAGGAGCCAGCAAAATGCAGAACTGAAAAAAAATTACAATAAGACTGCAAGCACAACAGTGATAACATTTCAAATTAATTATATTCAGCTGAGGCTCAGTGTGTACAGTATGTCTTCTACCTAAAAATAATTTAACAGCCTCGCTGAGAGCATCTCTAATTTATCATCCTGTTCACCTTCCTCTATAATTTCCATATTACAAGGAACAAAAAAGGCTCACACATCTATTTTAAATATACCATCAAAGTGCTTGAACACAAGATAATGATTAGGCTTGTCTCCAGCATTATTTAATTCTCTTCATTCTTCTGGATGCCAAAGTAAACACAAATGAAAAGCATATGGCATCTTAGTGAATTAGAAAATTAGAAAAAGAGAACATTAACTGTTTTATTTCATGTTTTAAGCATAACACATGGTAAATTAAAAATGTCAAAGCTCTTTATATTTATGATTTATTTTCATTCCTTCTTTTAATGTAGTCCCTATTGAAGTTAAATGTTCTCAAGAATCCTGTTTGTGAAAGAAAACCAATAGCATGCTCTCTACATTTTTATTACCTATTTTTTCTCCAGAATATCATTGCTCATAACTGTTTTAAGAAAATTGTCTTTAGTTGGAAATTGTTCTCAGTAGAAAAATGGAGCCGCTTTTGTGGTGAGCATCCTTGCTTCTTGATGCTCACTAACATTGTACAAGCTAAGAATTAAATCAGTGTTAGCAAAGAATTTTTCTGCAAAACTCTCTTGAAGTTGTTGAGCAGAAAGTGTAAGCCAAAAATTAGTGTAAACTATTTTTTTCTTTGATCTAAATCTCCATAGCAAGGCCTATAGAAAAACACGACATCCAATTTCAGGTTTTCTTCTCCTTTCCTTCCTGTGTCTATCAACATTTTGATTAACTCTCAAGACTATTTATTCCCAAACTCTTCTGAAAAGACATTTCCATAAAGGAATTTAGTCCACATAGTCCCATACTATTAAAATATTCTTTTTATTCCTCTAATAATGCATATCGGAAACTTGTCACATGGACAACACAGCAGAAGCACACCAAGAAAGATGCTTCAGTAACCATGTACTCATTCATCACACCTAGCAGACCCACTGAGGTTCTTTCCTGAGGAGCCACACTCATCATGGGTATGATTTTAAGAGAAGAAAAGCTTGTGCCAACCCATTTCCCATTTAACTCCTGACAGAAAACCCCCAGGGCTCATTTTAAACCAATAATGTCTTAAATAACAGCAGTGAGTGTCCTTTGGGAAACTCTGCACAAAGCCTACTAACTTGTTTTATGATTCTGCCTGCTACTCTGAAGTACCCATAAATTTGGCAGAGAGATGTTTCTCCAAAGGTTTTCCTTGGTTAATATTTTTCTTCTGTTCTGCAGTGGTTCTCACAACAGCCCATTAAGTAGTGTGCAATCACAGAGATTCAGACTCCCTGGTCATTTTGGACCTTCACAGGAGTCCACAGGCTCCTGTGGACTGTGATGGTGAGCCATCACATGCCATAAGCTCAGACCTTTTGAAGATTTGGTTCAGTGCCATAGAAGGTTCCAGGTACAAATCTCCAGTGTAATTGTGTCCATAGAAAAAGCACTGAAATTTTTCAAGTGACCAAGTCATAATTTGTTCCAGAATACTTGGATCTAACTATAGCATTAGTCTCCTACCTGTTCTCTAGAAGGAAAAGATATTTCATTCCCCTTGGATAACCCTTTGCCAGCCAAAAGCTCTAAAGATTTAGTTCCTGTCATAACTCAGTATTTTCTTAACTTAAAAATGGATTTCCAGATGGAGCTATATGTAAAGGAAGAATCTCATTCTTTTACATAAAGATTTCTTATTCCTTGAGCCAGAAGTCTCTACTCATCTAAGCAGAGTTCTTGTGGTTTTTGATGATCACTGGCTTTTCCTTCTGCCAAATTCACAGACTTTTTCACAACGACATGGAACAGTCATAGAATGGGATCACTATTTTGCAGTCTTGTTCTGTGCCATGTTTTTGAAATGGCACTCTCTCCCTTTACTTGGGATACATGATGTAAAATCCAAAGCTATGTGTCAAGACGGCAAAGGGACATTTTTATCCAGCACATTCTACAGTATTCACAGAATCATACAATCATAGAATCAACCAGGTTGGAAAAGACCTCCGAGATCATCAAGTCCAACCCTTGATCCAACACTGCCATGGTTACTAGACCATGGCACTAAGTGCCACATCCAGTCTCGTCTTACAAACCTCCAGGGACAGTAAACTCACCACCTCCCTCGACAGCCCATTCCAGTGCCTGATTACTCTCTCTGTAAAAAATTTCTTCCTAATATCCAAGTTAATCTTCCGCTGGCAGAGCTTAAGACTGTGCGCTCTTGTCCTGCTGCTGGCTGCCTGGGAGAAGAGACCAACTCCCACCTGGCTACAACCTCCTTCCAGGTAGCTGTAGAGAGTGATGAGGTCTCCTCTGAGCCTCCTCTTCTCCAGCTCCCTCAGCCTCTCCTCATAGGATTTGTGTTCAAGTCCCTTCACCAGCCTTGTTGCCCTTCTTTGGACAGTCTACAGCACCTCAGTGTCCTTCCTGAACCGAGGGGCCCAGAACTGGACACAGTACTCAAGGTGTTCAGTTTCCTGTTGATTAGAACCCCAGGTCCCTCTCCGTCTGGTCGCTCTCCAGCCACTTTGTCCCCAGCCTGTAGCGCTGCAGGGGATTCTTGTGGCCAAAGTGCAGGACTCAGCACTTGGTCTTATTAAACCTCATACCATTGGATAAAAAGCTCTTCTCCGAAAGCTGAACAGAATGACGAAGTGTGAAGCTGTCGGGTTCCTAGAGTGAAATACTTTAAAACATCTGATGATGATTTCTTATCAGCTCTCTCCACCCAAGTGGAACAACTAAAAATTTCTTTCTGTCAGCTATAATTCAAAGAGCCACCAGTGCATTGCTGAAGTAGAACTGAAAATCTGGAGGCTTCAGGAAAATTCCTGGAGCTGGCCAACAGTGCAAATACTGAGAGTTTTACTATGTTTCAAAGAAAATCACCTACCAAGCCATCTGTGTGTTACACCACGCTTTGGTCTTCAGCCAGGACAGCAAAGAGGTGAGCTGGGCACAGAACACTGACATCATCTAACCATGCCAATGATGTGATCTCATATCTGACAGCTGCTTGAAAAGTAGGAAGTTACATACAATTTGCTAGATAAATTTGACATGTTTAATGATGGGGCAAACCAAATCAGCCTTGCATGATGAAATGTAGTATTTTTCCTACATGAAAACAGGCAAGAAGTAAGTATCCATGGGTAGGAACAATTCTCATCTTTTCTTCCTCTCAATAAATTGCCAAGATTGTCAAAATACTATCCTGGTATGTCCAATATTATGTGTTTATTCAAAAAACATCCTGCTAGGACTGCACCATGTGAAATGCCATTTCTAACACTTTAGGAAGAGAAAAAAAAAAAAAAGAAAATGAAAAAGAAAAATTATCTAAGTCCTGAAGTTCAAGAAGTGCATAACATTGTGTTGATGGGATCTGAAGCTGTATAATGCATTAACTTTCAGATAAGAAACAAATCTTGTTCAGAGAATACTGAGAGATCAGCACCTCCTAGGTGAATCACACTCACCATTAAAAATGCATGCCCTGCTTCCAAGGACAGTCACTTCAACTCCCATCCCTCAGTGATTGTTCTGCCTTTCACCACTAGATTAAAAAGCTTTTAGTGGTGAATATTGTGCGTGTATGAAAGTGTTTACACTTTATAATCAAGTCACCTCTTGATCTCCTGTGCGACAAACTAAATAGATTGAAATCTCTAAATCCTCCCCTGCAAAGTAGTTTCTCCAGAATCTGAAATATTATTGTAGCTCTTAACCGAACATTTTGCAACCTTTCAACAAGCTTTAAAAACATAATGCCCTATGTCTCCTTCCTTTACCCGTTTTCCAAATGCAGCAATACAAATTCAAAGGGTGAATGTTGGGCTTAATGGCCCAACAGCCTCTTTGGTCATCTGAGTGCCCCTTTTGAATTCTAGCTCTACGTCAGGAGTCTCATAAATTTGCACAATTTAGCTGATGCTCCAAATTTAACAAAGGGAAAAATAACATCAGCCAACTAGACACTTCTGAAGCCAGGTCTTTCAGTCTTCTTCAGCACAAATAATTAAGGCCCAATTACTTTTAGATATTTATCCAAAGCAGATGTGTCTCAAGCTTTCGTTGGTTACTATCAAAGTCAGAAACAACTTCTTGTGCTCACAGGATGCAAATATTTTTCTCCATCTTTCTCCCCCATGTACAAACAGAAAAATTTAGTTAGTTTTTGTACATATTAGTAGTACTAATATTATTCTGGGAGTACTAATATTATTCAGGTACTGAAAAACACCTGAAAGGCAACACTGTCCTCAGTCACAGCCAGTACGGCTTCATGAGAGAAAAGTCCTGAATATCAAACCTGATTTCCTTTTATGACAAGATAACCCACCTAGTTGATCAAGGGAGGCCAGCTGATGGAATATTTTTGGATTTCAGGAAAGCTTTCAATATTCTCTTGCCGACGCCTAAACCTATTCTGACACAGTTTCACTTTTTCAGTACTGTGGAAAGGGACCTGGGGGTCCTGCAATGGCAAGTTGAATATGAGTCAGCAGTGCCCTGGCAGCCAGGAGGGCCAACTGTGTCCTGGAGGGCATCAGGCAAAGCATCACCAGCCAGTCAAGGGAGGGGATTGTCCTGCTCTGCTCTGCAGTGATGCAGCCTCACCTTTGTGTGCAATTTTGGTCACCACAATATAAGAAAGACATTAAGATATTAGAGAGCGTCCAAAGGAAAGCAACCAAGGTGGTGAAGGGCCTTGAGGAGAAGCTGTAGGAGTGGCTAAGGTCAGTTGGTCTGTTCAGCCTGAAGAAGAGGAGACTGAGGGGAGACCTCCTTGTAGTCTACAACTTCCTCATGAAAGGAAAAGGAGGGGCAGACACTGATCTTTTCTCTGTGGTGACCAGTGACAGGACCTGACGGAATGGCCTGAAGTTGTGTCAGGGGAGGTTTAGGTTGGATATCAGAAAAAGGTTCTTCACCTAGAGAGTGGTTGGACAGTGAACAGGCTCCCCAGGGAACTGGTCACAGCACCAAGCCTGACAGAGTTCAAGAAGTGTTTGGATGATACTCTTAGGCACAGGGTGTGCCTCTTGGGGATGGTCATGTGCAGGTCTAAGGGTTGGACTTGATGATCCTTGTGGGTCGCTTCCAACTCAGCAGATTCTGTGATTCTGTAATCTGAAAAAGGAGCCAGTATCTTCCTTGGGGTATCTTCTGTCAAAAGCATATTTCCTAAGCAGCCTCTTTCTACCTGCAGATCTGGATTTTTTCCTTATTTTTTTGGTATCCCTTAACAACTCCCTATATTTTATAGCTTATCATTCTAAACAGTTTGAGTTTATAAGGAATAAAGACAGATGAGTAAAAGCAGCTGGCACTGCATCATTTCTAAGTTACTCTGGTAGATTAGCCAGTTCAAATATCACATTCCCTGGAAGATATTCCACATTAAACTTGATAGGATACTGTTGAATGCAAGCAAATGAAAGTTTCAAAGTCTCACATTAGTATTTTGATCTCTATAAAAAATACCAAAAATATTGTCTTATTTTCTTCTATGTAATGTCTACAAAGAATTATATAAAATGTTTCCTGCAGTTCTTAGTAAGCACGTTTGAAATTTTTTAAAGTACAAAAATTAACTTGCATTTTTATGATGCACAGAATTTACAGATGAAGAATCCTAAATGATTATTTTATGAAAATGAAAATAAAAAGGAAAAAAATGCACAAGAAGTGGCAATCAATTTCTTGTGGAAGAAACCCACTTCATTTTCTTGGCCACTCAAATGTATGCTTTTTCATTGATCATTTGTACTAGTGAAAAATTTTCCAAGTCATGGAAAACAGCTTCTTGTCATGAAAAGAAGTCAACTGTCCCTCCTTAAGAAAAAAGGTTCTCACTATTCTAATGTAACTATTGTCCACCTCTCCTGTCAAAAATTCTAGATGATGTGAATCGCAGTAGAATAAAAAAAGTTAAGACTTATCTTACTTTCACAGAAAAATATATCTATTAATTGCAGCAAAATACTTCAGTGTGTTGTATCTTATTTCCTTCTACTGATGTCCCTTAGCTAAATTTGAAAGTCTTCAGTCAGGGGAAATTCCTTAGAAACAATTCTGAAATCCTTCCTTCATCCTACTTCCTATTTTTAGATGTGAGATGTCAGCAGGTAGGAAGGTTGATTTCTTGCAAATCCTGAATTTCAGCAGACCTCCTTTGATTTACTTCTTCGAGGTTGCAATAGACAATTAGTATTCTGCGCTGTCAGAAAAGTTCTTAATTAAGTTCATGAAAAAGCTTTTGAATTCTTGACTGAAGTGGAACACTCTTGCTTATTGCTTGTGGTGTCATTGCTGCCAAAGCTATGAATAGCTCTTCTGCTCCTCCTCGTGCATGCTCTGTAGCAGTGGTGGAGCACCACCATCCCCTTGGCAGCTCTGCTATCACAACTGGCATTGCTGGAAAATTTCTCATGTGCCTTGCAGAGTTCATGCTGCCACTGCTGGTGTTCTCCAATGGTTTTGATCCTTCATCTTAAATCATGTATAATCAACTCCTACAAAATCCAACATGTTATCATAAGAAAAAAAAATAAATCCTGAGTATCTGCTGTTCAATAATTCTTTAAAACTTCTGTGACCTGAAACGACCACTATAGAAAGCATCTAAAACACCTAATTGAGAAAGAGGATGTTCCTTTGAGCTGAAGTTCTGACATTTTTACATACATTTTTAGACCCCAAAAAATAATGTAACATATTCTGTGATTTTCTCAGAGTGAATCTCAGTTTTAACCTCTAAGTATTTATTCTGATTTTACTTAGATAACTCTTTATCTCTGGCAAGGATATGATTTGCATTTTATTTGTAAGGAGAGCAAAGACAGATCCAAACAAGAGACATTTAGAGTGACAAGAGCTGAGAGACAAAAGATAAAATTTCCAGATTAAATCTTTGCAATGTTCAAAACAAAAAGGGAATAGGAGATGACAATACAAATGCTGCTCCAGGGAAAAAAGAAAAAAGTACAGTGTTAGACAACTTCTGCCACTTATTCATTTTTTAACATTTTCAGAATCTTGTAAATATACCCTTCTTCTTCTCTACTTGGAAAATACTAAATGCATTAGCAGGCTTCCACTATGGCAAACCAGTATTGGTGTATTTATTTTACTTACTTCCTTATTCACTAGCTGAAATTATGAAGTCAAGAGGATTAATAAGATATTTTCTGTTTCTAGATCTGACAGTGCAATGAAGTCTATAATGTATTAGACCATTTAGAGACAGAGTAATTTAAAAGAGTTTTTTTAAAGATTGGCAACTGTATAAACAAACCAAACAATAGCTGCTCCTTAACTCTGCTCCTTAAAACCATGAGCACCATCAACATAGATGTTCCCAAAAAAGTGCCAAATAGCGTCTCAAATAGATGTGCTAGATCGGCCCAGTCAGGCAACTGAATCCTGCCTCTACTTACAGTCCATGGAGTCTATAGTGTCACTGCCTCACACTAAAGTAAAAGTGTGGTTTTGATTGCCTTGGCCCTGCCTGAGCTGCTTTAGTTTTAGTTCTGAAAGCAAAATCAAAATTGTTGTTAACAAGACAAGGCAGAAGCCTGTTATGCTGTTTAGAAAGTCACTTTTTCTGGGGGAAAAAAACAAACACTTCTCCCAGGCAGATAGAGACACATCACACACACACACCCTTCCCTCCCCCCAACCAAAAACAAAAAGAAAAGAAAACTTACACAGCTAAAAATGTCCCCAGGTCCTGCCTTCATGGACATTTGAATTATGGAAGTGCATTCAGGGAAAGACCTCCTCTTTTGAAAAGGAAGAGCATGGCAGGATGTTTAGTTCAGACACTTAAATTGTATCAGCACTTTTAAAAAAATTGCTTCCACATTTCAAAAAGAAGAACAAGAGTAATAACATTTGTGCAACTGCAACCTAAACAGCATCAGTTATCAAATTTGTAATATTTTTCTGAAATACCTAAATTTAAATTTACATTTATAAGCCAAAAACCACACTCATTCTGAATACCTTTCTCGTTATAATCGTATATCATGCCATCCTTCAAATTTTATAGTAACTCTTAGTAATAAAGGAGTGTGGTTTATCCATGCTGAAATAATTTTTCAGTCTAATATATTTCATACATTGAGTTAATGAAATAAAAATATGTCTGCCACTTTCTACTTTATAAATTCTATGGGCTTATGCTGTCTTTTAGGATGTTGTATGTGAAAATTTCAGGCAACATACATACAGAACATATCTATGTTCAACATATTTCAAGCACGTGATCACATAAATGAGTAAAACCAATCTGACTAGATATGGCTGCATTTGTACAAACCAGGCAATCACACATTCCTCTCTTGTTCCCTCATTTGAGGTCTTACATATATGAACATCCTCAGTTTGCAGATAAACAAATTCTCTTCTTCGGATACAAAAAAGTAACAGTCAGGAAGTAAAAACTAATAAAATATCTGATTCAGATGAAAAGGAAAACAGGGTTCTCACAATTTCCTGAATTAAAAACATTCACGTATTTTGTTCTTCAAGATCTTTTGTCCTATGGATTTTCACTATGGCACCATATGCTAAGGATTTAAAATTACAGTAGTTTCCTCATGCTCACACAGGATCCAAAGCCAAAACCAAGAATGCTACTTGAGAATGGATGGTCTTACCACTAATCTTAATTATTTCTCCAGCACAGGAATCCACAGCCTAGCAAATAGCTACCATCTTCTTCTTAACCATACAGCTAAGTAAATTAAAAGCTGGAGGTGAAGAGGTAGCAAGTGTGTCCACAGTCAAGGAGAGGATGATTTTTGACTTGCTGCTGAGCCACACTAATACAAGTTGTGTGTGTCTTGTAGGTACACAAAGAACAAGAGGTACCTTCAAGACTGACTGTTGCATTGGAGGGAGGAGGGAGGAGGATACAAAAGAGTTGATGAGTGAGGTTATATTGCTCAAAATTTAGTTTGCAGTGAAATATTTTACTGATATAAAAGTAAAAAGGACTGACACAAATACAAACATATGTAGGAAACTCATTTAGGATGAGACAAGAGACTCCAGCTAGATGAAATTTAGAAGCAGGTAACTCCTGCAACAGAGCAGAGCAGATTTAGACAGTGGGCAAGGTGTCAAAATTTAGAAATGTAATGAGGGGGAAAAAAGACATTGGTATAAAAATTGCTTTTTTTGTCTTGTATGACACGCAATATTGATGTCCCACATCAAAAAAGAAAAGAAATATCTTCCATGTTTAACAAAATAACATTGGTAACGATCCTTCAAAAGCCTTAATTTTTCTTCCAATTACATATTACCACAAACTGCATGATTATTTTAGATAATCATATACCACACTACACAGAGTTAATAATCATATTACTACCAGAAATATGTAAGAAATTTAAATTCAAAATTAAAATAAGCTGTGGACATCATCCTCAGGGTTTCCTACTGAGCTGTTCTTTTTTTCTTTTATGCCGCACTAATCACTTAAATGTAATTTTATCTGTCACTTTTATGAAGCACTAATTTTCTTCTGATTTTTTAAAATAATGTGCTATCTCTTTCTACTTGGAGACTGACAATGTCTAGACTCTTCTCAGAGGTTTTCAACTAAATTTGATTTCATTTCTTCTACTACACAAAAATACACAAACCTTACCTTCCTTTAACTAAAAGATGAAGGTATCAGTCAGAGTAGTCACCTTCTGAAATTCTCTTCTCCATTCCTTATATGAGGAATTAGATGAATATATCACTTCTATGGATATAAGTGGAATTCCAGGAACAGGTGCCTAGAATTTTGGTGAAGCAATGCCAACTTAGCAGAAGCTGAACTAAGGAATCTGAAAACCTTATTGCTCTTCGCTGCATGCTTCTTACGCATGCATTCATTTTCTCTTTTTGTGGGTCCTGCTGTTTCAGTCTTTTATTTCTCATCCTCATGCTATCCAGAGTCATACAAACCATCAGGATCAGACCTACAGGATCAAGCAAATCCTCTGCCATTCTCAAACTGCTGTTCTCTAACACCTTTTATTAGGGAACTTAAAATTAACCAAGTTTAAAATAGTAATATTTGGATTTTGCTCACGCTCTAACAGTGCTTTTTAACATATTCTTCTTTACTTTATCTCTCCTTAATATTATTGTTTAAAATTATAATCTTTAAAACAGATCTTTTATCCTTTTCTTGCTCTTGGTCATTGTAAGTATTCACAGAGCACCTTTTTACCTATTCAATACTGCCTAGCATGTGATATTTTTAAAGCAACTGAAATTCCATTCTGAACACACCACAGGGTTGCAATGTTACAAGTTGCTACCAAGGAACATAAGGTCAGAAACCAAAGAGATGTCATCACCCACACGAAGTCCATACTCTGAGTCCATACTCTGAGTCGACAACTTGTGATTTACTACACAGAAAAAAAAATATTGTGTCAAGTGTCTGTGAAGAAAGAATACCATTAAAAAAAGGGAAGATGAGACTAGGTTAAGTTGAAGATATAATCAATGAAATGAGGGGCATGCATTTTATTCAAATCTTTTTCCAGTTCTGTGCTTCTGTTCATGAAGGAAAAATACTAGAGGTTGTCCACAAGTCTCTTTTGCTGCAGTATCTCACAAAGAAGTATAAAATAAAAACATCTCTATGATTGCTAAAGAATATCAAAATTACTCCCCTATTTAAGATCTTCATTCATTTTTATTCCACCACAATGAAATCTGCAATGGCTTCCCACCACAAGTTAATATTGGGAAAGGTATGAGGGAACACACCTGCTCCTTCTACCACACAAACTTAGGATGACATGTCTAACACATTCCCTCAATTCGACTCTGGGATTTGGAATGTATTCCCATGCACTTTTCTTTGACAGAATAATGCGCTGAATATGGTAGCTCATTAAAACATTTTAAAATAAAGTACAGTTTGGGGATTTCTAATGTGAACATGATTTCTAGAATTACCTCAACACAGAATTTCTCCATTGCAGTATTTCCCTAGACATCACTGCAACTACAGAAAAGCAAAGCACCAAAGCACACTTTTCATTTTAATTTGTAATTGCTCAGCACCATAAAGTTGCATAGGGAAGGTTGGTGGTCAATAACTGTTTGGTGCATGTATTCAAGTAAATCCTCACTATAAGCAAATGAAATCAACAGACTCTATTAATGGACAGAATACCAGCAGTAAATGATGAGCTGTATGCCTCTGTTGCTGCACAATACAGAACAAAGAAATGGAAAATGCATGAAGATGCCTCAGCGATGATGGGCAGAGTACAGAGTCATGTGCCTACCATCTCTATCCTTCTTCACGAGTACAGTTGTCAGTGCTAAGCCTTCCTGACCAAAAGGTCAAAAAGATGTGGTCTTAAACAGGGAAAGGACAGTCTGTGAACAGCTACCCATCATCTCTAGTCTGTTGGTGGGAGAAACACTGATTTCCTTCAACTTTTTCATACCAGAGAAAGAGACAGTATGGAAAAACACACACGAAGTAAAGCAAAAGGTGGACCACGTAGGACAGTGGAGGAGCAGGGAAGTTACATTCCCAGCTATTCTATGTTGCCACAAAGCTTGCTTCCAGCAGGCAATGATTTAGAGAATCTCCAGAAGTTAAATTTCGCCTAATAAGAGCAGATTTATGGTTAGGTAACAAGAACACAAACACTCTCTTAGATTCATGTTGCTGAAACTAGATCTTTACATGCAAAAAACTGTCCATAAATCAACTGGGAAAAAAAAGTTCCTGGAGCCACTGCCCCATGCTGACCAGTGAGTAGACTAGCTTGACAAATTTAATAGCTATAGGTTATTTCTTCATCTACAAGTAGGAATAAAAAAAATTTCGAAATCTTCGTTCGCGAAGCCAAGCCATGATGATGAGGAATAAGATAAAGCTGAAGCATTCAGGACTTTGGAAAATTAACTGCCTGGCAGAAGATGTTCAGGAGCAACATTTACTCTAATTATTCCTCCTGTAAACAGGAAAAAAAATGAGTGTCCTATCTTTGGTTAAAAATCTAGGAGCAGAGTCTCTCCCCCTCGCATGCCCTCCTTACTTAATTCCCCCTTCCACTTACCCTCTCCCCCTCCTTCTTTGTTCTATTTTCCACCTTCATTACCACCTCCTCCTCACCTCTCACATTCTCCCTTTTGTCTCCCTCACTCTCCCTCTCACTTTCTCTCCCCCTTTTCTACTCCTCATCCCACACACCCTCCTCTGTTAGCTCCACTACGTGAGAAGTTAAGAGGAAAGAAGAAAGAGAAAAGGCAGAAGGATTTACGGAGGTGGAGAACTACAAATAAAGAGGGAGAGACAAAAAAAGAAAGATGTGCTAAGCCATCCTATTTGTGTCAGTGAAAGCAAGGATATGAACCCAGAGCCCCTGATCCGGCAGACAGATGCTAACGAGTAGGGAGCAATTCTGCCGGCAGGGACACCATTTAAGAATTCAATCAATAGCAAATCTCTGGTGAAAACAAATAAGCATGCAATATTCAAATGTAGACTAAAAACCATTGAAATCACACTGGCTTTTAGTGGGAGAGTCTGATTTAGAAACTGTAGTACAAATGATGTGACTCCCTACTCAGAACCACTTTGCATACAAAAATGGCTACACAAAGAGTCATCTTCCCCCAAAACTACCTACAGCTGCCTATTTGTGTACAGACCATCACATGTACATCTACTTATTCATAAAAACTATCTGGGAAGCATCCTTTTTAATATTGGGATTTTACTGAAAATATTCATAATTATCAAACCAATATATTCTTAGACAGTCTCCTCCCAGGATTCACGAAGTATGTGTCAGAGTTTGCAGCAGGGATCCTCCTGAGCTCCTAAGCCTGCCCAGCTTTCACTGTTTCATGGCTACAGAATCAATCAAGCAGTATAGAGAGGGGTTTTTTTTTAATTAGATCATATCATGTGTATAATTAGCACTGTGTAGGAGCAGAATTAAGGTAACACAGCAAATGCATAACAATTCTACCCTGCCTGGAATGACTAGCACCAGCAGTAAAACAGCTAATAGCATCTGATTATTTTCTCCTTGCCACGTGCTTTCATTTCCAGTGCAAGCCAGTGGAGGTGGCTCCAGGAGGAGAGAGCAGAGGGTGCTGCCTCAGTCCCCCAGTTGCAAGGCCTAGTAGGGCACAAGAGTGTCACAGACACTTTGAGAATGCTTGGCTTCCAGGAGCAACAGCAACCTGCTGTGCCATGCACAAACAATGGGTATTTCCCATTAGGGGTAATACCTCCTTGGCTAAAGGCACCTTTTCTATGAGATGCTGGAAGGGAGACCAAGGTGTGGGAAGCAGGTTAGGCAGCACACATTCTTCCTCATCCTCTCCCACTGTGAGCACAGCTAACAGCTGAACAGAATTACACTGAGCATTTGCAGTTATTCCCTTGGGTCAGCTGCACAACCATCGTCGCATCACAAGGTGTAAGACGTATGGCAAACTTCACTTGTTCTTCTGCCACCCAGAAGACAGGTGTTGTGGAAATGAAGCTGTAGAGAAGTGGCAATCATGACAGAGACATCAGCTCAGTATAGTTTGCAGACTATTGTCCTTGCAGCTCTGGCAGAGTGGGAGGTTGTCCCTTTGGCAGTTCTCTAGGCATCGCTGTTGAAATCTGCTGAAGAACTCCAGCCATCTGCTCCCTCTCTAGGTCTACATCTCATGATTAGTGAAAGTAGAATGAAGTTCACCTTCCTCAATTTATCTCAACAAATGGTTGTCTGATAGTCTATATCTATTTTAACAAAAATAACTAAATACCAACAACTTGCAAAGCAGTTGATATAATTTAAAGCACTGTGACTGCTGTAAGAAAGGTGAGCTGAAGCACAGCCATATTTCACCATGTAGGATGGAAGGGGTCTCTGGACTTCATCTAGTCCAACACCCTGCTCAGAACACCATGGTTTTTGAAGATGCACTGCTGTCTGTGAGCAGCAAGAGTACCTCTGCAAAGCAAGGGCAGCCTGCCACTGAGCTAAATAACTAGGCAGGCAGAGGCAGCAGCCTCAGTGACAGGCAGTCAGAACTTATGCAGCCAGTCCCTGAGTCCAAATGTGGAGAGCAAAACATGTACAGTGATGGTAACCAAGCTCAGACAAAAGTCCATTGATTGCCAGGCAAGTTTGTAGTAACGAAGGACATCCCATCAAACATCATTGTCGCCCACCATCAGTTCCTAAGGGGCATCACTGGTAGCCAGTTGCCAATTCTATTTTGGATGCAGACCACTAACCTTGGAACGCAGCAATCCAACCAATACTTATAAATCTTCAAACTGTCTGTGAGGATGCTACTGAAGAATTTTTTTGAGAATTTGCTGAAGCACATTTATTACACTTCTCTTGCTTACAGAGCCAGTCATTTGTAGAAGGCAAATAAGTTGGTCAGGCATGTTGTCATTGATAATGCTGTGCTAGCTGTTCTCAATCATCTTCTGGTCTTTGCTCAGAAATGGGTTCTAGAAGAATTTGCTCCATAATCTTCCCAAATGCTGTGGACAGACCAAAAAACCCTACAGATGTTGTTCTTCTTCAAGAGAGGTGCAATGTTTATATTTATCCAATTACCAGGGATCTCTCCTGATTGCCAGATAACCAAACGCAGTCTTCTTATATGCGCAGGCTTCCTCCACAATCTTAGATGCATCTGTACCAAGATTTGTAGGAACCACTGCAATAATTTGCTTAGATACTTTCTAAAATATGTTCTATATCTAACAAAATTTTAGATCTGTTTTAGATATGTTGCACAGATTGGATCTGACCTGGGGTGCAGTAACTGACATTTTCACATGCCATTAGAGTTTTTTAAAATCCTATTCATCCTATATAGATTAACATTTGATCTACCAAGAGCATTTGAAAAGTCCCCTCAGACCAAGGAAAAGGATTATTCCTCTCATCTAAACAAGAACCCTTTGAGTTTGATAAATTACATGTGTTGTCAAACAAGTCTTCTCCAATGCCAAAGACGTCCCTGCAAAGTCGCTAAAGTTGGTTTAAAAGATATTTTCGATTACTGTATGGCAGAAAGACGTCTTTTAGTGCCTCAGATCTGCTTAATGCATGTCTGTGTGTGCAGAATGGTCTCCACCCATACATGCATCTTCTAGCTTATTTAGCCACTTGCAGTGAACATCTCTTGCATATTCAGGGGAAATGCTCCATGCCCAGTCTCTCCACTGGGATCAAGTTCCTGTGTACTTTCACATAATGGAATTTCAGTAAGATACAGTACCTTTGTCAGATAATCAGTTAATTCTATTCCATTTTTTTTTTTCCATTTTACTGCAGCCAGGACATAGGCATTCTCTCCATCCCGTGGAGAATTGGCTGCAGTTTTCTGCTTCTCTCTGCCTTCACTACAAAGGGAATTACATTAGACTGGCAGCAACAGTCTCATGGCTTATTAGTATTTCCTTTGCCGATCTTTGAAAGGTTGTACCCGGAGAGGAAGCATTTAGCAGCCAGGAAATGAGCCAAAGAAACACTTGAATATTTGAAGAGAGTTCTTTCTCAAACTAAAAAACTATTTTTACTTGACCAACTAAAAGCATTATACACCCTATAAAATTATTTTTAAGAAATCAAAAATTATCAAAAAAGCAATATTCAAGGGAATATTCGTGAGATTGCTCCACAAAGCCCATTTTCTGAAGATACCTCTAAAATTTATATCATTTCCTTACATCCCATTTTTCCCCACATCTCTCTCCTGAATCAGAACTATGGACTGAATCTTAAAAATTAAAAACCAAGAAACAGATAATATCGTTGTTTTGTGCAAAGTTTCCCACTTACTTTTCAGCAGATAATCATGTTTTTACATAAATGAATCAAAATACAGCTCAGAGAATATGATTGTGATTATTATACAAGGCATCTTTTTTCCCTTATTCACTGATGTAAAAATACTTAGCAAAAAATTAAATCATACTACCAATTTTTACAATTTCACACAACTGTATACATTATTTAATAATCACATATTTAGCTTAAAATTCAGGTTTGTGACAGCCCTAACAACTAAGTGGAGTTGATACTTTATTACCTTCTGATCCCACTGCCTAAGACTTGTCAGGAGGGAGAAACAAAGAGACAGAAACCCTGCAGCTGTCTTCTGGACAGAAGCCCTGGAGAAATGGAGGAAGGAGGGGGCAGTTCACCTGCTGTTTTTTCACACCTCTTTGCCTAAGTGTCAAGCACCATCACTACACCAGGAGAGTTGTTTTTCTGGGTCACCCTTAATCAGTTGCTGAGACACACCTAAGGGATATCTTTAGACTGACATTTACTCTTCGCTACAGCATGCAAGAATTTCAAGGAAAGCATCTTTTTCCCTGCTTTGCTTTGGGAAGTCACAGAACAAGTACCCTTGGATGTCTGGCAGATGCAGATCTTCAACTAAAAAGAAATTCCAGGTGGTATGTATCAATCAAAAAGCCTAAAGTCTTTAAGTTGGAACTGCTGAAAATATCTGATTCTACTAAAAATGGGGTGGGAAGAGGGAGGGAAGAGAACACAAAGAACATGGGCTGAACCATAAACAGAGGCCAGTACTGCCAGAAAACCTCTGACTGTATCTTCCCTCACTTTTAGGAAGGGCTTGCAAATATTCTGCAGGAAGTCCTTACAGCATGCTCATTTTCACAATTTTCCTCTCACATGTCAAAGAGAACAGATCTGCCCTGAATTTTATGTGCTTGATTCTTAACACCAAGACCATAGTTTTGAAGGATTATTATATGCCTTCAGTATACTGAAGAAGTTAGCCTAAGGTCAGCAGGGCAATACAGATCCACTACAGAATATTAAACACATTTCAAACTATTTGATCTGCCTAATGATCACTATGGATTTTAAAAGTTTTCTCAACCCATGGTGAAAAAGGCTGGAGAAGCATATGAACAGTGCTTGCACCATCTGTGGGACGGCAGTATTAGAAAACCCATGATATTGTTAAAGACAAGAAAGGTAAGCCTTAAATCCTGTGTTTCTTCACTAGGCTGAGTAGCTGCTACAAAAATAAAAGGAATAGATATCAGGCATACTGCAAAGATATTGCTTCAGATTATTCATTATCACACTATATAAAAGCCAGTGCCAAGAAACACTGATTTGAAGTGGTGGTTGATCTAAACTATCCCGTTAGCGTTGAACAATGTCTGTAAGCTGGCATGTATGTAGTCTTAATAAAAGCTGGAAGACTGAAGTTCCATGTTGCAAACCTTTAACCATTTTATTAGAAAATAAAGTTATCAGGATGTTTCACAGCTTGAAATGTTCTAATTTCCAGTGTTCTCTAACAAACAACTTCTCAGCATGCTGCAGTAAACTGGGCCCTCTGCTAAATGGCACCAATACAATGGCAGCTTCCAGAGAGAAAATGAAAACAAAAAAAAAATCCCGTTTTAAGTTTAAAAAACATAATCCAGAAATTCACACTTTAATTTTACATATACATCCCAGAAAGATCAGAACTTTAGAGGTGCTTTAAGTGCCACTGCTAATGCACAACTCTATGATCCTTAGTCTTATATTTAGACCATTCTCTGACATTGGTCTTAAATATAGAAATCAAAGAAAAGGTAATAATTTTCAGATTCATCTGAGAGAAACACACACTAACGCCAACTTTGTGATTTTTTGACTGAAACTGTAAGTGTGATCTGGGTTCTGCCACAAGAAGAAAAAATGTATAAAAAAAAAGACAGTTGAGATTTCTCCAAAATGAGCATCCAGCCTCCAGAGCTCAGCTCTGGTGACAACGGATAGGCTCCACAGCAAGATGGATCATGTAGACAAGAAGTGCAATCCTTATTTATACAGCCCATTAACTAGCTCTATTTATACACAGACATGCAGAGAAACATATGGAAACTTTCTTTTGGCTAAGGATGTATTATACAATGAACTTCGGGAAAGATGGGGGTTCATATGAAGTTGCAGAAAAGGTCATTAAAAAGCATTTAGAAATGAATGTCAGAACATTGTCTATTACAGATCATTTTTGATGCTTGGTGATTTTTACTTCCTTCAAAATCTATTTTAAAACAGTTTGCCTAATAGAAGCTACTTTCAAATCACAATACACAATTCTATATTTACGCATGCAGTGCATCTCAGAGGTCACGGTGAAGGAGGACTCAGTACCTTCAGGCCAGCAGGAAAACACCTCCTTGCAGTCAGCCTCAAGGAATCCCAGCACTGCATACATCAAAGCTGCCTGCACCCCAGTCTCAGGAGAGCTCCCTGGGCTGCAGCGTAGGAGATGCCCTCCTTATGCCTCTGTCTGACCATGCACCCCGAGGAGATGCCAGCCCTGGGCTAAGCCAGCGCAGCCACGCTGCCCTCAGGTCACACCACCAGGGCACAGCTGCCTCCTACCAGCTCCTTCTCTCACCATCACAGAGACAACACCCACTGCCGCCAGCTAATCAAACAGCTTTATATTAATCCATAATTGATGCTTTTTTTAAAAAGAAACTTTCAAAACATCAAACCATCTTTCTCGGTCATTAATTCAATCCTCTGAATGTTTTATATCTCCAGACACTTCTACTTGGGTGTACTTATTTTGAGAGCACTTCATCACAGCACTGATGCTACTTGTATACATCCATCACTTCTTGATTTCATTGTGTGCATAAACATAAATAGAAATGCCTAGAGTTTGATGTTATTACACTATCCAAATTGTATTGGAAAGACATGAAATCACTTTCACTAACAACAGTGTAACTTAAAAAAACAAAAATATATCTGAGTCCATACACAAAACAGCTGTGCCTACTTACATATGACTATTTCTGGCAAACAGAACCTTTTATTATTTATAAGACAGTAGCAGCTCCTCTTTTCCCTGAAAAGAAACAAAATTTTGTCTTGTGTAAACATCTTATTTTGACATAACTACCTTCCTATTTTTTTAATTCACAGCATACATCTTCTGTTTTCAAATACCAAATATCTACATTACCAATTCTATCCACAATTATTTATGTGGAATGATGGGTCAAGAAGCAGGCTGGAAGACAAGAGCTTCTTTTGTATTTTATTTTCCAAGTATTATAGAATTGATAATTTTATGAAAATTGAATAGTCAATATCATAGACATAATCAAACTAACAACTCCACCTCCTGCATCACATTCCTAGTCTGTAAACCAAATTCCTGAGGAGCACAGCATCATCTATGCAGTTCCACTCCCCTCCCACTTGCAGCTTTAGATTTATTACAGTTTAATGGGCTAGAGGTGGGGCTTGTGTTACCACTTGGATCAACTATCTGCAAAACTGTGATGCACTGTTTTCTTGACAATCAAGGAAAACTGCATCGTAAAAAGAACACCCTGCTGAATTCACCTGCTAGCTTTTCTTCCAAGTCATCAATTAAATGGTTTGCAACTGCTGTCCCAACTTCAATCATCTAACTTAAGGCTCAATGAGCAAGAAGAAGAGCAGATATAATGAACATGTCCCCCAGTGGCTGCTTTTTAAAAGACTTCTTAGAAGTCTAATTTTTAAAGCAGGATGTGAAAAGATGAAAAAAATGAGAGAAGCCGCAAGCAGTGGGGAAATAATTTGTATTCTTTTACTGTAACATGAGTTCTATGAGAGCTGCAGTGTTTCCAAAAATAGAAGCAATGCTAGTGGAAATAAACATTACACCATTTATGTGTTGCTTTTCTTGAGCATCTTCTCTCTAAAGGTATCAAAATATTTTCAGTAATAATATCAGCTAAAAACTAAGAGTTCACTTATTTTTCACTTTTCTCAACTTTTCACAGAAAAATTTAGGGCCCTACTATTTACCACACAGTGTATCATCATCAACTGATGATGATAAAATATCTGATGATGAGATAAATTGGTGATGGGAAAATACAAGTGGATGCCAACAGTGGCACCAGATCACACCAGTCTTCCATGGTTATCTGAAGAGACTAAATTCTCCTCAAGGATTTAAACGTTTTACCATTAACAAGGATCTACTTCACTCACTAAGAAAACCTCATGGAACCTAGAAAAATATTCATGACATCAGTACACTCATAACAGATTTTGGCAATTTGTCACATCTGAAAAGCAAGAAAAATAAAAGGAATAATCTCATTTGAAATTAACATCAATACAGAATTCTTCACATTGATCAGCACATTAAGAGTATTTTTAAAGAAAATGTGCACTGAACTGAAATATGGTTGCTCTGGGAAAATCAGCATTACTCTTTATCCAGGTAACTTTACATATTTAAGAGTTAAACACCAGGTTCTTGCTATTGAGATAAACAGAATAAAGATAAATAGAAAAAAGAGAGAGGCTCACAAACTTAAATTATTTATTTTTTATAACAAAATCCCAGTTTTCTCATGTCACTGGGGCAGCCTCTCCCCAGGGAAAATCAGCATGTTCCAGCACCCAAGTGGAAGAGAACACAGTAGTGTAAATAAATATATAAAAAAGAACTTGCTGTGAATGACTATTATTTTTGGGGGTATTAAGTATACCTTGATCACACATTCAAAGCTGACTAATCTTTGTCAATTAAGATAAATCAGGAAACTTTGCTACTATTTTTTAAATTCCTATTTCTAAACATAACAGCCCTCCATAGCACTGTCTAAAATGTTGTAAGTGGCAATTTTTTTTCAGAAAACGTCTCCAGTGAGGACTAACAGTCACATAACTGGCACATTGTTGAGCAGTTTTCAACATGATTTCCTCACAGACAGAGAAGGCAGATGCTTTTTTCTAGTTCTTTCCCACACTTTACACAAGTACTGCCATCTTATCTTCTTCCTCCATTAATTATCCCTTCGGTCGTGTCGTTTCTTCCCTATCGCTTATTCTGCTATGCTTTTTCACTTTCTATTTAATGTTTCCACTTTCTTTCCCACTTTTTTTTTTTTAAACCTTGATATGCTAAAGATTCCCTGCCTATTCTTAGTAGGGCTGTAGGATACACCTACTCTTACAAAACTATTGCAATGTCTGAGGGAAAACTTGCATAAAATTACATACAACAATGTTATACAAATACAAATATTCCACAACTCTACCTTGCTACATCTTCCTTAAGCCTACTGACTAGCCTAACATCTGTCTCCCTTTTGTGTATTCCATTAATGAATTCAACTAATTTTATTACTCCTTCTTCTAAGGCCATTTGTCTTACAAGTCACTGTGTCCCAGTCTCACTTTCTTTGCACTTCCCTCCATCACCCCAAAGATATCTTCTTTCAATTCTGTCAAGTCTGCCATCACAGAGAAAAATGGGGGAAAAATATCAGGACCAAGAAGGCAAAAACCACAGAGCTGGAAGGTCAGATGAGAGTCACAACTGCCCCTGTCAGTTTATTACAGTAACTTCGTTAAATTGTTTAGAATCAAAAAGCAGGCTAACTAAATAAAGGAACAGAATCTAGAAACTCCCATCAAAACCCAAAAGCCAAGGAAGTCTGATATCATAACATGAGAAGAAATTGCCTGACAAAGAAAAGTTGATGCTTAGTTCCAGAGAAAGGATGGCTGCGCTGGCAGTTGCAAGAAACGCCTGGACAGAGAAAATACAAGCAAGAAAAGGCAAAAGATTCCAGGAGCGTAGGAGCAAAAAGAAAGTCAGTTTTAAAGCTTCCCTTTTAACAAACAGGAAATATAAAATGCTTATGAAGATGAAATCTGCAATACTTCCCTTTCATTCTCTGTTACTTTTCTGTCTCTTGAATGTATAGCTTCAGTAGTGTGTGCAATAAGTCTAGTTCTCAGGAATCATTTTGGTTGGTAGGGTCACCTTGACATCTTCATGTCCGATCTTGCTGTTCAATCAGGGTCAGTTACTGCAGGTTTCCAGGGATGAAGTCCCCAGGTTCTCTTCCGCAAGACTGCTTTCTAGATGTTCATTCCCTAGCCTGTACCATTGCCTGTAATTATTCTTCTCCAGATGCAAGACTTTACATATACCTTTGTTGAACTTAGTGAGATTCTGCCCAATCTGTCTGCCCAATTCTTCTTCCTGTCCAGGTCCTTCTGAATTTCAACACACTCATCTCATGCTTCACCTATTCCTTCCAGTTTTGTGCCACCTGTGAACATGTTAAAGGTTAACTCTGTCTCACAGTTCAGCTCAGTAATGAAGAGGTTAAACAGCACTGGACCCAGTGTTGTCCCCAGGAGTACATAACTTGTAACTTTTCTCCAACTGAACTACGTGTCACTGATCTCCACCCTGTAGGCCCCATCATTCAGACTGTTTTTAATCCCCATCACTGTCCGATTACCTAACCACACCTTGTCAGTTTGTCTATAAGGTTGTTACAGGAGACACTGTCAAGTTTATGTTACTGAAATAAAGGTAAACAAAACCTATTGCTTTCCCCTTATCCACCCTGTCTTAGAAAGCTATGAGGTTGGGTAAGCATTTGTAAGTGCTTGGTGTTTACTCACAATCACCTTCTTGTCCTTCATTTGTTTGAAATCATTTCCAGGATTAATGGCTCCATAACCTTTTCAGGGCTTGAGGTGAAGGTGACTGACCCGTAGTTCCTTCTTGCCACCTTCAAAGACAGGAGAGACATTTTCTTCCAGTCTTTTGGAGCCTCTCCCAACCACCACGATATTTCAAAGATAATTGAAAGTAGTCTTGCAATGACATCAGCCAGCTCCCTCAGCACTTGTGAGTGCATCCCATCAGGTCTCATGGACTTACGTATGTCCAGTTCTGAGAACGTTTATCTGGAGCTTTTAATTTTGTTTTTTCAAGTCATTTCAACACTGCAATTCCTGACAGGATCTTTGAAATTGTTGGTTAAGGAGAATCAGAAACATCTAGAAAGGAAATGAGATGTTACCATTCACCTCTAACTTTGAAGAATTCCTGGAACATGCATATAGCACCACAGAATCACAAAATCATAGACTCAGTAAGGTTGGAAGGACCACAGTGGGTCATCGTAACCAACCTATCTGCTCAAGCAGGATCATCCTAGAGCACGTGGCACAGGATTGCATCCAGATGGTTCTTGAGTATCTTCAGTGTGGAAGACTCCACCACCTCTCTGGGCAATCTGCTCCAGTACATGGTCACCCGCACAGTGAAGAAGTTCTTCCTCATGCTCATTAAAGTTGTATGCAGCAACTATATATGTGGCTAAATATGCATCACAGCATAAAATTCATTCCAGCGTACTAAAGGACACCACTGAACACAAGCAACAGTAACTACTTGAGAGAGACTTTGGAAAAATACCATAAGGTTAACTGCTCACTAGCTTTGCTGAACAACTTAGCTTAAAATAACCCAAGTATCATTCATAATGAGTTCCTGTTTACTAGACAACTGACAGTACAGGACTGCTGAGGCTGACAGGCAACATTTATTAACACCAACACTCAGTTTTCTATACCGCACATTGCAACACAACTGCTTAATAGGCTGGCATTTTCTTTGTAAAATGGCTCAAAAGACTGAACTCTGCTCTACGCTGTGTATACCACAAAAACGCCAATAAACCACAAAACCCAAAGGACAGCTAAACAGTATGCTCCTGTCACATGTTCCCGAGTGCATAAACTTTGTGTCCATCCTTCCACTTGACTGCTGAAACCAGTAGAACTGAAGGCCAGCTTCAGCACACCTGTAACCCCTTCTATCCAGGACACACCACCTTGCAGGACAAACCACCTCCATCCAGGACAAGAAAGAAGTTCCTTCAGTTTGGGTAGACTAAAAGAGCCTTTCCTTGAAATCATGAGTAAGGGCATCATTCTAGGCTCATCCCATGAGACTCTTATTCTTCATTAACACACAGTTAACAAGCAAGAAACCGTTTATGCTTTATCAGAGATCTATGTGGTTTGAAGATCTAATGGATGACTTGAAGAGCATAGAGTAGACTGGGTCAACAATCCTTACCAACAGCACATTGTGCTACTCATCACCACTTCCCTCATTTGCGAGTGTGATGCCTCGTGATGCCTCAACTTTAGCACCACCTCTTTTTCTCAAAATGTTTTTTAATTCATTAAAAAGATGTGCTTAATTATCATAATACAATAAATAGCCCATCTAATGTAGTGTATGAATTTTTTCAAGATTCACATTCTTAATTTTAGGTTAGCAGTTTAGGATATTGGTTTAATTTTCTTTGCACATAGACATATTTCTAAATACAAATGGTATCAATAAGAAAGAAATCCTTAGAGAGTATTACATACTCCTCAGCAAAGCACAATTAAATCTTTTCAACTAGACAGACATTATTTAGTAAGTACATTCCATAAGCTACTGATTCTGAAATTATGCTGTAATACAAAGGATCCAATTTCCACATTAATTTGTATTAATTCAGTGACTTAAGATCAAGAATTCTCCTTTTCCTATTCTTGCCTACTGTGAAACTGTGGCCTGAATTCCAGAAACATCTCACACTCTATAGGCTAAGCCCACAGAAAACTCCCATATTGTGAAGAACAGCTTTCAGTCCTGAAGAACAGATGCTTTTTGTCATTCTCTCTGGATCAACTATATTTATCCTAACCTTTTAGCTAAGTAAACCTTTTAAAAGTTGTTCTTTGTTATTTGTGTTTTATTCAGAAGTAATTCAAAGAACTTTGCTTTTTTTACACACAAAACCAAAAATTGCAAAGAAAAACAAAAATCATTGTCCTGTAAAATATTTTTTTAAAAAAGGAAGGTGGAAGATTTTGGTGAATAGCCAGCTCTTTGGTTACCACACTGCTCATAACTACCCTTAGTCTCTTTGAAACCTTCTAAAAGATAACCAAGCATATCAAAAGTAAACAATCAAAAACTCAATCTTCCCCCATTACTGTAGATCACGTACTTGAGCTTCAGATCTCAGAGTTGAGCCTGTACTAAGTCCTGCTACAAAAATCATTGTCATGGCCATTTCATTTGCATATCTTGTATAATGCAAGAACAAATCCTCTGT
This sequence comes from Pachyramphus minor, assembly GCA_013397135.1. Classification (NCBI taxonomy): domain Eukaryota; kingdom Metazoa; phylum Chordata; class Aves; order Passeriformes; family Tyrannidae; genus Pachyramphus; species Pachyramphus minor. The sequence continues at coordinate 570,509 of VYXB01005647.1, forward strand.
ATAAATTATGCCTGTTTGGGATTCATCAAGCTTCTTGTCACAGATATGGTTTTCTGCACCACTGGACAGAATGGCTCCTACAGGGGGTGAAGTCAGCCAAGAGAAAAGCAATTCGACCAGAAACAAACAGATTAATTAAACCCACTAATTTATGAAAGAAGGGAGGCCAGCAATACCTATATGCTGCAAATTGTGCAAGTTGTATTTGTCCGTCTATTCAGGAAGGAAGGCACCTACAGAGCCCTACCTAGCTCTATGACGACAGTGACTCTTTAAAATGGTATCTGGATAAATTTCTCTGATTCTATTTAAGAAGCTGTAAAATCATTAACACATAAAAAATGCATTACTTCATTTTCCCATGGCAAGCTATGTTACATAAACATTCACCTGCTTTCTCTCCAAATTGCATGCATTTTAAAAGCTATTATAAATTCATATTTTATCCTACTTCTGTTTTCATGGCTCGTAACAGATGGTAGAATTATTTAGTTTGTTTTCAGTTTATCATGTACCTACTTTATATATGTTTAACCCAGAAAGGAAGCAAGTGAAGAAAAAGAGGAAGGCCTGCCCATTGCATTGACCTGTCTACTTCCCTGGGGCCAGACAAGAGACTGCTTTGCTCCTCAGAGTTCCTCAGCACTCTGTCAAAAACAGAGGGCACTGAAGAAGCCTAAATTTGAAAAGCTGCCAGGGAGACTTTCAAGACAAACCGCTGACGGACTGGAAGAGCACTGCTCTGGAGACCACGGGAAACTGCGTGGAATTTGCAGGGCTCAGGGAAACTCTGAAGTTGGACCAATTCCTCCTTTTCAAGAGGTTCAAATAATGAGATTCACCTAGAAGAGTTTCCTCTAGTTAAACAGTTATTTTAGATTCTCTGAGTGTGCTCTAGTAAAAAAAATCTAGCTAATTGCTAGGTTTCTGCTATAACTTAGTTTGTTCAGCTTGAAGAAATAAGTTGGATACCTCCAATCAAAGACTCAACTCTGAATTGAGTCAACTGCTGGAGGTTCTCTACTAATGATATTTTCACTTCAATTCTCCTCTTGCGATAGAGAAATAAAGATGCAACAAAGATGCAACATAAGATGCTAAAAACATAGCAGCTATCAATCTTACTATGCAGAAGTTTCTTAACGCTCTATTGTTTGGGGGGAGAAACAGTGACCAGGTTATTCTGAAATAATTGTGTTTTCCAAAAAGAAGGAACTATCCACCTGCAGTCTCTCAACAGTTAATGGTGAGAAAAGAAGATACAAATGGATGTATTACCATTCAACTTAGATGCTTTTCTCAGTATACAAGAAAATACTTTTTAACAGCACTGACAAGAAAACGTAAATGACAAGAATCTCACTCCAAACCTGCAGATTTAATGGTTTTCAGATGCTGACTTTTCCTTGCATTGCCAGTCATGTTATACTAGAAGCAGAAAGAGAGATCTATCTATACATGTGGTTTCAGAAAAGGTAAATGCTTTATTTGCTAGAACTTCAAAAAGATGAAAGCTTCTAAGGGCAGCTAAGGTCTCCCCAAAATATGCTTGATTCATATAATAAAATCTATGACAGTAATAATGAAAGTAAAAATGTTTTGCATTATTAAAGCATTTATCTTAAAACGAAACTAACATTTGAAGCCAAAACTTACCTTTGTACTATGGTCCAAGTTCTGCCAGTCAGGAAGTCTGGTATCAGGACTAGAATTACAGCAATAAGACTTACCATAATGCAGACCCCAAGAAAAGGCCATTAGAGTAGCCATTCTGTGTGCAAGTACCATTAATGACTTCAGACTGGAAAGCAGCCCAACACAGAGACAATCACTTCCCATGCCAACAATATTACTTGCTGTCAACACTACTGCTAATGGTGGTGTCTGTCACTTTTGCCACTGTTGATCGTGACATTCAGTCAACATTAAGGCAGTTTAAGAACCTCTGGCTGAATGTGAAGATGACTGAGTAAACTGATTATGCATTATGTGAATTGAAAGTGTTTAACAGGGCTGTAAGAGATACTAATGGAAGTTCCCAAGAAACAAAGCATTATGCATACATGATACTGAGGCATTAAAATTATGAGCATGTCAAAATATCTACACAGAACTAGAACATTTAAAATATTGTTATCCTGATGATATCAGAACTCAATCTGAATCAAAATAAAAATCCAGGAAATTATTCTGACAATATCATGATCAATTCCTCATTGAAGAAGACAGAGTAATCTAGGAAATCTAACAGACAGAGACATGCCCCAGTTTGTATGCAATTTTTCTGTTGAATTTAATTTTACACAATCTTGGCATCCTTGAGCTTCAGAAGGACTGCTTGCGGTCCCTCATCTAACCCCATCCTGCTCAAACACAGTCTGCTACAGCAGGTTGCCTGGGACCATGTCCAATCAAGTTCTTGATTATCTCCAATGATGGAAACTTCATGAACTTCACATGTTAATAGGCATTTAGTCTGACTTACTGTATTCATGTGAAGGCTTTTTTATTCTTTAGTAGCTGCGACAGCCAGCTGTCCTCAAAAAGCACATGCACCATACACCATGCGCTTACCAACAAGGGAGAGAAATAGTGCTCAGCACTGCACAGCCCACACCATGCTGAAAGGCTGGCAAGCCCTCACTTCACACAGATAGGATGGTGGGAAAGTAGTCCAGGAAAAAAAAAAATCTTTTACTGCTTTTCTATTTTGCCATTATCACTTCATTGAAATAGTCTTTACATTCAGCATCTTTATCAAGTTTTTAACTTAAAGGCAACCAAAAAAATTTCAGCTCTAACTACAATCTTCTGCCATCAGAATCAACCCATGATTTGGTCCAAAACTACCTACATCAAAAAAACAAGCCACCAAGGCTTGTAATTTGTGTTGCCAAATGCTATGCTTAAGGCTCAAAAAAATATATCCTTTGACTTATGGTAGTGCAAAATAAATCCAAATTATTTTAAGATAATTTCTGAAGATGCACATAGTTTAAAGAGGCAATTACATTTACCTGAAACATATACTCTAATGGGAGAGAGAAGTATTATCAGACTAAGTAATCTTATTAAAATTTCAGCAGCTGTAAAGAGTTTAAATTAGTCCTTTCAAGATTTATCAAGATGCTCAAAAGAAAGACAAAGACTCAGATAGACCACACTCTACAAGATAATAAAAGATAATTCAGCATACTGAGAAATAGGAAGGAAGGAAGGAAGGAAGGAAGGGATTTACTATTGCAAATGGCTCTTATTTCAGCTGACAGATCTCAACATGGTTTATTTAAATTTAAATAAAAAGCAGAATGATCTCCATTTTATTGATAAGGGTGCTAAAATCCACAGGAATAAAAATAATTCAGTGTGTATGGCTGGACAATTAACAAATGAAGAACAGACTGGTACCATCTCAGGAAATGGGAGAGTACTCTATACAAAGAGACAGTTCATGGGATTTTTCTTCCTCTCTTCTGCAGACCACAGCAGAGAAAAGCAAGCAGAACATGAAATCAGATTACACATACAGCACATTTTAAAACATGTATGGCATTGGTAGTGCTAAGGTGGTGTTGAATGCAGCATGATCTAATGGGCCCACCACAAAATTGGCTTAGGGTAGGTTGCTGTTTTAGCTGCTGAAACACTCTCCACTTCTTGCAAAAAGCTATGCCAATGACTAAAAAGAAATATTGCTTTCGGATTAAATTTTAATTATGTAATTTTAAATACTTACTTTTTCTATTACAGTATACCACTCTGACGTGCATTAAAAAAAAAAAGAATGAAGTAAATACCTTAAGCTTAAAAACTCATATTTTTAAAACATTCTTGAAATTATAACAGGCAAACTCCAGAAATTCTTAAAGAATTTATTCCAAACACTGACAGTCTCAAACAAAATATTTTATTTAAATTTAACAGCTCAAAAGGTATATTTTTTTAACAATATATATTTGGCATTAACTTTGGCTTAAGCCTATACAAAGTTCTGAACTAACAGAAACTACTCCATTCTTCTTTGTAGAAGGGTTTATCATCTAGAGAAGAAGCAAGGATGGAAACAGAAAGTTTACAGGATCAGAGTATAACAAGGTCAAATGAAGAAAAATCTTCCTTCTTGATTACTTATGCTTTAGAGTACCTTCAGAACCCCACTCCCTTGGGTATCACTAAAATCTGATGTTTGAGATCTTGACTTGGTTTGATTATGTAGTTTACATCTCTAAAAGAAAACAAAATGGATGGTGTAATTTCTCATTCTGTAATCCCTTAAGAGGACACTGTTCTCTACTCAGCCAGCCCTGGACAGAGGTCCCAAAGCAGCTGCAGAGTTAATTCTAGCAACTCCTACTGAGATACATCACTTTAAGGAAAAGGATGACAAAACAACTGCTTCTCCTCAATTCCAAAGACCAGGTTTCCAATTCAGAGATATGAATGGCACGCTCACATATGCTTTAAATTGCAGCCTATGCTAACAAATAGCATTAAAGAAAAAAGGAAAGGATTGTCGATACTTAATCTATCCCTTTCCTCTGCTTTGCACAGGCAAATGCTGACAGGCATCTCACCAGGTTCCTCATGGCTGGAATCAATCCAGGTTTACCAAAGTTGGAAGATGAGAATCAATCCAGGTTTACCAAAGTAGGAAAAATCTGAAATATGCCAGAATCAAATCTCCCAAACTCAAATCAAAAAATTCCATAATGAAGGGAAAGCAGAAATCTCTCACTTTAAATCACAATATGTAGTGCAGTGTAATCATTCACCCTCCAGAGGTAGTCAAGCAATATTTTGATTCTTGCCTTTCAGCCATTCCGAACAACTTAATTATCATCCGTTGCTAAAATGGATGCAGCAATGATGCAGGTTTAATTCTCAAGACATGTTTTATGGTATGTTTGGTTGTTGAAGTGAATACTCTAATTCAGTAAAGCAAGCTGAACAAAACGTAGCTAAAGCTTTTTTGTTTGTACAATGATTTCAAGAGATTTCTAAATAACAACACAGAAATGCAGAAGGACATATTGCAAAGACATGTTGGAAGCAAAATTACTGACATTTGCAAGCCTTATATAGCAGACATCTCCTTCGTCTTACTTCTTTTCTAGATCTGTTCTCCTGCTTCAGCATTAGTCCTATGCTTGTACTATAGAAGTATGTGGAACACATAATAGTAAATACTTTGAAAGCACTAAATTTGATTTAATAACTAATGAAATTTATTAAACAATCACTTCATTACAGAGCATTTCTCCTTGGGTTTTACTTATCTAAAACATTCAAAACAATTTAAAACATAGATTCAGATCTTGTTTCCAAAACACTATTTATATATTAACGGGCATATTTAGCTTCATTGTTTTATTTTACTGATACATATTTAATTCTGCTTTATTTTATCATGTGATTCAAAGTGACAGACTATTACAGACTTGATCTTTTCTGTCTGAGTTTTCCAAAGTTTAGATTAATAAATATATTTATAATAACTATTTATACTGCCACTTTGGAATTACATTTAACATCTTCCATGCAACACTTAGCTATGACAGATCTATTTTGCCTCTGTAAAATATGGAGTTCCTATTACCATCACCATGAGAAAATACAGAATTTTAGCAAATTCATTTCTCACCCACCTACTGTTTACTGTGGATGTTCATAAGAAGCATATCAAGTTACCAAACTAATGGAGTAAAAATAGACATAATTGTTTAAATGATTATTTGTCCAACCAATGCTTTATACTCATGATAGATGATAAATCACTTATATTTTGGGACTGAATCCAATTAACACAGCTGTAAGTAAATTAGAATTACTAATTAGCATTTTTGTTTTAAATGCTAGTAATATGGAGGCAGAGATCTAAACTAACACTGTATTTTAAAGTTACATGTGCGTTTAACACTGAGATTCAAAATTTTAAAGTGTGCTTACTTATTCAGAACACTGTTCATCAATGAGTAGTTTCTGTGATATTGGTCACAAGCTGATAAAATATCCCCTAAGGTTTTCAATGCAATAAAAATGCTGATATTCTACAGATTTTTTTTTCTTAAACACTGTCTGTTTTCTTTACCACAGGGTGGTGGTAAAGTGGTTTAACACTTTTGAACTGTTCTGTCCATTAAATACTGAAAACCCTCAAATCAAGTAATAGTGATCTTGCACTCCAAAGAGATAATTGTGGCTTATAAAGATATTTTTGTACATTTCTTAGCTCTTTTGTCCACAGAAGATTGGAATATTCTGTTGGTCAACTGCAACAGTATTTTGATGAAACAGAGTACATCTCCAGCAGAGATGTGTAACAGGCTGTCATTTTTGTCAGAACCAAAGAAATTGGTTAGATTAATATCAGTAGGTTTTGATGTAGAAGAGATTGTTAAATAGGCCCTCAGAACGGTCAATTTGCTCATTTAATTGACTCAGTATTCTTTCCCACTTTTCTTAATTGGGTGAGTAGCTAGAATATAGATAATGTAGTATATGGATAAAATTACATGCTGTATAAATTCTGCTACTAAAACTGATGTTAAAAAAGTTCAGAATTAAGCACATTTCAATTATATAATAAAAAAATACATTACAATGACATTTCAAGTCTGCATGAAAAAAACAATTGAATAATGGTTAAATTTGCAAAAAACTTATTGCATCATATGGGTTGAAATGACTAGTCAGGGCATCCAGAACAGCATTAACTCTCAACACTGAAGACAATAGGTGACAATCATATGATTAACTCATTTTTTGTATTTGTAGTCTAGCAAAAAAATTAACTGCATTTTTTATTTTTAAGAAGCATCTCTCCTGGCTTCTATCACAACATGGCAAACTCACTGAAATATCTCTCTGAAATCTCAAGGTTCAAGCTAAAAAAAACAATTTAAAAACATCAAATTACATCAAGACATGACAGAAAGATGGTGATAAAGGCAACCCAAAAGAATTCCCCAGACATTAAGAAGCAGAGCAATTACTGAAGCATTCTTTCCTGTCCTACTACCTAGACAGATCTCTTGGCTTTCTCAGATAATAGAAAGAAAATATTGTGGTCCTAAGAAAAATTTTCAGATGCAGACAGTATCAAACACACAGAACACCTTCTCATCTCCTTTACTGCCCCGGAAATTCAGAAGGAGAGGTCATCACTCGTCTGCCGGAGAAGTAGTGAAGTGACATTTGAGAGAATTTTCCTGTACTACATATCACTCCATCAAGACAAGCTGCCTCTGTTCATTCACTGAAGGCAACACTCCTCCTGCAGGAAAGATTCACAAAGGAATCTTCTCGAATAGCCTTCCTGACCAACATACATATAGTGGGAGTACACAGTCTTCCTCTGAGCTTGAGCTCTGTTAGCGTATGATTTTTCCAACATGGCCTTTTTAAGACTGGCTGGTACACTGCAGATGACTACTCCTGGCCATGCTAAGTCCAGTCAGACGTATCTGCCCAGACACCTTACTTCATTAAGGACAACATGTACAGAAATATAAAACCAAAATGTGGTCTAAGGTATCATAGCCAAACTTAATCATTTTTTCTGCCTGACTTCTGAAACAGTTTGGCTTGTGGGCACCCCTGTCTCCTTTGGTTGAAAAAAAATAATCCCTGAATATCAGGTGATATTCACAAACAGATTTGCATCACTGAAAAACCCAAATTCTTTCAAAATAAACCTTAAGGAAATATTTAAGAGTAGCTTTACACAGCATACCTGCTTATATGACCCACACCTGTGAACTCAGCATATGTTTCTCCCAAAAATAATAAAAAGAACCCCTACAAATTGCTATCACTATTTCTGTTTTTAAATCTAAGTAAAATGCCATAATGATAAGTGCCTTATAAGCACAAAGAAAGAAAATTACAGAAGAACAGCACAGCATATCCCAACACAGCTTCAATCCCAGATAACTCCAAACAAATGGTCTCCTTCCCTGTTTAGGTCCTTACTGTATGCAGATCCCTACGGTAATTGAAGGCTACCGTAATACTGAAGTTCCATCAACTCTAAAACCTTCTCAGTAACAGACCTGATCAGCATTAAGTCCAATCCTAGACTTGAGGTACATTTCATTTCAAAGTGCTTTCCAGTTCAGAATTCAAACATGTTCTGTCTGAACATACATACAAAGCGAAAATATGGTTGCTACTGAAATGAAAAGATTTAGAAATCATCTGCAAATCACAGCTCAAATACTGCAAGACTTCATTTGAATACTCCTACATTTAAAAAAAAAAGAAATTCACAACCTTCTGGTGTTAACTATTTCTCTTGGTAAAATTTGTATTTAAAGTTGTTTTCCTTTCCTGCGAACAAGTGTTGGCAGACTGTTCCAAGCCTGTCACTTCACTGCAGCTTATCTTTTTATTTCATTGATCTTCTAAATCAGCAAATTCCTACACTTTAAATACTAACCAAAATGCAGTTTGGGGTGTTAGCTTACTAAAAAATATTCAGAATAGCACAAGTATTCCATGTGAAATATTTTCTCTCATTCATGCCTCCCTAGCTACTCTAACTGATGGATTGGGATTTTCTGTACACTTATTCAGCATTGCTGTCCCCCTGGTCTTAATGATCTGCTTCATGAAGATGGACAACTTGTACACATTGAAAAAGCAAGTTATCATCACCATCACCTGCAGCAAAGTTTCAAAGTATTAAAAAGTAAAATATTTTAAACCACTGTAACAATACATTTTAACATATCACAATTGTTTTAAGACAGAACTGTCTGACTAACTGAAAGCAGTTTTCTCCCTTGAAGTGGTTTTGAAATCATGTCTAGAAGGGTTACTAATTCCACAGGTATCCAAGCTGAAAAAACAAGAGAAAAATAAATTGCTTATAAGCCAGTAACTCTTCTTTTAGACCAGAGCATAATGTTACTATTCTTCCTATTTGATTTTCTTTCAGCATGACAAACTTTTAATCAGATAACTGGGCCCTGGAGAAGCATGTGGTATGACTTATTTTTGTTGCAAATAATCAAGATAAACTATCTTTTCACAGACTCATATGACCAAAAAAAATTACTCCAGGAAATAAACTGTTTTCAGAATATAGGAGGTACGGAAGCACTTCCATAGTAAGCAATGCTCGCAGAGCTTCAGAAGAGTCTGCTGTAAAAGACAACCAAGCTACTTAAAAAGGGAACTTTCCAGTTCATGAAGGACGTAAATGAGAAGCCAGCTTTTAATTTCTGAAGGCACCCCCAAAGACAATACAGTGTGTGATCTGCTCCTTTCTGCAGAAATTTCCAACTTTTTAGCTTTATGAATTAAATTTGCCAGCTGCCCTACATCACATTGCAGATGCCATATATCAGATCAGGATGCAAACCAGTAAATCCCTGTCAGAAAATCCACAGAAGAGCCTCCTCAGAATTATGGTTCTTCATCCTCTACACCAGATGAAGCTCTTCAGAAAGCTTGTAAGCAGCTTTCCATTCTCCTGTCTAGGTTCCTCCCAATTACAGAGCCTCTGCATTTGACTAGAGTTGCCAAATAACATGGTAGGTTTGCAGAAAGGTCTTTCTTTGGGCTTTTTGGCATGCTGTAAATCAAAAGATATATCTACTTGGTATAGAGAAATCACAGAATCATCAAATTGGTTAGTTGGGAAAAGACCCCTAAGATCACTGAGACAGAGGAGGTCTCCCCTGAGCCTTTTCTCCAGGCTAAACACCCTCAGCTTCCTCAGCTACTCCTCACATGACTTGTGCTCCAGATCCTTCACCAGCTTCATTGCCCTTTGCTGGACACACTCCAGCTCTTTCTTATAGTGAGGGGTCCAAAATGGACCACAGGATTCAAGGTGTGGCTTCAACGGTGCCAAGTACACAGGGACAATCATTTCCCTGGTCCTGCTGGCCACACTATTTTTGCTGGCCAGGATACCATTGGTCTTCTTGGCCACCTGGGCACATTGCTGGCTCATGTCCAGCCAGCTGTTGATCAGTGACCCAGGTCCTTTTCTGCTGGGCACCTGTCCAGCCACTCCTCCCTCAGCCTTTAGTGCTGCATGGGATTATTGTGATTCAAGTGCAGGACCCAGCACTTGGCCTTATTGAATCTCTCTCTGTCATCCCCAGCCCATTGATCCAGCCTGTCCAGATCCTTCTGGAGACCCTTCCTACCATCCAGCTGATCAACACTCTCACCCAATTTGGTGGTGTCCACAAACTCACTGAAGGGGCACTCGATTCCCTCATCCATCAATAAAGACATTAAACAGCACTGGTCCCAACACTGACCTCCAGGGAATCCCACTAGTGACCAGTCACCAGCTGGATGTAGCACCATTCACCACCACTCTCTGGGTCCAGTGATCCAGCCAGTTTTTACCCAGCAAAGAGTGCACCTGTCCAAGCCATGAGTAGCCAGTAGGTCCATGAGAATCCTGTGGGGTAAAGTATCAAAGGTGTTTACTAAAGCACAGGTAGGCTACATTCACAGCCTTTCCCTCATCCACTGAGCATGTCTCCTGATCATAGAAAGACATGCCTTTCTTAAACTCATGCAGTCTGGGCTTGATCCCTCGGTTGTCCTACATATGCTGGATGATGGCAGCCAGGATGATATGCTCCATGACCTTCTCTGGAACTGAGATCAGGCTGACAGGCTTGTATTTCCACAAATCCTCCTTTCAACTCGTCTTGTAGATAGATGTCACATTTGCCATCTTTCAGTCAGCTGGGACCTTTCTGCTTACCCAGAACTGCTGGTAAATAATGGAAAGTAGCCCACTGAGCACTTTTGCCAACTCTCTCAGTACCCTCAGGTGGATCCCATCCATAGACTAAGTGGTGTAGAAGCTCACTAATAATTTCTTCTTGGATTATGGGGGCATCATTCTGCTTCCCATCCCTGTCTTCCATCTCAGGGGGCTGGGTACCCAGAGAACAACTGGTCTTGCTATTAAAAACTGAGACATTAAGTACCTCAGCCTTTTCCTCATCCTTTGTCACTATGTCTCCACCCCTCATCCAGTAAAGGCCGGAGACTCTCCATGGTGCTCCTTTTGTTGCTGATTTATTTATAGAAACTTTTTTTACTGTATTTTATGGTACAGCCAGATTAAGTTCTGCCTGGGCTTTGGCCCTTTTAACTGTCTAGATGCATAACCTCATGACATCCTTGTATTTGTCCTGAGTTGGCTGTCTCTTCTTCCAGAGGTCATAAACTCTCTCTTTTGTTCCCAAGTTCCAGCTAAAGCTCTTCTTATCCACCGTCTGTCTTTTGGCACATGGACACAGCCTGCTCTTGCACCTTTAAGATTTCCTTCTTGAAGAATGTACAGCCTTCCTCGACTCCTTCGCCCCCCAGGGACTCTGTTGACCAGGCTCCTAAACATATTCTGCTCTCCAGAAGTCCAAGGTAGCAGTTCTGCTGACTCCACTCCTTACTTTTCCAAGAATTGAAAACTGTATTATTTCAAGATCACTATGCCCAAGACAGCCAACAATCACATCACACACAAGCCCTTCTATAATGACGTAAGTGGATCAGTGCATCTCAGACTCAGCCTGTGTGTCCAGTGAGGTCCTCAGTTGGTTCTCTAGGGTCCACCTAGTCCAAATGTGACAGATTCCCTCATCCACCTTACTCTGAACTCTTGCTCTGGAAAAGGGAGATCAAAGTTAGCCTGGCATCTGCTAGCTGGACACATGCAACCCTCTCATGGGTATGGCTATCTACAGACAAGAGGAAATGCAAACCTACAGTTCAGAGATGCTTCACTAGTCTTTCCATCTCCCAGTGCCACAGCCAAGACCTTCACACACCACCCTCTCCACAGCACCCAGACTCAAGGAGTTCATTAGCTACCACAAAGGAATTTGCAAGTTACCCTCCACTGAGGCATGGCCAGGAGCATTCCTCATGAGGCCCTCACCAAAGCATGACCTAGTCTGTGCTCCAGAGAAATGTTACAGTGAGCAAGAAGAGAAACCCAAACCACCCTCTCTACCCTAGCCTGTGTGAATAAGAAAAAAAAATACAAGTAAAAATAAACAGAGAAGAAAGCTAGAAAGAACTAAGAGAAGTTGAAGACATTTTCCCAGTCATTCTGGATGAATATGATTTTCTCCATCCACATCTGTTTTGCTCTTGTGGAGCAGTAGCCCTTGCAGTCCTCCACCTCAGAGCATCTATTGACTCCAGCTCCTGGAGGGCACAGAGTCATATGTGTACTGCTGGCAGTGCCCTTCTTTTGTGTGCCTGGGTAACCTCTTGGGTCATCTTCCCATTTCCCACCAGCTGATGCAACGTACAAGGCTTTAGATAAAGAGGCCTTTGGACAGCTCTTGAGCATTATAGCCATGAGCAAAAAGAACATAAACTGAAGCATGGGGGATTGAAGCATGAGTGATGCAAATGGCTGTCAGACCATGGAAAAAAGAGTACCTGATATTCCAATAACAACTGGATTTCAATGAGATTGAGAAGCCTGATTCCCATCAACCTTAACTGTGCAGTATTAATTCAGTATTATTTATCCTTTCTGAGACTTTTTTCTTCCTTCTTTTGTTGTTGCTTGTACAAGTGACTTCATATTCTTCCTTTCCTTGTGCTAATAATTTAATACTGAACAAGTGTGTCCTGGAAAAATGCAAAGTCAAAAAAAAGAGAAAAGCAACAAGGTATAGGAATGGGGATACTCTCAAACCCAGAAAGAAACCTGGACTAAAATGGTATGCAGGATAAAGTAAGGAGTGTTTTTTCATGAGGTCTTGCATACTTCAAAAATTTACCTTCAATTGGGAAAAAAAATTAAAAATTTATTATGTAGAAAAATTAAAAAAACAGATCTCACCCACCACCTCTTTCACCATACAGACAACAAGATGGAGATAAATGTGACAGGAGAAGAAGTGATTTGGGCATCGACTCCAGAGATAAACTTAATAATTTAAGAGCAAGAGAAAACCACCATTGTTCATAATACCATATTTTGGTGCATTTAGAAGAGACGCATTCAGAAATCTGTCTGGATGGCAGATGCTCTTATTGTCCCATGAAAGAGCCTGGAACAAAAAGCTTGTTTTAGAAATGGGCTAAGAAGATACTGAAGTCTGAGTCAGTAACCGGCTGTTCAGGGAGAATGTCTTAGATTGCCTGCTTCCATATTTTATCTGAACTCTAGGGTAGTCTCAACTGCTCTAAATTTATCCCTTTGGTTTTGGTTTTACATCTCAGTATACTCAGGTTCATTTTGTGTACAAGCCACTAGAAAGGAAAGACTCTAGAATATGGGCCATCTTCTGAGAGGATTTGTTTCATGAATTGGTGACTGATATCCCCAAAAATTGAAGAGATGTCAAAAAGAAGATACTGCAGTCACTTTACTTTCATTTAACTCATTAAACCAAAAATCACAGGGAGCAAAGAGACATTAACTACCCTTTATTATTATTTAATTTTTATCATTTTATATGTATGTATGCACTATATTTTATACAAATATATATATATAAACACACACACATAAGTAAAACAATATTGTTTTGTCCCAGGGGCTGGGATCAAAGCTACACTGGAGTTTTACCCAGAAGTTTCAGTTTTTCAGTGCACTGAAGCAGCACCACTGATTATAAATTCAACAATTCCTGGTTTTTGTTACTTTCACATTTTTGGTCCCAGTGATGACAGTGAGCAACTGTCAGTGGGCAACCTTAGCTACAACTACAGCAGAGGTTTTCCCCTCCTTATCTCCCTGCGGAGCAGCAACGGCTTCACTTTTCTATCTACAAAATATCATGCAGAAATATGGATGCATGCCTCAAACAACATGTGAAGTAAGACCATTGAATATAAGTGCCTCAGACGGCCAGAGCAGGTGTGGGAAGTCACATCAGATGATTCACTGCACACGTACACTGCTCATGTGTGTACTGTGCTGCACAGCCTGCACTGAATTCACAGCAAGTATGAAACATCCCTACACTCTAAGTGGGCATCTGGCTGACTGCTAAAATTAGGGGGGGAAAGGTGGATGGGTTTTTTTAAAACCTTTCACTTCAAACGGAGCTGTGCCAACAGATCACACTATTGCCATAAGGAAACTTCTGGTAATGCAGTATTTAAACCCAGGGCTTACATTTAAAATTCTTCAGGTCTAGAACAGTCTAACTCTCAGTAAAACCCCTAGCACAGGACGCCTGAGACCATGAATGATGGTATAATGACAACAAATTATTTATCAAGCAAAATATTTCACCCACAGATGCACAGAGCCTTCACATACAGATGAACCCATTGTTTGGGGAACCCACTGACTCAGTTTCAGTTTTTAGATGATAAGTTCATGCAAATTAACTTTATTCCCAGTAGATAGAAGGATTATGAAACAGGATTTTCAGAAGCACAAGAGCCCATTTTTATACACGATTGAGGCAGCTAGGAATCTAAAGCACACATTATTTTCTTCAAAACTTGAAAATATTTGACCTATTCATCGTTAGAAAAATTTTGTAAAAAGTGCATTTATACTGATTACACCTTTTCCTTTCCACCCAGTTTAGAATTAAAAAGTAGCCATTTCTTATCATGAATTGAACATTGTTTTTGCTGATTTTTCACAGATTGTTAGACTCGTACTTTCCAAGAAAACCTCCTAATTCTATGTACCCTGTAGTTCAAGGAGTTAGAAAGCATGCACACTTCCATTCACACAGTATATGCCTTCATTCTTCCTACTACCTTTCCTTTTCATCCTTTTTCCATTTTCCCTGGGCATTGAAAATTATTCTTTACAGTGCAGCAAATACATTTTTTTCTGCATCTAAATCAGCTTTTTGATTTTTTTTTTATTAATTTTTTTCTCTGTAGTGAAGAACTAACGAGACTGCAATACTTCCTACAACAAACCTAGTCTTCAACACTGACTTAGAGTACATGAACAGAATAGACATTTTTGTACTTGATGTTTATCAAAATTCTCTCGGATCAGACAGTATTATCATCTTCCTCCCCATCATCTGACAGGACTGTGGCTTATGATTATGTCACTCACACTATGAAGAAAGCCTGGCTATCACTCCAGCTCTGTACATTTGCAGAAAAGCAGATATAGGTTTCCCAAAACCCACACACTGCTGAAAGACTAAGCTCTATGCTTGTCAGATTATATTAAATAGTAAATATAAACAGAAAGAACTTCAAAAGGATGCAGGATTTGGCCTGTCTGACATTAGTTCATACAAACTCAAAATGGAAAAGGTGCTTATAGGGTGCATACAAGGTCAGCCTCTAATATCTGAATCTCAAGGAGGACAACATCTGCCTTTTCCATCCTCTGAACCATTAGAGAGGGCTGGGTGCTGGAAGCAGATTAGGGAACATTGCCATGGCATACACAGTGCTGCTCTCAGCCAGCAAATTCAGGCGCTCCCTTGTCCCTGTGTCAGAAATTCTTTCCCATCTCCAGTTTTACTAAAGACAATTATGCAGTAACTTCCAGGATCAACTAGAAGAAGACTCTCCAAATCAAAACCAGGCAGCTTGTTAGTTTACTGCAATAGGCTCCAATAATCTTCATAAAACCACGCAAGGAGATATTAGTTGTCCTAAACTCTACCTACTCTACCGTAACACAAGAAGAAAGGGTCAGCTTTCCAAGAATAAAGGATTCTGAACCAGACTCCATGGAAGTTCCAACAGAATAAGCTAAGAAAATAGCCCTTACTGTGGAGGGTTTCCTTACGGTTCTCCTGAAAGCATCCAGATACACTTTTCCTGGAAGTCTCCACTACAGCCATACAAGACAGATCTACAAGGAGAAACGTGTGTAAACACATACAGTCTTCACACAGAAACAGGTCCTTTGCCAATGATCCTTGAAAGTTGTCAAGCTTAAAGGGAGATTTTTGAGTGGGTTGATGAAGTCTCATCAGGCACACAAGAGATTTCAGCAAGGAGTCTACCTCAGTTTTTAAGTTCTTAAACAATGTCAAGCCTTTTGTCCTTGTATCTAGGCTCCAAGAAATGACAGAACACACCTAAAAAGATAAGTTACTTGGCTTAGGAAATAAACTTCACTGCTGTGTCTTGGAATGTTTTTTCTCACATAGAGAGACTTGACTCCCATGAATTTAGTCATCCACATCAGTCACCCTGTGTTTTTTTCATAGCCAGAATAAAAAAAGACACATCTAGGAATATTTCATTTGTTTTCTATATTTAATTTAGACTGAACCATAGGGAGTCTAGATACAGAGGTTCCTATTCCTTTCAATTAACCAGTTTGGTGGGGTTTTTTTCATAACCAACTACTCTACAAGAAGCCAGTGATGTTGCAGGTGTTTATGTGGTCTAATGCATTCTATTTTAGCTGCCTGGAGGGCAACTACTCAGTTAGCCACTACTACTGGCTCTTTCACATTTTCCCACTTTCACACAGAAGCAAGCAGAGAACCAGAGTGGTAGGTAGAAGCAATTTGTGTAAAAAGCAGCACTGAGAGAAGTATTGGATAGAATGTGTATTGCCAACAAAGACAAAACATGGGCAAATGTTTCCACAGGTATGTTGCTCATCCTTGGAACAGCCATTAATCTTCTGTCACAGAGGTATTTGCATGGTTTTTTGGTTTTTAAAACGTTTAAAGACAAAGAATCAAATACAGGATTACGATTTTTCTGATCAACTAAACTATTTCTGTATATAGTTGTTAACACTGGAGTATAAGAAATGACATTGGTCTGAATCATGGGTCATTTACCGCCACCACCTGCAACTCCTAGAACGGTTCCATCGACGTTGCCTC